>CM076573.1:920766758-921103188 GCA_034641835.2 Pinus albicaulis
ATTTTGTCGACCCGACTGCAATGCAATCAAAGGACACCCGTCATAATTAATCTCTGATCATTAATAATGAGAGCCGAAGGCCGGATCATATTGGAGCATGCAGAATCGCTAAGAGGAGTGAAGGTCCGATCTTGAACAGTGTTACAAATTAATTAATGCGGATTTGATGTGAAAACTTATTTGAACAGCATTAAATGTTAATGCGATTGATATGAAATTGCCATATCCATGTCCCATCGCCTTAAACGCCATCGAATGCACCCGCAGCCGGGAGCAGGGCAAGTTTTTATTGAGGAAACGTGGCAGAAATTGATTGGAGCGGATCTTTGTTTGGGCTGCTCGCGCAGTGGAAATCCGGACCCGAAAAAATAATGGGCGAATTTGATAAGAAATTCGCGTCCACAACTCTCCTCGTACGCCGGCCCAACCGGAAAGAAAATATTAGGGGCAGAATTCATTTTGGTTTTCGCGTCACAAAATTAGTAGACGTCGGCCCGAGGCTATTTTGTTGCGAATTTGGTTTGAATTATGGTTTATCGCCGTTTGAAGTCCGGAGGGCTCGACTTAAGAACAATTTTGTTTGATCCCATCTTATAAAATTTGTATTGGTTTTCTTTGATAATACACATATTTATAATAAATCATGGGAATACCACACTAAACATGTGGAAAAGTTATATAAATTATTGAGAACAATCATTTTTATGTAAAAATATCCAAATGTGCTTTTGGGAAATAAGAATTCGAGTATTTGGTTCATATTGTTTTAAGGGAAGGAGTGAAGTTGGAGCCTCAAAAGATGCAAGCTATTACAAAATGACCTATTCCTAAGAAAATCAAGGTTCTTAGAAGATTTTTTAGACTTACATGATATTATTGATCATTTGTTAAGAATTATTCATGCATTTCAAGTCCACTCACATATCTCTTGAAAAAAATATCATTTATATGGAATGATGAGGCTACTTTGGCATTCTCTCTTTCAATGGATGCCATGTCTTCTACACCAACATCGGTTGCACCTACTTTTGGTAAAACATTCATAGTAGAGTGTGAGGCACTAGGACAAGGAATTTCCATAACATTAACACAATAAGGGATATCATTGGCTTTTAAAAGCAAGGAATTCAAAGAAAATATTTGGTGAAATTCAAGGAATTCACTTTTGTTAATAGTTTTATGTCACACGATGATGCAGGGGCATTAGGCACTAGCCAGCAATGTAGGAGGTTTTGTCCACATGTTGTGGTTAGGAGGGTTCGAAAACATTTGAGTTGTAACAGCTAGGTGTGTAACAGCTAGGTGTCAATACCTCAGCTGACTGTATTACTTAGACTAGTTAGAGTTGTAGGAGTCGAACTGTTTCAGTTAGTTGAATTATTATAATTAGGCCTTTTGATTTCTAGAACGGTCCTCTCAGAGGAACCGAAGAGCCATATGTTATGTATATAAATTGTAATTCCTTGGATGAATAAAAGTAGAGAGGGAAGAGGAGAGTAGAGAGGGGATTTCTGCAATAAACCTCTGTGTGTGAACAATTGTTTCCAGTTAAATTATTTCCAAGCTTAGTTGCCATTGAATTATCTCGAACTGCTAATTGTGAAGAAATGTTTAACTGTGAGGCGATTGGGTACTGATAATTCCATTCTTCTGCCTTTGAATTCCCGTAAATTTTTGGATAACCCTGTGAACTCACCCCACCCGAAGGCGAGGTCTGTGTAGAGAACCGGGGTCGTGAAAACTGTTCAAATATAAAAATCCCGCTTAATAAAGAGACAAAATTGTTGTGCTTTCGGAACCTAACCCGAGGATTGGACATGAGTTAACAAACAAAAGGATAGCGGAACCAGACTTGCACTCGTGGTCAAGCCCTCTACCAAAACCATGAGCGAAATCACAAAAGCGGGTTGCCCATATCGCACCGCTTTTGCGGAGTAGGCGGTATTTCCTATTCGTGAGCGATTCCATAGGGAATGCGACACGTGGCGAAGTGACCCCCGGAAAACCATCGTTTAACCCGTGCCATCGCATGTTAAAGCCCAACGTTGGAAGCCGAGCGAAATTGCCAAGAGTCGTTGATTTGGAGAAGGGCCATCGGACGGTGGTCGCACGTTGAACTTGCCCGGAGGTTAACTAAGGTGTGCGGAGGATAGCCAGGTACGATACGAGTGTTTGATTGGTTATTGATATATATAGGTGGTGCCGGAGTATAATGAAATTGTTTAATTAAACGATTGGTGGATAATTAGCGTAAGTCTGGAGCGTGATTGTTGTAAGGTTGGGTGGTGAAATATAGAGCCGAAAGTTCATTACAAGTTATTTATTTAAAAAGAAACGTGGAGTATAAATACAAAGTGTTGAAAGTTAAACATTGGTTATAAGGATTGGAGATAATATAAAGTCAGGAATATAAATTAAAGTCCAACCATTGTGGATAGTATTTATTTATCAAATTCTATGAATTTGATAAATAAACCCGAAGAAAGAAGAAGTCAATTAAGACTCAGGCTGGAGGAAAAGAACGGGGTACACCAAGGGAAAATGCTGACACAGCGATTGTAGACACACCAGCTCTCCTTGGGGGTCCAATTTCAGGTTTGTTGCGTCACACGATGATCTCTCTTCTCTGGCATTTACTTGTATTGAAGATCACTATTCTAGGAATAAGGAGTTATTTTCTCCAAAAATAACCCTAGCCAAACATTGACAATGCATCAAGGATATCTTTCTATGCTTCATAAGCACATCTGTTCTACTTCTAAATCATGTCTTGGAAGTGGTTGTTTTGCTGGAAATTATTCACCAGTTGGTTTCATACCAAAGTCTTTTTCACATTTTCAGCATCCAATACCTGAAAAAGATAATGGTTTAAAACAACATAAATATTTGAAATTTTGCAAGAATTATCTGGCACACTTTGAATATGAATTTTGAAGTCAAGTGCATGATGTTGTATAGAATCAAGTGTCATTTTGAATACCAAATGTTTCACAAGAAACTTCTCAACATGCTACCTTGCAATAAGGATTAAATGACAATATTGCATCAACTATTTCCATAATAAAAGTGCACCTCGGCCATAAGACTAAACAACTACAAATGTTGTAGATCTAACAAAACCACACAATCAAATGTATTCCACAAGGCCAATACTGTATGAAAAATGAAAAGGAGTTTGCAACCAAAAATACCTTAGGCAAATAATTCAATTAGATACACCAAACCATCAGCAAAAAGGAAAACCAGCCTACTCAAAAGGCAAGCGTTTACCTCCTTTGACAAAATTTTGAGTTCCGAAACAAAGGCCTTTATTGTCTTGTCAATGCCCCTAGTAATTTGAATGGGGTTTGCACCTGCTGCAACAACCTAAAAAAAAAAGGTTTCATTTCAAATTATTTTCCACAAATTTAAGATACAACCATTGTCAGTTTTGTATTTCCTAACAAGCTCATAAATTTTGACAATAGAACCAAAATTTTTTAATACCTGATAGCAATTTTTTCACTCAAAAACTATCTTAGACTCAATAAGCCCAACCCAAAACTAAAAAACCAAACACCATAAGACCCTACAAAAATTAATAGATGATCTTAATCCAGTACTATCGACAAAAATTTACCTTTACACCCTCACTTATTAAACCCTGTGTTGTTGAATTTTAACTTCAACTGCTGCAGCAGAAGGACGGATGCAGTAGCAACATTTTTTTTTGGAGGTTGCTTGCATGCCATCCAGAAATTTAATTCAGCATTTAAAATTCCTGCAAGTTTTTTTTGTAGACGGCTGCAGCCATATTTCTGTACGGGATTGTATTTAAACACAACAACCAACATTAACTCAATTCACCAACCAGAAATTAAACAAACAGAAATTTACCCGACAGTTTTGTAAATTCAAAAGGAGGACACGTGGAGCATTAATATTGGATCGCATGAAATTGAAGGGAATCTGAAAACCTGAAAACCGGAACCGAATTTTTTATAGGGCACATTGGATTGAGAATTCGAGTTAAAATTAGGCAGACGTCAGCATCCCATTTTGGAACGCGAATTTGGTTTGAAATTCAATCTATTCAGACTTTTGAAGTCCAATGGAAAGGGTTCTTTAATGTTTTGATAGTTTAATATATACATATGTTTTAAACATATGTTATATATATATCATATGCGAAATGAAAGGTGGGCCATAGAATTTAGTTTTAATTTTATTTTTATTAAAAGAGGGTTTATTATAATATGTTTTATATGTTACGGCATATAAAAATAAAAAGGTCGAAAAAGCTTGGTAGTTTTTTTTTATAGACAGTACGTAAATTTTTTATTACACAGCAGTGTGTAAAAAGTGAAATACTGAGTGTAACTTTTTAAGTGTGTATGCACAACAGTGCGAAAGTGAAAAACACAGCAGAGTGTTTTAGAGACAGAGTATGTTTGTTTTGAACAGACAGTGAGTTGGTTTTATGCACTGCGTTTTGTAGCAGTCATAATTTTGTAATCCCTCTCAGTGAGGAAGTAGTGTAATAGTTTTTTTTTGAGTTATTGAAGGGAATAGAAGTTTTTTTTCAAAGTATTGAAACTCTGTCTCCTGTCAAAGAAATTTTTAGTTTCTCTGTGTTAGAGGAAGGGAGATTTATTCTCCATTCATTGTTCTGGAATTTTTCAATATTCCAACATGTGCAAGAACAACAGATGTTGTGGTTCCATCCCCAGCTAAATCATTTGTCTTTGCCGCAGCTTGCCTTACCAACTTGGCCCCAA
This sequence comes from Pinus albicaulis, assembly GCA_034641835.2. Classification (NCBI taxonomy): domain Eukaryota; kingdom Viridiplantae; phylum Streptophyta; class Pinopsida; order Pinales; family Pinaceae; genus Pinus; species Pinus albicaulis. The sequence goes on from CM076573.1 coordinate 920,771,516, forward strand.
TATTTTCAATTGGGTCCTCTAATTCAACCAATAAAAAGGCCAAAACCATAGCATTGAGATAAATTTCATTACACTGTCAATAACAATAAAATTTGACTCAGCCATAACCCTTTCCTTTTATTGTTGTGAAAAACTTTATGCATTACTCTAATGTGGCTAGTCCATAGGCCAAGTAGACCACTGGGTAACAAATATGTTTCCTTTCACCTTTGAGTTTTCAATTTTGCCTATCAAATCTAAGACATTTAAGAGGGGGAACTAATACAACTTTAAAAAGAAAACCAGAGCACACATCTACAAATTAACTCCTTAGCTACTATCACACCATCATTAACTATTTCGGAGAACCATGCTTGCTCTCCAAGACAACATTTTTCCCTTCGCCCCAAGGGTGACTCCAACAAGATCAACAAGTTTGTTCACACCGCCTGCAAGACAAATTGACAATGCTTTCAGTAAGTGTGCAATTGAATGCCAGACCCTATGCCAAAACAACCCTCCATGAAAAATTAAATAACACATTAAAATCAAATATAAGTGGACAAGGAAAGATCCACCGCATTGAAGTTTCACGTGCAGGTGACCTTCCTTTAAACATAATTTTTTCTCTGACCTGCAATTTTTTTGTCACTGAGCCATCCTTGTTGAAGTACAACTCCTTTTCCATAGCTCTTTTATTAACTACCTTCTCTTTGTCGCGTAATCTCAGAGTCCCTCTTCTGCTTGAGCGATTAAAGGAAATGGGTGAAAAAACTGAAAGAGAAGACAATTGTCTGCCATAATTATCAAACATTGCACCCAACTTCTTCCCCTTTCCATTGTTACCTAATGAGGTAGATGTGGCAATTGTTGTCATACTGCCCAAAGCAGAGGCCATCTTCTCTTATGCTGAATATAGAATTACAAGATCTTCATATTAGTATGAACTTTAAAAAACATGACTCCCATTGCTAAAAACCACTTTTAAGTTGTAACAGGCAAACTAAACAACTATCGCAACTTTTGGAAACTTCTGGAGCATTAAGAGAGAAACAACCAAAGAGAAATACAACCACAATCCTCATTTTAATGAGACCGGACTATATATTTTTATTAAGATAATAGAAAGAAATCACGACTATATTAAGGCCAGCACAAAACAATCTTTAACCAGTGTCTCTCGCGACCTTCAAGTTGCCATGCTAGAGGTTGCATATTTTTAATTTAAATTCTTGACCTCTCGTGCCCATCTATGAATGCATCCAATGGGATATCTACATCAAATGCTCCTTTATATCCCCGAAAACAAATTCCCTACTACAAGAGCACCAGTATTGATGGATCACCCCACACCATCCCACCCACTAGAAATGGTGAAAAAGGAAACCCGAGAAACCTTCTAAAATATCTCAAGATGACTATATGGGTGGTTCTTATGAATCAACCAACCATTTAGAACATGCTCATCAATCCAAACCATGAGTATTATGTGACAATATTCAAGCAGGCACTGAATCGGATTTCTGAAGCTATGTTAGAGAAACCCTAAACTCTCATTGAAAATAGGTGAAATGTGGCACCACTCAGAGATTGACATGTGCCAATTGGTACAAGTGGTAGAAAATTGGAATGCTCAAACAACGAGGTGATGCAGGAATGACATGAGGGAGAAAATATCATAAAAGCCCCAAATCTGGAGAACTAAAGCTCATCACCAACCTGAGATTGACAACTTTACATGATGTAACCTATGAAATCGTAAATGGAGAAATCATAGTAACAATAAAGTAACCTATGTAACAATAAAGTCGGATTCATCCTGGGAGTGGTAATGGGATAAATCATAGTGAACAACTGTAAACATGCAGAGTTGCTTACAATCAAATAGATGAAAAAACACATACAAAAAACATAGATAATAATCATGAACAAGCTTAATATTGAATTATGAACTGTAAAGGAACTTACAAAATGTGACATTACGAACCTGGTCAAGCGCACAAGCAAAAATATCCTGGACATGACCCTGGTTGACAAGTTTTATTGCTCATGATGCAAGAGGATTTGTACCTGCACTGCCGAGTCAATCAAAATCCATCATTATCTATACAATAAATACAAGTAATTGATGTAGTATTTTTTACTCTAAGATGCATTCTTATGATAATGTTAGAACATATGTTGAAAATGTCAAAACATACCTGAATAAGATCCTCTTCATTTCAAGAACAATTTATTGGAGTCGCATGAACTTAGAACAAGCCTCCCATGATCTGAAAGAGTAGCAACTAAGTCAACAGTGACTTTTTCGTTGCTACGCTGGATCGAGGGAGGTTTGCTCCAAGATTAAATCGCTCCAATAAATTATTCTCTACTAAACAGGGCCAACCACGTGAAGGTGGAAGCTCTTATGGCCCCTCCCACCCCCTCACATCACTCTCAATTCCCCAATACCAAATCTATATTTCATTTTTTACTTTCATGAGCATAAAAAAAAATATTCAATAACTAATTAGAAAAAATTCAACAAAAAGTATGCAAGGAAACATTGCAATTAATGCTTGACATAAAAATAGTATGATAAATGAGTTTTTTATATAACGCAAAAAACGTTCCAAGTATGGTAACGTTTGTCTTATAATAATACAATATTTTACATTATCAAATTTTCTTTTCTTCTTCCTATTTCTAAAGCTCCTAATTACATCATCAATATCATCGTGCTCTGCTCCTGTTTCGTGCCTTTCGACCCGCACTGCTGACCTAGTTGCGTAGTCACGATGTCTGGTCTCATCCAGTGACGGGGCATCGCCTACAAAAACAGATAATATTAAATTTTAATTGTCAGATTTTAAATATCATTGAACTAGTTCGGTAATATTAATAAAAAAAATTGCAATGAGATTATTTACCTGGTGCACCAGTTGTCGCCGCTGACCTAGTTGCGTAGTCACGATGTCTGGTCTCATCCAGTGACGGGGCATCACCTACAAAAACAGAAAATATTAAATTTTAATTGTCGGTTTTTAAATATCATTGAACTAGTTCGGTAATATTAATAAAAAAAATTGCAATGAGATTATTTACCTGGTGCACCAGTTGTCGCCGCTAACCTAGTTGTGTAGTCACGATGTCTGGTCTCATCCAGTGATGGGGCATCGCCTACAAAAACAGATAATATTAAATTTTAATTGTCAGTTTTTAAATATCATTCAACTAGTTCGGTAATATTAATAAAAAAAATTGCAATGAGATTATTTACCTGGTGCACCAGTTGTCGCCGTTGGGACTGTTGCCCTGTCTTCCTCTCTGGTGGTAAGATCCTCAAGGGAAACATTCTCTGTCATTTAAACAAAAAACGTTATAAGGACAACCATCAAGGTATAATTAGAAAAAATTACAAGTGGAAATTAATTACCGTCACGGCCCTCACTGATAGTAGCATTGTCGGCCTGGTCCCCACTACAATGATCAGGTTGCACGTGAGGATCATCTACATCTGGCTCTAAAACTGGGTTATTTGCCTCGTCGGTAGTGCTGCTCCCCTTATTTAAACAAAGTTGTTAGACATTAAATTTATGGATGAAAACAAAAATATTGAAAGGTTAATGTTTTACCTTATCAGGCATTCTGGATCTTGGGACCTGCCCCAAGCTTCCGCGACGTTCAACTACAGCTTGATAGCCGAAACGGAAAGCGATATTTTTATCTTTCTCTGTAGTTTCTGTTCCGAAGTCATCACCTTCCGAAGTCATCACCCTACATTACATATTATTGTGTATTTTTAATCATATTTGATAGGATTACAAAAACGTTGGAAGGCGATACAATTAATTATAAGATGTTTAGCTACTTAATTACAATTCTTGCAACTAATTTCAAGTAGCCACCCTGGCCGAGCTTGTGATGGCCCTTTTTCTCAATCCTAGCTTTGGTTGCCTTTGAGGTGTCAGGCAACCTAGCATCATCATTAATCAGATAACGGCGTAGCACTTTATTTTGAGCATAAAGAGAATTAATCTCGTTAAGTGTAATTGCCTTGCGGGTCGATTGGCATTTTTTCTTCTTTCTTTGCCCTTTTCTCTTTTCCGTCATGGATGAGTGCTCTCCACTCACTCTCTGGAACTGTGAGAAGATGCTCATATCTAGGGTTAAATTCGTCCTATAGAGTGTCTAAATGTCTTCCAAATACTATATGACTACGAGTACAGATTTGATACACATCAAATGTCTGGAAGCCAAAGAACCTGAATGACTAGAAGTTCTTTTTTCAGGTTGGAATTCTGGGAATTCCACCCTGTACGTATGGTTGGGCCAAAAATTACCAACGCATGGCTCTCTAGAATCATGTAGAACTCATTGTTTCCTACACAGAATAAAACCAAAAAAAAAAAAGATATTATCATTAATTTAAAAATAAAAATCATGATAAATATGTTTTAGATAAAGTACATGAAATAGTTAAAATATTAAAATTTACCTGGGAGTTGTACATGATTTATAGGGACACCTTCATCGTTCACCAACAACGTGCCATTAATGGTCCCTGTGGAGCTGACACGTGTAGCTCCAGGAAATGCAATAATGTAGTTGGCCATATCAGCCTCATCATTGCCAACAAGTTCAGCGGTTGGCTGGGTGTCTGCTTGGGCAGGGTGTGTTTCTTGCCTGGCACCTAAAGGAGTAGAAGGTGTACAAGAGGGTTGTTGGGAAATCTCTTGCCCTTGTGTCCCACTACCACCAACACCGGATTCAGCAAGTGCCAGAAAACGATACATACAAAAGAACTTTTTGTTAGTTTAGTCAATGTAAAAATTAAAAATCAAACTATCACAATTCATCTCATGCAGAACAAAAAAAATATCCTTTTGAATTTTTATTATTACCTGATATCTTTCTAGCTGGCTCATAAGATGTTTTATCCTCTCTTCTGTTTCAGGTGTTTGGGGCGCGTCTATCAAAGTATTAAATTCCGACCTTGCATCTCGTGCCTTTTTTCGCAACAAGAACACTAGAGATAGGGATGAAGAAAGCTCTTCCTCAAAGAGGGAATCATCAGGCGTACCATGGCTAGGTGTCTGCATATTTGAACAAAATTAATATTATTTCAATTATGTAAATAACTGAAATACCTAAAGATAGAGCAATGCTGGCACTTTACATGTTCTTCCGCTGGCCTCTTTCCGCGATCATCCTGTCTCGGGGTTGTTCCTGCACTGCTCTGATCAGTCTGCTACATTGCAATAAAATTATAAATGTAAAAACTTGAAAACAATATCTAACTTGAAAACACAAAATGAAAACTGAAATAATTTCTAATAAGACACCAGAAGACAGAGTTAGAGTTTCAAATATGCCTTGCATTGAATTCAGTCCTGGAAACATGTCATTACACATTAAGGCACCCAAACATTCAATCCACAAATGATATATTTAAGTAGGCTTCTCCTATTCTAGGAAAACACCATACCTATAATGCATTCACTTGCATGTATAAAGGGAAAGGAAAACATGTTTTCATACAACGGTGACAAAGGCATCTTGGGGGAAGGTATCTTCACTTTTTATTTATGTTGTTCACCCACACCACTCTCGTGTTTTCACTAATCCTGTTTTGTCATTTTTGGATTCAAATTAAGTTAAGGCCTTAAGTATTTTTTGACCTTTTGGTGTAGTTTTTATAAGTGGCATGTATGGATTTTCCATTAATTCTGCACTTTTTCTCTTCATGCACATGTTTCCCTAGAAATCAAATGCATGATTTAGTCCCATACATTTAACAAGTTGTTGGATCAACTCCATAGGAAATATCATGTTTCCTATTCAATCAAAATTTATCTCAGTTAGGGTAGGTAGGAAGGTTTTCCCTTTGTATTAATAGGGCACTTCTAACTTGCATTTTTATTATATCTTTCAAATTTAGTGTCGTTTCAATTAGGGCATGAATTTTTGCAACTTTCAAGGTGAGAATGAACAAAGACAAATTTTTGTGATGGATGATTGTATATGACTCCATGGCCAGAGGAAAAGGCACTAATCTACTTCTTCAAATATCTATAGTTCTCATTCACCTCATATGGAGATGGTCCCTGATTTTGAGCCAAATGTTGCGGCAAAAAGTTCCCCCCCTCCATAATTTGATATTCAATGGAAATTTCTTAAATTGATGATGGGGCATGATTATGGAACATTGGCACATACATATGTAGTGGAATTCCAAGATCATGATATATGTTTGCATATGTTTATGGCAATGTTCCATCAAGTCCCCTGGAGGTGGGAGCGAGGGGGCGAGGGAGCGCGGGAGCCGCCTATGCAAAAGCTCCCTACCAATTGTCAAGAAATGTGGGGGGACGTCGGCGTCATAAAAATTATAAAATTTAATATTTAAAATGTAACTATATTTTTGCAAGGAATGTATATACAGTCATCATACACTTGCATCATGAAAGATAAACCATAAATGATAAAATTACAAATCGATGAATGATGAATCATATAATTGAAACAAATTTAAAAGTTAAAAGTTAAAACATACATCATACAATCATGCATGTAAGTTTGTAAGTTTGTAACTATATAATCATTAATGTAACTACTAACAATGTACAATGAAAATAAAGTTTAAGATATCGTATGACATATTATATCAAGATTCAAAATAGAGTTTAAACTGAAGTTTACAACTCAAGTCTGAAACATAAAACTTAAACGCAAATAAGTTATGTCTGAAACATAAAACATAAAACACAACATATGAATATCAAATGATATCATCATACTGATAAATGAGCATAAATGCTCAAGTTAATGCCCCACTAGTCTCTGCATCCAACTTCTGCACGAATATATCAAGATCAACCATGTCACCATCTGAATCAAAATCACTTGGATTCTCAAATATGCTAAGTGGCACATCAACTTTTAACACGAAACCATAAACTAAAAGGGGCGGTGAGGGGACGTGAGGGGGCATGAAGGGGGGTGTGAGGGGGCGTGAAAGGGGGTGTGCGGGGGTGTGCGGGGGCGTGAGGGGGCGTGAGGGAAACATCCCCTAGAAGTCCCCAAGACCCCGGAGCGCGAGGGGGCGAGGAATCTAGACCCCTAGGTGGGGGGGCGAGACCCCGTGTAACAGTGGTTTATGGAGGTGGTGGAGCAAAAAAGAGCTCAAATAGAGCTGAAATTTTTCACATAAAAAGGACTGTGGGCTTGACTAATGGTTCCATTTAAAAAATGATATCTAGACAGAGAATAATTGTAGCATGCAAACATGCATTGAAAATCCATCTGAGTTTGCATTGTATTACTTATGATGGATTCAAATTTGGGTTTCAAAATGCCAGGTTATGGCATGATTTTGTCGAGAAACCCTTAGTTGGGTTCTCATGTTGGTTTAATTTATATTTTAAGTTTGTTTTGCAATCTTTGGGTGATAGTAACTCATGAACTAGGTTACCAATGTGTAACAATCATATTTCAAGAATAAAGTTATGATTTTTTTATATTATTATTATTATCTATTAGCTACGAGTATTGACACCTAATGCCTGGAATTTTGACATCTTGATAGCATGGATAATTTCGAAAATGTTTATAGTAATGTTAACATAATAACTATCATTACGTGTCTTCACTTTTTTCACCATAATAGACCTGTGATATGGACTCATCACACAACTTCATATGCTATGTCCCAACAAGTTCAAACTGGTTGAACCTACCTCATAGTGTAGTTATTAAGGACAAGTTGCTTGATATATAACTCGATAGCATAGACCACGTTGCAGTTCTAAAAAGAATCCTCAAGTGTCAAAAAAACTTCACGATATGTTCTACTATAAAGCCTTTTGGGATACCTGAAATAATATATGTATCATTGATGACTTTTAAAGTATGACAAGATCCAGAGGGAAAGGAAATCAATGGAAGAGTGATCCACCAATGAGAACCTATAATTTAGCAAAGATGAGTTAGAGTCTAGGAAATTGAAACCCTATAATTTTAATTAGTGATGAAGGACATCACATAGGTAATTATATTTTCATGTAGAATAATCTGTTAATTCAAATTTAAACTACATAATATGAAAGGCATACCATAAATTTTTCCACGTAAGTCCAAACAACTTATAAAAAGGGAAAACCTTCTTTTTCCATGGGAAATAATTTACCTTTCCTTTTTCAAGACAATCTAAATCACAAAAAATATGAACTATACTGCACACATTCTTGGATAATGTGAGTGGAAAAGGAATACCCTACACAAGTGATGCACACATGTACATTTGAACACTAATAGATTTTTGTAGTTGAAATGCAATGCTTGTTTTCATTTAAATGTAGGGTTTTTAAAGCAGGGAGAAATAATTGCTGCCAAATTAATAAGCGTTTCTTTGGGAAAAATTAAAATCTTGTATTGGGTGATGAAGATAATAGAGGGTATTGAATACAAGAGCTCAGGGCGAATGCTGAGGGCGAATGCTGTTCTGCAAGAGCTCAGGGCGAATGCTGAAGGCGAATGCTGTTCTGCAAGAGCTGAGGGCGAATGCTGAGGGCGAATGGTGTTCTGCAAGAGCGGAGGGTGAATGCGCGCGTGACATCAGACGTTAATGTAGCACACATGTACATTTGAACACTAATAGATTTTTGTAGTTGAAATGCAATGCTTGTTTTCATTTAAATGTAGGGTTTTTAAAGCAGGGAGAAATAATGGCTCCCAAATTAATAAGCGTTTCTTTGGGAAAAATTTAAATCTTGTATTGGGTGATGAAGATAATAGAGGGTATTGAATCTTGATTCTTGACATCTAGAGAGAACCCTACATCCTAACACAATCCAATGGAATTGACCAAAAAAACCCAAATAGAGTCAACCCTACTATAGGAGGAAGGGCCTGCAGTAAGAACTTACCATTTTGCAAGAGCCGAGGACGAATGTCGTTTCTCCGTAAAGCGCCGAGGGTGAATGCTGAAAGAAATGTTGTTCTCATGAAGAGCCGAGCGAATGCCGAGGGAAACGTGTTGCTCAAGAGCCGAGGCGAATGCTGTTCTACAAGAGTGAGGCCAATGCGTCAGCGTCACATCAAACGCAATGAAGCACAAGTACTGAGCACGAAACAATAAAATCATTTTTATGTAACACGCATATAAGTTTCGAATTTTTATGTAGCGCGCATATAAGTTTCGTATTTTTATGTGGCGCGCATATAAGTGTCATTATACCGACGACAGAAAAAGTGTCGCTATTGCGACATGTACCTAAACGTCACAATGGCGACACCTAGACATTGTGTCGCACTTGCGACGACTGGAGTTGTCTCAATAGCGACGCTTTGGGCCATAGTGTCGCAATTGCGACGTCTTCCTCCAAACGTCGCAATTGTGACACTTTTCTAAGTGTCGGTATTGCGACACTTTTCTATAAACGTCGGTATAGCGACGGTTTCGGGCGGGATGGAAAAAATTTGGGGAAATTTTTGACATTTGGTCAAAAGCGTCGGAACCAAGTGTCGGAATTTCCGCCAAATGTAGTAGTGACCGATCCCCTTGATGGAGTTGATGTTGCCATAGAGGAAATACCGGCTATAATCTGACCCAAAGACCTATATCCGGATGGAAGCGACACCAATGATGAAGATTGAGCAGGCTCTTGATGGATGTCTTCCGGGAAAAGTTGGTATTCTTCATCAGAAACTGGAATAACCTCACTACCATTAGGACCAGACGAGTCCATGTCTGAATCCACCATGAGATATTGCAAAAGACTACAGGGGCAAGGAGGTATGATAGCAGCCAAAAATGGTGATGCCTATGTAAGAGGGGGAAAATGTTCCCCGACCTCAAACCCAAACCAAGCGTTTGAAAGAGGCCAATGGAACTCAACTGGTTCTCCAAAGGGGTACTCTGACGGGATGATAGGCTATTGAAGCTCGGCAGACCTTGAGGTCTGAGAAGTTTCAGATGAATCGTCCGAGAAAATACTGCCAGTAGACGAAACCGATGTCTCTGCCACTATGACTGTAGCACACCAGAAAAGGGAAAAAGATCGCAAAAGAAGGCTATTGGATCAAAACCAAGGCAAACAAAGACAGGCCAAGAAATCAAAATTTAATGAGCGTGTAATCGTAGGTAGTTTATTTTACCACATTGAAACCAAAAATTTGTTGTTTCATGTTTTAAGAGTCAAGAAACAGTCAGATATGACTCTAGTCTCTTTCAGTTTTAAGCGAGCACAAAAGGACAAGTGCTCAATGATCTTTTCAAATTTATGGAGTCAGTAAAGATCAAAAATGACTGCTCAGGTAGTCTAGGTGAAAGGGTGTACCAGGTTCCCGTGAACTGTCATATACACCTTGGTTATAAAATGAAAGAAGAATGAACCAAGGACTTGACGTACGTGCAGGTAGTCTCCCCGAATGTTGTGTTCGGTTTATCATTGTTACAAGGCGGCAGACTCAGCTTCCTACGGATAAAAGGGTTGCAACCTAGAGGGGTCTCCCTTTATATACTCGACGGTACAGGGAGCACAAGTCCGTACTAGCACTGTCTATAGCCAAATGGCAAGCGACAACTGCTAGGTTTAAATAAGTCGGAACACGTCTCTAACTTATACCACTAAATGTTTCGTTAAGTTTCAATGTTGCCTTAGGTTAATTGAATAAATTTTAAGTTGATCTTGTATTTATGTTTCAATTCCAAGGTCCTACCGAATGTTGGATCTCACAAATCCCTAAATGCAAGCTACATGCCATAAAATACCATTTCGTTCGATGAAAATCTATCTATGAGAAAGTTTAGGAGTTTTAAAGCGATAGAAAATAATAAGAACACACAGAAGCATCCACTACAGTACCTGATGCAAGCTAATGAAAACAAGAAATCTCTCCTAGAATGCCCAATGCTAGTTATGCGAAAGATTTTCTAATTCCACAATGCAAACAAGAATGCAAGCACAAAAACCTTTGATTTTTCAACGTAATAGAGCAAAAAATGCACTAAATGACATGAAAAACAAACCTTCACACTAGTTCGAGAATATATATGCGAGAGTCGAAGCGAAACAATTCAATCAACTCAAAAGAAAATAAAACAAAAACTCAAACCAATGTTGCAATCTCTCAAATCGAAGAAAGATGTTGAAATAGACCCATACAAGCAATGTGAGCTATGCTTGGAGTGACAAGAAGCCAAAATGAATGAAAGAGGCAGGACTCATTCAAGACTCATTCCACCAAATGCAATCACTCAAACGGATCAAGGGAGCTGAATGCAATCAGGAAAATAATGAAGGTGGTTGTGAAATAAAAGACTGAAGTTCCTACAGGAGGCTCAGCATACCAAAGCACTAGAAAACCCTAATTCCATGATGCTAACAAGAAATGGGCAAACAACTAAAGGAAGGAGGCTGTTCACAGTCACAAACAATCCCAAAGCACTCAAATCATGCCAAAAAATAACCCAGAAGCACAAGCACTGACCAAAAACTGCAAAACAGGGCAAACCCTAACACGTACAGGAAATGGCACGACTGTCTGGCTGTAATCAGTGCCAAATAGGGGATGGCGCAGGTGTTGAACTAGCAACAAGCGCTAGTGGGCGTGACTGTCAAACTAGAAACCACGCCAATCAAACCAACCCTAGTAAAAGGAAAATTTTGGAAAAACAGAGGTCAAATATGATCCTCTGGGGCTAAACAGGGGTCTTAGACTCATCAAAAATAATCAGAAAAGGCAAGCTAAGCAAGAAAATACCAAGAAGAAGACCTAATGGACGAAATACAAACTCGCACTGATCCCCAGCGAAGTCGCCAATTTATTGGTGAGGTAAATCCCCTCTATGGACAGAGGCGATCCCACTAGCCCTAGAGTGGGTCTAGCCACAAACGAGACAGGCTATAATATTGATTCCTAGTTAACGAATGGACAGAGATTCGACAGATGACTTACCGGAGGTCCTACGCTTTTGTTGTCATCAGAAAGAGTGGCTACCTCTCGCTCTAGGTTTGACAGATCACGATCTGCTCACTTTCACGTTCGAATACCTGCACAGACACAAGAAACAAAGACGATATACAACATATTATTTCACATTAGTAACTATCAGTCAGTTGAAGAAGACTAAATCAATTGCATCAGTAAACATAACACAATGATGAAACCAATACCATAGTCGAGTATATTAAAGAAAGGAAGGAAGATTACAACCAAGCTTCGACGTTGCGGTCTCCTCCAACAGGGTTCCAATGGAGCGCATCTCACAAAGGCTCATCGGGAATTCGGACAGGGCTCTCTCTACGGAATTCTCCTTGGTTCTACCTTCTCAATAGCAATTACTCAGCTATAGTATCTCTTCTCCAAGTTCAGCTTCTTGGCTATATGTTTAGCTAGCTTTCATAAAGGGAGAAGGCTTATTTATATAGAGGGAGAGGGAGAGGTTAGGATCCCTATAATCATGGAAGGGAGACCTATCTTCAAGGAGTGTTCCATGGGAGGAGGAAACCACTACCTAAAGAGGGAGATCTGTGGCTCATCAAGTTAACCACTTCCTATGACTCATCCTTGAGGTGGTTAAAGGAAACTTCCACCTCTATTTGGTTACAAAACATTCCCAAAATGGCTGGCGCGGGCACAAAAAAGAGACAGAGCACCAGGTGGCGTGGGCTCTAGTGTACATCCTCCACATTGGCGCGAGGGATGAACAGACTACCCATGCCAATGCCAAAATTTAGGTTTTTGTGGGTTTGTTGAGGAAATGTTCAACAGGAGAAATGATGTCCTTATGCAAAAGCATGCAAAGGAGGTGTTTGCAAATTATGACATTGCTCACAGGTCACGGGAAAGACCCTCCAATATGCGGGGCGAGGGATTGCAGGGACGGTGAAAAAATTCTGTGTAACAATTATCAGGTACGAATGGCCTATAAATAATTTTAATTGAAAATACATCCTTTAAAGGTGACAACCTAGAAGAAACATTTAATAATGTATCTGCAACGATGTTATGAATTCAAGGTACAAAATTAATATTAAAAGCATGGAAATGTGAAACCAAATTCAATAAATCTTGTTGATAATTTCTGAGATTACGTGAAACACAATGTATTGTATTTTGTGCCTATCATGTAATAATTTCTGACTCACCTATTTCTTTGAGTACTTCAACATTGAGTTTGATGTATTTCTTTGAACCCTAATGAGTGCTTCATATTCAACAATATTGTTAGTGCACTCAAATTCCAAGCAACTTGAGATCCGATGTTTGTTCTATTGCGGGTCTATCAAAATAAAATTAACTCCATAACCCTCACACGTCTTCAAACCATCAAAATACAATGTCCAAATTTTAGCACTACTAGAGTTAGTTCCTACATTGATACTATTTACATCTATATTAAAAGAGTAATTTGCACCAGTTGGATTTCAAGGAAGGAATTCCAACTATGTATCTCTTGGGACAGGTGAAGGTTTTGCTAGATAACATATGTGATCTAATTCCAAAAAAAAAATCCAAAATGACATCTACAAGCCGACTAGTTTGTTTTGCCCCTCAAGTTGTGTCATGGTGTACTTCATGTAGGGCCCTATTTCTACTCGAATATGATTGTTTCTGCCCTTATAAGAAATACATAAATGTTTACAGTAAGTTGAAAAATACCCTTGCATTTTTCTAGACCAATATTTGCTCAAAAGTAAAACATATGCTTCAAGAATGTCCACAATAACAATGTTTATGCATTGGTGAGCTCTATGGTGTGACGAAAAATGAACAATAACATTGTTAAGTTCACCAATTTCTTAGAATATTGTTATGTCTAGTTGTATGGTCCAAGCATCAAAATTTTCCCATTTAGCACTATTTTTCTTAGCTATAGATAATGGAATAAAAACCATGGATGCACCAAAATCAACCAAACAATTATGGAAATTATAATTAAATATTACAAATTTTAAAAGAAACAGGGGGCAGAGAGTCTTATAATTTAAATTGACAACATTTACTACAAACTCGATGATATTGCGTGAGTTACCAGACATCACTTGAGAAGCATAAACTTCCTTACCTGTCGAAAAGTGTAATGAGAGTGCTTGGATTATTATTTCTCGCTATCCCATTATCCTCGCAAGCTCAAATATTGAAAAGGCACGATCTCTTTTCATGTCCTCAACAATGTTGTAATCAATACTTTCATTCTTAATAGGTTGTGCTGATGTACTGGGTGGTGTAGCTTTATTTGAAGCTTCAAGAGTGGTGGACTTGTTCTTATTGTTGGCGAAAGTGTTCTTAGAAGAGGGAGCACTTCCAAAATTGTTCTCTGAATTATGAATTGAGTTGTAAGGTGGTAGAATTCTTCTCAAAAACTGCTTCTTGAGCTCTTTCTCAGAGACGAGTCCTTTTCTCCTCAAGTTATAATGACCGGTTTTTTGTTGAGGAGGAGATTCACTCACTGATGGTGCATCATCACTTTGCTTGTCAGCGTTGAATATGACATGAAATGCACTAAATAAGTGTCCAACACCTTAAATTTCGTCAATCATGGCAGGTTCATTTGCTTCTTCACTCTACTCAGGTTATTCATCTATTAGCAATGTATCTACGAAGTTTGTCACCATAGCAGTCTTGTTATGATTCCATTGGGGACATGTTTTTTCTGAATGTTTCTCTTGATCGAAAGTGCAATAGTTTTCTATTCCCCAACTTTCAACATTGAACATTGAATTAGAGCTCTAAGAATATTAAGCTAGTTGCTATTTGTTATTCTTTTTAAAGAAAGGAGGCTTAGAGAACTTGTTGCGGGTGGTTTCCTCGCTTTACCTCCTCTTTAATTTAGATACTTCATTTGTGAGTAACTTCAAATACTTGGTCAAGTTTTCCATATCGAAAGAATATTTCTCCTTATCTTTGGCAGAAGAGGCTTGAGTTTTCGTTTCTATTTCCTTGGAGTCTTTAATATTGTTAATGTATTCAATGACTCGAGTAGAACATAGATTTTTTTTCAATAGAAAGAGATTATGCAATTTTTAAAGCCAAGGTATCCTTTGCAACTCTTTTAAAAGACACAAAAATGCTAGTTGGCAAGGAATTTGTATAATAATATTTTGTAATTTCACCATGTGGTTGCACATCTACAGGGAACTTGTTTAACAAACAAGTAAATATTTGGTTGAAATCATTGAATATTTCTTTGTGCCCCATTTGTAGATTTCCAATTTATTTTAATAACACGGCGGGAGATTTATCGTCAGCAATTTTTTCCAAAAACAACTTCTTAAAATCCCTCCAACAATGGATTGAATTTTGCTAGAAGATTGTGATACCATATTGAATCTCTACCTTCTAAAGTGTACAGAAAGGGTCTACAAGCAACGTCGTCAAAACGTACCTCAAACATTCGTAATGCATGTAGAAATCATTAATATGGTCTTCTTATTAGGATCAAACTTTGGTATCAACTTTTCCATATGCTTAGGCATCCAGTGAAGATTATCTAGAGGAGTGAGTGGCCCTTGGGCCATCCAATCCAAGTTTGAATTAACCATGTGTTCTTCTCCTCCCTCCTCCTCTTCTTCTGAGTCTAAAAGACTTCTCCTTCATCTTTAAATTCTTTGTTCTAATCAAGATGTTCCTCATCAGAAAACTAAAAATCCTCCCCTTCACTATCCAAATTCTCCTTAGTAGGTGGAAGTTCCCCTTGATGATTTGTTCTTTCCATAAGATCAACCAAGTCTTCAAGGGTAGAAATAATAAAAATATTCCACTGAAGAAACCAATACACCACTAGAATTTGTTTCTTTCTTTACATGCTTATGAGGTAAAATAGAAACAACAGGGAGTAAACCAAGAGCTCTCACAAACTAACAATTAATAGGTCGGATTGTCCAGAGTTGATCGTAAGTAACTTCCAAAGCTTATCCCAGACTAGGATGAAAAGTCTCATCTCTCTCAGGGGTATGATTTGGAGTGGAAATGGGAATGTTACTGCCTTGCGTACAAGTATTTTTGTTAATATGTGGTGAGTTATCAACCATAAAAATTTGGTTTCCCTCCTTATAGTTAGAATGTTAATGGTGTTGGAACCTACATACATGTAAGGGTGTCTCCCTGATGTGAAATCCCAATTATATTTTACACCGTTTTATGTAGAAGCCCTTCTGGAAATAAGTCTCGACTGCTATTTTTCTTAGATATTTTCCTTGATTGCAATGGTTAGCACAAGAGAGTAATGTACATGAAATTTTCAATGAAAAAGTGAGTATGCCTTGTGGAATGTTCGGTTGCAGAATGCATCAAGGTTCTTTCACTAGGGGGAAACAAAAATGAGCCTTTAAGAGAAGAGTAATAGTATTAATCTAAAAATACACACGAGCATATATATGAAAGAATCGTTAATCAACTAGAAAAATAGTTCACATAGTAATGATCATTAAAACAAGTACAAGACATCTTCAACAAGATAAGCACCAAAGCTGCCAAAATAGTTTAATTTCTTCAGTACAAATGAAAACAACATATATTACAAACATTCAAACAATAGGCTTTCAACATTTATGACATACACATGAACGTGTGTTCACTCAATGAGCTTCTAGTATTAAGAAAATTTTCCAAGATACATTGATACAATTAACACCACTAGCTCTAGTAGTGGAGCGTTAGAGCTACCACCTACTCCCCAAAATAACTGTCTTCTTCTCTAATTCCTAGTTGGAGGAGCAAAGGTGAAAATTCCTTTACTTGAGCTATGAGGGTGTATATATAACAAATGAGGTGACTCTCCACCCCCCATGTGATTCTTGAACTCCTCCCATGACTCTTGAACTTCCATATGACCCTTTGACTTCTACATGACTTTTCACATTCTATAGGTGACACTTTGACTTCCACTTTACTTTACATTTCTCATATTATTGAAAATTACATAATTACATCCACAAATGATGTGGCATGTGATGACTCGTATGACACCTTGAAGTGACATTTTAACACGACATGACTCGAAATTGATGCATGGAGTTGATGATGATGCGGAAATGTTAAGCCACTCTTCTCTTTTTGCTATCTTTATGTCTTCATGAAATATTTTGCATGATATTTCTCTTCTTCCTCCAAAATTCTTAAAGAGATAAAGTCTTCACAACGATCTTGATCTTTCAGCTTCTGTCACAATCTAGTGTCCCTCCATCTTCTTGTTCAATGGTCATCTTGTCTTCATAGCTTCCCAAGTGTCTTCTAACGGAGTCTCATTTTCTTGTTTTATGAGTATCATCCTGTCATGTCAAAATGTGATACTTGCAAGTGAATTCAACTCATGACAAGATGACATCAGTCCGAAAAACTCTTAGTCTAACTTGCAACATGAAAACTATTGATTGAGCTGGAACTAGGAACTTGACAGGGAGAAAGACTCAAGGATTATGTAGTGCATTTTTCTAAAGGCCAAGTTCGAGGGACTGAGGCTTGTGATTGTGCAATGCACAATTTTTGATCCCTAGGGGACAATACTAAACAATTGAGGGTCATAATGAGGTTAGACTCTCCCACTGTAACTATGCAATGCATAGTTCTGGAGTGATACTGGGAAATTGGATTGCGTAGTTTCACATTTTATGGAGCTCAGGAGATAACCTATAGACTGGGATTATGCAATGCGCAGAAAAGGACTGACCGAGAGGCAAGATGTAGTTTCATAGTTGCTATAGAAAACTTGTGCGTGACACAACCCTTCATTCCACCCAATCCAAAAAGATGACTAGAACGCAGGTCCTACCATTGGTACCAAGCAATATGATCTTCATGAAGCATGACTTGCAATACAAGTTTTGTGTATACTAATATATAAGTACACTACATGTTGGGTGTGGAGCCTGATTATCTTGTTTACTTTGTATCATAGCATTGGACCCCTGTACCTTAAAAGGGGCGGCAATGCCGCCCGTAATTAATCGCTGCCGTGGGGGGTCTTTTCGGAGCCCCCCCTAGCAGGGGTTTTCAGGGGCAGCGCCCCCGAAGCTAAAAACAGATGTAAAATTGCCTTGTAAGAGTATAGTAATTTCTAGTCAATTTGGACCATTCATTAGGCAAATGATCTGACGGTAGAAGTTATGTTTAGATTAGGGTTTTTTGCCCTAGAAGGCAACCCCTCGCTTTTATGAGGGCATTGTATTGCGGCTGTGTATGGTATGTGTATTCTCGGAGCGATAAACAGAGAGGGAGACTGTGAGAGAGAACAGAGGATATTACAGCGGATCTGCTGTAGGTTTTGTCTCTTCATTTTTGCTGGATAATAGAAAGGAAGGACTGGCTGTTCGGGGTGGACGTAGCCCAAACTGGGTGAACCACGTATATCTGTGTCTCTCTAGTTTTATGTGTTTTGTGTGCTTTTATTTTTCGCATATTTTATGTGTTGCATTGCTCTGTAATTTTTAATTTTCTAACACTACAGATAGCATAGGCAGGTAATCATGCCAGAGAATAGCATTACATTTGAAAAAACAAATTTCATAATGATGGAGGGTTGCCGATAAGAGGGGCAAGTGAATTTGTTAGGTGTGGCTTACAGACCCTTCCTGGTGCAAGTACGTAGAGAACTATCTCTTAAAGGGATCCATTACGAATTAATTGAAGAGTACATTCAAAATAAGAGTAAATTGCTACTACAATTGAACCTTGTTCACAATAATATTTTGGTGCTCATCCACGATGAGAAGCTTATTTGTGAATCAATGTTTATTGTGCAGTCACTATTAAAAATACCCATGATTTAAAGTGTCCCTTGACTAAGGACTAGAGCCTAATATCACAATATATAGATACATGAAAAAATTGGTATTAGAAAGAACTAAAGAAGTCAATAACGCCACTAGCTTGTAATGCAACTGAACGGACACCGTCAACATCAACAATAGGAACACAACACACTCCTCAACAATCCATATGATCTCCTAAGTCACCCTCGCCTATGTTATCACTCTGTAATTTCTGAGGTTATGGGAGAAAAACACAAAGGTAACATCAAAACCGCTTTTAAGTCTAGAAGCTAGCCCTTCTAAACTCAAAGTGGATCTCTCTGTCAGATTTAGCTTTGTTTTCTGGAAATTTTAGGCTATTTATAATTGTGTAATTTTTTTTTTGATTGTTTTTAATTGATTTGGTTGATTGAGTGCCTATACTTCCATTGGGCTATTGAATCTATAAAACTAACATTGATCTATATCAAAATTTCAAGGAGTTTAACAGGGCAAGGTAGGTGAACTAGTTGGATCTTTTAGATTTCAAATGGCATGGAACAGAAGAAAACCCAAGATTCAGTTAAAGCTAAAGAGAAATTAATAATTCTTTAACTTGACTTCAGAAGAAAACATTAAAATCACCTACAGCCAGAATCAGAGTTTATATTTCAACAAGTTTTGTTCGTCACAGTTTCTGTTAGGTAATTCAAATTTAAGAAAGTATAATAATGGAAACAAAGAAATAACACATAAACGATGAGAAGCACTTCACCAATTTTTCCAACACATGAATCCTATGAATAATTCCTTGTATTAATGATCATTCCATCAACTGCTAAAAGTACAATATCTTACGAAAAATAATAATCAACAATCAACCCATAATACTTCGAAGTGTGAAGTATTTATAATAATATTTACAAAAAAATCTTGTCACAACTGAACAGGGTATATTTAGAAAAATCTAAAACAAATTATATTTTCTGCAAATTAATAGGATAGGTGGGAACTGCTCGAGAGGTGGCCCTGATTTGGAGGAAGTTGTTGCTAACTGTCCTTTTTGTCTTTGCTATGTTGTTTATCCTTTAACTGCATTTGGATTTATTCACTTACGCAAGTAACTCACACAACTTATTCCACCTTTCTTCATATGGAATTGACAACTTTGTTACCTTCCTATAAATTTCATCAACTTCGGTATATTTGGAAAAAGTGGGTTTTACCACAAAAATGTGATTTGCCTCATGCTATATGTAAAAGTCATTTCCCATTGCTTCAAGTAAATATTTTCCTGTCAAAATGCCCTTTATACTGGAGAACTTGGAGCTGTCTCTGGCCACTTATTTCAACTTCTTATTGTAGTCCTCTTGTGTGATTAATTTATCATTGATCTCAAACACAGTGGGAAATCCCTTTTTTTTCAGCACTTCAATCCTACTGAAACACCTATTAACCCCTATTTCCAGCCCTTGGCATTTTTCTTCTAACTGTAGAATGAGGTTCTTTTTGGTTAGAACCTTCTTGACTTCTAGGATAGTTTCAATTCTATCCTCAATTCCTATTTCCTCCAACTCATATTTGTTTTTGGAATTGAGGAATTTTATGATATTAGAAGCTTCATTAGGCATATCACCTAGCTTCTCTTTGATGTTTGAAATAGCTTTTGTGGCTTTTTGTATTAGGTATTTCTGTTCAAAAATGATTTGTATTGATGGCCAAATCTAATTCATGGAGTTGAGGATGCTTTTCCATATGTTTTCTTTGGCTTGGGCCAAGGTTTAGCCAATGGTTGACTCTCTTTCTGCTTTCTGTATCCTTTCTAGTAGTCTTTGGGATCTTTGGGATCTTTGTGCTTCATCCAAATGTGAAGCTTCACTTCTATTTTTATGTTCCTGCAAATATTTTACTTTCCCCTGTAATCTCTTTATGTCTTCTATTTGTATTTACATGTATTCTACGGCCTTGGTCAATTGTTCAGCAGCATCTGCAGGTTGGGATGAAGGCATTGTTGATGTTGTAGAACCTATAGTTGGGATTGATGTGAGGGGTACTTCATCCAAAGGAACTATGGCCACCTGTGGATTTTTTTCCTTCTCCTTAATCAGCTTCTTCATTTCTGTCTCCATTTTCCTTATTTGGGCACATTGCTCCATGATCAATTTTAGCATATCATCCTTCTGTGATTCAGACCTTTCTATATCCTTGGTATGTGGATCTTATGTTGTTGAAAATTTTAGTTGCTTCCTCAGTGTTGCAATATAAACATTCTTCTTTTTAATTATTTATTCTGCAGCCTTCACATTTTCTGGATCATACCCCATTTGAACAACCAGATCTTCCAATGATTTGATCCTTGTGTCTTTAGCGAGAGAGGATGTCTTTTCCATCTTCAGCTAAGATTGGATATTTGAAAGAGACACCTATAATTTTGACACAGTCATGGTTGTGTTGGTTAGTGTAGAGAAAATAATATCATTGGTCAGTTTATGCATCTCCATTTGATCAATGGGATGAATGTCCTTGGTGTCAAATTCAAAGGATGTCTTTTTGTAGTCTGTTGCTATCATTGGCTGTGGAATTTGAGCCTCTAAAAATACCATTTGCATCCCTCCTTGAATCAAAGGCTGATAGAAGCCTGCTTTGTGAACTGTCAATTTGTTTCCAAAACTGTGTATAGGTGTTGTTCTTGAGAATCTCATTTTTGAGCTTAATCTCTTTGCACCTGTCAAAGATACTTTTCTCCTTTTCTCCTTGAATGAGCTTAGAGGTTTGGGATGTGTCCGGCTAACCCTGTGACACTGATGATATTGCTGGAGATGTTATAAATTTTCTACTTGATTGTGCTGAAGATAGTGGTTCTTTGATGATTATGGTAGCTCCTTGTTCTACATTCCTTTCTAAGTCTATTTTAGGACTCATCTTGGTCCTCTTCTTGTAGTTGATTTTGAATTCTTCACCTGCACTGTCTATAACTGAAGGTGATTCTTCCTCTCTTTGCCTCTTGCCTACTTTCTCCTGAGGATTAGGAGTCTATGAAGTTGAGGTGGAAACGAGATGTTCTTCAGCTTCTTGCAAAGTGTTCTTTGTCCATGTCAAATAGTTCTTATACCTCTCAGTCTCTGGCCTCTGAGTGTGGATATAAGGTTTGTTTTTGTGTTCCACCCTTATCTTGGAAATTAGGCCTAGAGGATCATACGACCATGTAAAACTCAGACTAAACTTCATTTGTTTAAGAAGCTTATCTGCTTCTTCTCCTGTTGTCCTGCTATTGCAAACAAAGGGGCTAACCTGTGTTTTAATCGTAAACTGGGATTTCTTCTTTGCTGAGGCAAAATGAATTTCATCAGATTTAATCATTTGTCTTATGTACTCCAAGAAAAATACTCTCATTGGGAGGTATTTGGGCAGCTTGTATGGTGTAAATTCACACCCATACACCCTAATCTCTGTATAATTTTTGGATAGGTACCAATCATCGGTTTCAGCTTGCTCTGTCAAATGCAGGATCTTCTTGATTTATTCATTGATTCTCGGTTTTGCATTACTGGTGAACATGCTCATCAATAGATGCATGAATTTTTCAATGTATTACTTGAATGTGTATTCCTCTAAATCTTTCATCACCAGGGAAGTCCAAAAAATTACTGATTGTGGATTCCCTTCTTCATCTACTTTCTTCCATGAAAATTGGAATATGTATGTTTGGTAATAAATGAACATGTAAACAAGAATGGAAGCATACCTGAATACTCCTTCAGTTGGTAACTTAAGGAGTTGTTCATGTATACTATCAACCAAAAATTGACTCAAATAAAAAATGACTGAAGGCTTATGGTATGTAGAGAAGATTGACAAGAAACCTAATAGGGGTTCATCTACCCATTCATCATAGTAATAGCCTAAAAGGTAGGACAACGCATAAATGATTTGTTTGGCTTGATCAGGGAACTTGGAAGAAGGATAAGGTGGATTTTTCCCAGGCAATTGGGTATGTTCAGCAATAAAAGATCGAAAAGCTCTGCTCTCTTGGAAAAATATAATTTCTGGTAGATTTCAGTCAAGATTTCTATAGAAAAGGGGGTGCTAGTTTCTATAGAAGGGGCTTGCATCATCTTATCAATGGTCTTAGAGGTGATGGTGAATAAGATTTCACCACCTGGGTTTATAATGGCTCAATGGTTTGGTACGTAACAGGCATGACATTTCCTAACAAACTATGGGGAGTGAAAGATCTGGGGAAAAATTTAATGAGGCAGATTGGACTCCCATACTCAAATTTCATCTAATTTATCAATAAATTTGTCTTCGAGCCAATAGTAGAGTTCGAAAAGATCAAACTCAAACTGAGTCTCTGTGATTTTATAATCTTTTTCTGCAAGCAGGTGTGATCGAGGTCAACAGGGGGATCCAACATTGGATTGATAGAGTCTTTAGTGTTCTTCTTTTTCAGAGGCATCTCGTTAATGAGAAATTACAGAGAAAGGAGGCAATGGAAAATAATTACCAGGAATTTCGCTGGTTTGTAGCATACTAGTAATCAAATTGGGATTTTCTTGTGGTCGATTAGGTGCTTGTTCAATTGAAGAACGTCACTAGGCGTATGAATTCTAGAAACTAAGGAAGAGTGAAAGAATCTGCAACAAAAAAGGGGAAAATGGTGGCACGATGGATTTTTATGGCGATGGCGAGGTTTCCGTTAGGGCCGCAAATCCGTTAGAGGTTTGAACGGTTACCCCAGGAAGTAATTTAATAGGTTAACAATTATGGCCACATGTCAAGATGAGAGTGGAGGGGAGCTCGTAGGAAGGAGAGTGGGAAAGGAGGGTGGTTTGCCATATTTCAGAGGGGGGTTGAGGAGGTTTCTGTTATTGGGGGGGGGGGGGTGCAAAAATATGAGGGGGTGACACATTGCATGGGACCGGCGGGGAGCAAACCACTTTTAGGACGACCCCCCCCCCACCTAGTAAAGGTAGGATGGCAAGGGGGGGCCGAAAAGCTCTATTGGTCGTAGATCTGGCAGAGTGACAATAGAGCCGTTGGAAAGAGCGTGTGAATTAACCAAAGGCGACAAACTCCTTTTGTCGTATCCGAACACTTCTAACATATGTGGAAACTTTGGATAAAATGCATCATAGCCCAAACTTTGGATAAAAAACATAATGAACTCAAATATTAGGCTAATAGTGAATATCTCATAATCTCTTTCAAACTTAGGATAAAAGTCCACTAATGAGCCTTTCATGTAGAATTAACCACATTTTATTGTTTTGACTTCAACTTTCTCCTAATCCTAAGACTAACCTTTTATCATACCTAAGGGTGCATTTGGACTTGCAAACCCTTGTTTTATTTCTTTTGAAAAATAAATACCTATTATATCTTATCTATTTACTGCTTCATTGATTCAGCTTAAACATTTGAAACAAATTTATTTATCTACCTAACTAACATTAGCCAAGATTATACAGTTTGGCTAATTTTATTCTCTAATCTAATTAACAAAAATTTAAACTTGTTTGACCATGATTAAACGGTATGATCCAAACAATGAGTAAGGATATTGGCATTTTGAGCAAGTTGCACATAACCTCTAAATTATTTAGCAAAATCAAACTATCTATCAAGTAGTGGCATTTATATTTGCAACACTTTCAATTCTATTCTCTTTTCTTTTCTTTTATGGGGTTTTTCATCTTTATTTTTATTATTTCTCTATTTTTTTCTTTTCTTTTTATTTTGTTTCTTTATTCTATTTTTTTATTCAAATACCCTCTTTTCATTTTTCTTTTATATTTTTTGTTTTTTTGAAATCATTTGTAAATTGAAATATTATTTAGAATTTCATATAAATGAGATAAAATATCCAATCACCTTATGATACTATAAATTCTAAGACCCTAACAGTGGCTCCAGTTGGCGATGGCACTTTTTCTGAGAAGTGCCAAGAACCTTTAACCAGTATCCTTTAATGTTTTGTTTCAGCAATGTCTGCATTTGATTTCTTTTTTTTTTAGTAGTAGTTATGGTGGCACATTAATCAGGAGCTTAGGGTCTTCTCTGCGGGCTTCAACTTCTGTCAATAGGTCACCCAATCAAAATAGTAAAGACAATGATATTTACAATTAACTTATCTAAGAAACACCTCTATTCTTGTGAAAAATAATGCTTCAGCATCCTGCCATTCATAGGTCCACCAAGTATCTCTATTCCATCCAAATATTTGAGGAAAAATGCATTATGACCTCTGAAGGCATGGATGATAAATGGTCCTTTCCACAAATTATCAAACTTTCCATGCTTGCCTTTATCTTATCTTCTTGAATCCAATTTTAAAACATTTTCACCCAATTGAAAATCATTTGCCTTGGTTCTTCTGTCATAAATATTTTTGACATTTTCTTCCGTAACTTGTGTTTTTTTATACACTTCTTCGCTGGATTGTTGCAGTTGAATGGCCTGATTTATCCTTCTCTGAGTATCATTTGGTTCCACCTGCAACTTCTGTATTTTCTTCATAACTGAAACCCCTAAAGAAGATGGGAAAACAACATTCATTCCATAAACTAATTGGTATGGTGACATGCCAATTGATTTCTTTGTGGTGAACCTATCAACCCATAGTGCATTTACCAGTAGATTATTCCATGACTTCTTTCTGTCTTCTAGCAAGTTTTTTATAATGTTAACCAAAACTTTATTTGAAGATTTATCTAACCCATTACCCTGAGGGTAATAAGTAGTTGAATGCCCTAAAGTAATATGATATTTGTTGCAGAAATCTACCATTTTCTTTGACTTGAAAGCTGATGCATTATATTTGATAAGCTTATTTGGACATCCAAACCTTGACAGTATATTGGTTTCTAAAAATTTGATGATCACAACATCATTTGTTTATCTTGAGGGTGTGGCCTCAATCCACTTGGTGAAATAGTCAGTGGCTATGAGGATCCATTTTTGTTGGGTTAAGGATGGTGGATGTATTTCTCCAATGAAATCCAAACCCCACTGTTAGAAATAATTTTCAATGGATATAGGTTTCAAGGGTAGTGGCAGTAGTTTTCTCTTTCCTTCAAAAATTTGACACTTGTGGCAGGAGTTAACTCTTTTACGGACATTAAGAAAAAGTTTTGGCTAGTAAAAACCAACTCTTAAGATCTTATTGGCAGTGGTCTTCCAATACAAATGTCCACCGTAGTCTCCTTCATGAAATTCATGTATAGTTTTTTCTGCATCATCCTTTAATAAACATTTTAGTAAAATTCCACCAGTATCTTTCCAATAAAAATTACTATGTAAGATGCAAAATTTTACAGCCTTTAACTTAAGAATTCTAGCCTTTTTCTTGGTCAAACCAGGAGGAGCTTGTAAATTTAACAATACAAAAATGAGGTTTGCATACCAGGGTGAGGTTGTAAAAGCCTCATCTATTTTTAGAGTCGCCTGCTCCTCTTGATCATCTAATGCAGCTACAAAATTAATATCCAAAGCATGAAAATTAGACTTGGTCATTAATTTGGCTAGTCCCTATCCCTTAATGATCTTGGTGGGTTTAATTTAAATATCATATTCAAAAATAATGGCAATCCACTTACCTCTTTTACCATCTGGTCCATTTTGAGTCAGGATATCTTTGACCACAAAATTTGGGACAAAAGAAATTATGTGAGAATTAATAATATATACTCTGAAATCCTTATTTTCTTTTATTAAAGCAAACACTTGTTTTTCCATTATGTTATATTTTATTGTAACATCTCTTATAGCCTTGCTAAAGAAAGCAATGGGCTGATCATATCCCTCGTTGTTTTTTTGTAAGATAATTGTTGCAACAATGTGTTCAGATGCAAATGAAAAGATTATAAAATATTTTGTAAAGTCTGGGCTGATTAAAATAGGTGCTTTTGTTAAAGCTTGCTTCACTTGGTCAAATGATGTCTGGCTTCAATGTTCCACCTTATTTGTGTGTCTTTCCTTAGCATATTTGTTATGTTCCTGAGGAGTTCTGCCAGATTGGGAATGAACCTTCGTAGAAATTTTATTTTACCAATAAATGATTGAAGTTATTTAACATTAATAGGATGACTTATTCTCAAGATGGCTTCAATCCTACTGGGATCAATCCTAATACCCTCTTTGGAAATGATATGCCCCAGAATCTTTCCTTCTTCAAGGCCAAATAGTGTTTTCTTGATGTTAGGTGAAATCCCAAACTTCTTACACTTCTCAAAAACTCTCCTCAAGTGTAACTAATTCTCTTCATCTGTTTTGGAATAAACCGTGATGTCATCTAGATATATGACAATAAAAATGTCAATTTGATTGGCAAAAGCAATATCCATTTCTCTCTGAAATGTGGCTCCAAAAATCATTAATCCAAAAGGCATCTTTACATACATGAAGTTACCCCATGGAGTAGTAAAAGATATCTTATCCTACTCATCAAGGTGAACCAAAACCTATTTGTAACTCGAAAAACCATCTAATAGAGAAATCCTACTAGATCCAACTATCTTTTGCAAAATGTGATCCATCTTAGGTAAAGGGTAATTGTCCTTTAGTGAGACTTTATTGAGGTTTCTAAAATCTATACATAGTCTGATTTCACCTATTTTCTACCTTGTTGGTACCAAATTGGAAACCCATTTAGAGTACCTAAGAGGTACTATGATCGTATCGTCATACATTTTCTTGATATCTTTCTCAATTAAAGGCATCAGTACTTGGTTTATTCTTTAGAGTTATTGTTTAAAGGGTTTATGATCTTCTTTAATAGGAATTTTGTGTTGGATTATGATGGTATCATAATATTTTTATTCTTCATAACTCCATGAAAACACATCAATTAATTCTTTGAACAGACCAATGTATTTCTACTTTTCAGCAAGTGATAATGATTTATAGAGTTATATCATCTTTGGGTCTTTTTCACTTCCTATGTTGCATTCTTCTACATCTACTCCTATGGGCTTAATGTTGGGTTTATTGGCTACATCGTTAAAGTCAAACAAATATTCTAAGGGAACTAATCCTCTAGGTAAAACATTATCTTTTAATTGGAGTATTTCTAGTTCCTTTATTTCTTGATCTATTTCTAGCAATTCTACTTTATTTACATGATTGTCTAACTGGTTTTCAAAATTAGAATGTACAACTACCTTATTTTCTAAATCTATATTGTCTTATTCAAACTCATCCTTGGATTGCAGAAAATTTTCAATTTATTTGTCATTCCCAAAGACTTGCCAATATCTAACATTGTCTAAGACAGTTGGTTTGTGTTTCACTTCCACTGTGTATTGAAAATTGGGATGGGGTATTTTACAGGTACTGGCAGAAATGGCAAGACTATCAGCAAGAATATTTTGATTTCGAGGGATCACAGAGAGGTCATATTCCACAAAACACTCCAAAAAATCCAGAACAACATTTATGTATGCTCTTAATCTAGGGTGGTTTGCAGAATATTCTCCTTTTACTTGTTTTATTATTAGCTCAGAATCCCCATGAATGGAAGTTATTTTAGCACCAAGTTCTTCCAGTAATTGTAATCCTAGTATTAATGATCCATACTCAGCTATATTATTTGTGCATTGGAAGTTAATCTTGTATAAATTTCCCTCGGCGTGATTAGTGCCTGAGTTTAAAACAAAAACTCCTACTCCTAAGCCTTATTTGCTAACAACACCATCAAATTCCATACTCCAAAGAGCTTCATGCTATGTGTCTTGTCCATTGTTGTTGTTTGGTATTTTTCTATTTCACAGATATCGATATCCGAGTTATAAATCTGAGTGTTGATGTGCCCATCATTATAGAGAATGAATGAGTCCAGGTCTGAATGGACAGAGTAAAGAGGATAGTTGTGTGGCTTGTCTTGGTTATTTACCATGAAATTCGTTAAGGTATCCCTATACAATCTCCTTTGCTGACCAAAAACTGGTATGGTAGCAAAGGTCATGTCCATCTGTAGGGTTCCTTGCAACTTAGCTCCCCAAGAGTGTAACAAAATCATGTTATACTTAGGGGGTATGTCTGCAACTACTATATCCATTACCAAATTATTGGCTGGAATTTGTGCCAAGGTAACACAGAGATATTTGATAAGACCTAAGCATCTCACTTTGCTAGAATCAAAAGAGTACAAATCCTTGTATGGTCTGGTAATGTCAACTCCTAATTTGTCCATGACAACCTTAGGCATTAAGTTATGTGAGGCCCCTGAATCTAGTATGGCATTATGAAAAAATTTGTCATGGATGTTTAGGATAATGTAGAAGGGAGGCACACCTCATTCCTCGGGCTTGCCATCTACTTCTGTTCCAAATAAAATTTCAGGTTAGTCAACATTCAAATTGACTGTATCTGTATTTCCCCCAATATTAAGAGATTTCATTACCTGAGATCTATACACATTCTTGTTCATCAACTCTGTTCGAGGGATAGGTATTTTGAGTTTTTCTAACTCATTTTGAATATTGAAGGATGTCTGAACTTTACTCATATTTAGGAAATTTGATTTATCAGTGACGTATTGTGGGATAGCATATTTTCTCTAACTAGTGGTTGGAACATCTCTCTGGGTTGTTTTTGAAGTAGTGTCAACTAGTTTTTTAGTAGGATTTTCTACTATCTTTTTACTTGGAGTTTCAACGGTTTTCTTGGAAAAGGTATCTGTGGTTTTCTTAGCAGGAGTATCGGTGGTTTTATTAGTAGGAGTATCAGTGGTTTTCTTACTCCTAAGTTTGTATTGTCTGTGAACTTCGATGATAACATTCTCAAAACCTTGTTTATAGTCATCTAATTCCTCGTAATCAAGTTCTGTCTGAGACAACTAGAAAATTTCTTGTTCCTCTTGAGTAAGAAATATTGTGTCATCATCATTTATCCCCATTAGATTTATTTTATTTTCATTAGCATAATTTTCTTGTAAAGGAGGTCTAATTTTCTGGTCTGGTCCATTTTGTTCCCTTTGTTTAATTTGTGGTGGATTTATCGTAACATATGGGTTTTGGTTTTGAGGACCATGTTGATTTTCTCTTGGGGCAGTCTTATCTATCAAATTGATTCTCTCCATCATTCTCTCATTGTTATAACCAAAGAATCTATCTTAGAATTAGCAGAAGATGTTGATGGTTGCTCTTTAATTGTCACTCTCCTCTCTGTTCTCATCCTAGCTCTTTTAGCTAACAAATTAGCCTCCACACTCACCACATCTCTTTGCATTTCTTTTAAAGTTGCAGAGTTTCTCTCCCTTAACTGATAAGGCATATCTGCCTCAAATCCATCAGGGAATTTTATCAAGGCTAAACCTTGAGGGGGTTTAATGTTTGCAGGAATTTCATTATAAACACTATTGAATCTAATGTAATAATCTTGGACATTTTCCCTAGGTGCCCTCCTAATACTTGCATATTCTGATAAAATTTGAAGAGGGTTCTTTTTAACTTCCCATATTTTAAGGAATGACTGATGAAATGCAGGGATATCATTAATGCTAGTAGTTGGTAAGTCTTTGAACCATTTTCTAACTTCTCCAATAAGACTTTGAGTGAATAATCTCATCTTAACATTTTCTTCGTCCACTTCTTGAAGATAGAAACTATCATTCATCCTATCAACGTGTTGTTGAGCAGTTGGTGAGCACCAGTATTGCACCAAGAATGTTGCAACTCCCAAAGGCTTCCCTACATTACCTTATCAACCCGGAGTTCGTACAAACTTGGAGGTGACAGTGCTATATACATAGCAGATGCATTCTACTCATGTCATCCTCTTCTGAGCTTTATGAAAGGGTGTTACTTCTAGGGTTTCTATATGAAGTCTGTCACACTTCTGAAATTAGGCCTAGGGAAAAAAATGATTCAAATCCATGGCATTATCAGAAACTACAAAAGTATATTATAGCAAAAAAGTACATCTAACTATTCTACGATGAAATAAATCTACTTATTAGACTATGATAAGAATTGAAAGCAACCTAGGCATCTTGCATGAAGTAAATTTTTGAATTGAAATAAAATAAAGGAAACTAATATAATCACACTTTGTTGGGCCAAATGGCTAAACACACTCTACTTACTCTATACTTTATCTATCATGTTTTTACTCATACAATTATTCATGACCTAACTATGCTTGAAAATGTGTTGTTTTTCAACTAGGAGAATAAAGTGCTAAGATGGCTTATGGAAGGCTTCAACACATGGGGGAAATACTAGAGGTGTATGAGTGGTTTTTGTAGGTTTAGAGGCCATGGATGGTCATTTATTGGCTTAATGAGGGGCCCACAGGTGTTATTCCAAGTGCTGCTATAGGTTTCCTGTAGTGTTACAGGAAAGTCCCGAATTGCTAGAGGAAACAATCCTAGGGCAATGTGATGCCAAAACTAGGTGGAAAAGGGGTAGGGAAGGTAGAGTGAAGGTGGATTAGGATGAGTGGAAGGCGGCCCACCCCTTGGCCAAGCTTAGAACCTCTTGGGAGGCTTTTCTTGTACCCCTAGGGTTTGCTCATGGTGTAGGCATGAAAAACCCAAAAAGAGGGTTGATGGTGATTTTGATGAACACAGGGTTGATGAAAGGTGAGAGATGAAGTTGAAGGTGTTGGTGAGGTTCTCCTTGGTTGTGATACTTGTACCTGCAAGAAAGCTACCTATTCATGAAATATAAATGAAAAAATTCATAATAAAGACAATGGAAAAGATGAATTGAATTTGTTAAGCAAATATACTCTAATCTACAAATATAAATCTAACACAGCATTCTAAACATATCCATGGAATCACAAAAACTAATATTATCCATTCCAATAAATCATAAACTAAGAAGCATTTTTGGTTTGTGGGGAAGCTCTACCCACCTCAAGCTCTATTGACAAATATGAGATGGGAATGCTTGACTCACAGTTTTCTGAAGTTATAACCTATTCTACCAACATGTAAGCAAGCTAAATATATAGCAAAAGACAAATGGAAGAAAAATAAAAAGAGTAAATGAAAATATAAACAAACTAGCTAAATATTCATAATAAAAACTAGCTAAATGACATGAAAGTAAAGAATGATTACACAAGAGAGGTTGAGGCACATGGATTGGACCCTAACCCACAAGCCTAGCTCTCTGAAACTAGATCAGTAAAGCAAAGTCTGAATACTCATTTCATTTCAAAAGATAGTCTCATTACATCAATATAAAAGTCTTGAAAATTGATTATAAGAGAAAAGAGCCTAATGGCTTTCTCCAAAGTTCAAATCCTAATGTGCTCTTGCTCAACTCTATTTAACCTAAAGGGTAGCTACCAACAACTCCACTTGACTCCAAGTGAAGTATGGCTTGAGTGCACTTGATATTGAGTTTTTTTGGTTGCCTTTGGTTTTGAGTTGTTGGAGGGAATCTCGAGGATCCCTTGGCTGCCTTTGGGAGTTAAGGAGGGCGAACAACCCCCTAGAATATCTCCTTGCTATCTACTTTGTGTCTTAATGACAAAATCTCCACCAAAATGCAATATATTCGTCATTTTCCTGCATTTAACTCATGTTAGTTACTCGAAGTATGTTAAGCCTCAATCACTACCTACACTAGCATCATAAGACCATAATATAATTAAAATGAAAGAAAAAGAGACTTAATAAGACAAAAAGGTGACCATTAACCCCTCCAAATGTACATAATGATGGAGCTCATCATCACCCCCTACTAAATGGTTTCTCATCCTTTTAGCAGCAAATCCTCCTTCTGCATCTCCTTTAAGGATTTGATGAACCCCCTGACTTGCCAAGGAAGAAGTGTGGGAGTCTCTCCAGGAAGGTAAAATCCATCATTCTTTTCTGCTTCCTCCCATTCTCTGTTCTACTCATCTTGGTCCTTTCCATCACTCATCCCCAGCATCAAGGGTGGATTGAGATTCAATCCAAGCCATTGAATCTTTTTGGCCTGCATGGCCCTCTTGTACAATGGTGCTCTCTCTAAGGCACCCCTCAATATTTCTGGTGTGTGGTGCTCCATGTTTCTAAGGTTGTGAGGGAGGTTGTTCAATCTTCTTTGGCTAGCCATTATGCACTCATCTCAAAACAACCTAGAAAAATCATCAAAGTGGGTCATTTCTTGAGCTTGTCTATGGAGGTATCTTTCAGCAAGTTCAGGATCCTTTTCAATCTTCAAATAGTTATTGATGACTCCTCTAGGGCTGAACAATCCTACCATAATGTGTAAGGGTTCTCTGTTTTCTCTTCTCATAAACCTCCTCGTCTCTTGTTCTCTTGTCTCCTCATTAATCATCCATGATGCCAAAGCCATTATTTGCATATCCCCCATCCTAGGATTGGGTTACAAATAATTAAATATGTTAACACAAGGTTGTGCATATAAAACTCTTCCATTTTTTCCTTATCAGCCATGCTTGCTTGATTGCAGAAATCATTGAAATGTCTAATTTTTTGGAAAGGTAAGCATCCATGGGAGGCTAAAT
The DNA here is from genome assembly GCA_034641835.2 of Pinus albicaulis. Classification (NCBI taxonomy): domain Eukaryota; kingdom Viridiplantae; phylum Streptophyta; class Pinopsida; order Pinales; family Pinaceae; genus Pinus; species Pinus albicaulis. The sequence goes on from CM076573.1 coordinate 920,804,683, forward strand.
TTTTAATTTGAAAGAGGATCCATTTCTCCCTGAGGTAAAATGCATATGAATCTGAAGGATATATGTGTTGAATGGAATCCATGCACAAATATTCCATGGTAGACACGTGTTTACCCTTTTTTTGAAGTTGGTCTTGTAGTGCTACATTCTTTTCTTGTGCCTTCTGAAGCTTCTCCTTCAAAACTGACTCTCTAAGCCTCACATCGGATAATTCCTTCCCTAACTCAGCTACTTTTCCTTCCATGACTCCTATGTCATACACTCCTTTAGATGTGGCAAGCTTCATCCAATGATGAGTGTGTGCTCTCTCTTCCTCCAACTGATAGAACAAAGGAATTGTGAACTTTTGAGGAATTAATCTACCCCCCTCAATGTATGTGTAGTAAGAGCTGAGATTTGGTTGAGGGCTAGGGTTTGGCACTATTGAAACATCTTTGGGGATTTATTTTAGTGAGGTGGCCTCTTCTTTATCATTTTTTCCTCCCTCTTTTTCATCACGTTTTTCCTCTTATGTCTTTCCCTCAGCTTCCTTGACCTCTTGCCCCTATGTGTCTGTCTTTTCCTCTTCAACCAAGGTCTTTTTCTCCAAATCTGTGCTTTCTGTAGCTTCCTGTAGCAAAGACAGAATTTCCAGTAGAAAATTATGTTTTTCTTGTTGAAGACCCTATTTTCCTTGTTTTTCCCTCTTTTCAATCCTTGGAGGGTGTGTAGATGATGCATGAGGTGTATGGGCTTCCAATCTGGCTTAATGTATTTTGATATATGTTACAGTTCTCCTTATAGGTGAAGTGACTTCTTGCACCCTTCCTTCCTCTAATCTGATTTCTTCCTCCTTCTTTGGTGATTCTTCAATGGTGATAGGGCTCTTGGTGGGATTTTGTGGTTTTCCCTATCTCACCCTCTAAATCTTCCTAGTTCTGAAGTACATAGGTGTTTGCCTCTTTCTTTTTGTTTTGACAGGTGTGCTCAAAGTAGTTAGGGTGGTAGCTACCTCTTGATCTATGATGTCAGGTGACATGCTTGTGTCTTGACTGGAGGTTTCATTACCTAATATAGGGTCCACATCTTCTTTTTCCTCAATATTTTCTTCCTCCTTTCCCTCAGCTTCTTCCTACTCTCTTTCTGTTGTCTCTATGTTTTATGTTTCAATTTCCATCTCCTCTATTTATTCTTTGTTTTATGCCTCTTCTTCTTCTCCTTCTACCTACTCTTATACCTCTTCTTCTTATTCTTCTCTTTATCTAAGGCTAGAAGCAGAGGTTTTCCCTGTTTGGGTAGCTATAAAGGCTTCCCTATCCATGTCTATGAAAGAATACCAAGATACAGGTAGGTTCAACCTTCTCAAAGCATCATTTACAATTAGTTTTATTAGGCCATGATGGGCCAAGTGCTGATATTTCCTTTGCCTCACTTTATGGCTCATGTCAGTGATGGATTTTAGGAGGAAGTGAGGGACACTTAATCTTTGTTCAAGTGGGAGCTCTCCTTGAAACCTAATTTCATTTAACAATCTGAAATTATACCCATAGACCACACTCAATAATCCTTCACAAGAAATAATTTTCATGATGTGGAAGCAACTTCATCCCAGGGGAATGGAAGGCTCTCTCTCCTCACTCCATTTTTATCTTCAATATACTCCTCTCCTAGTAGAAAGAAATCCTTTTTGGCTACAGTGTTAGGCATTCTTTCCTTGACACATTTGGCTCCTGAGGGAAAGGTGGTAACTCTTCTTATGATTTGAGGAGATATTTTTTTGGCCAGGCCTCTAATCACATTAGTGACTCTCTCTTCTGAATGTGAGTGCAGAGCCATTGAAAATTATTTAGCTATCTCATCATCAGAATCCTTCAATAGCTCAAAGAACCCTAGCCATTGGTGATTTCAGAAGATTTCCATAACCTGAGGGTGTTTCCTAATTCTCTTAATGTCAGTATGATCCCTTATGTTGAATCCCCCTCCCATTTTAATGTTGTGAGATGAAGGTGGTGAGATTTTTTAGAGGTATGTCTTGGAGATGGAGGCCTTGAAACAAAATGCAAGAAAATTATTTTACCCTTTAACTGTCAAATTTACTTTTACTGAGTGTGAATTGTATGGAGAAATTTCAGTGTTGGAGGATGAAAATCCACTTACCTAGGTCCTCTATTATTTTTGGTTGAGAGATGGAAAATTTGGGAAGCCAATTCACCCACGTGTGACTCTGTGTTGCCCTCTAAGCCCTTGTTGGTCTACTTCCAAAGTTGCATGTAGCAAAACTATGTTTCATGTAGCATGATGGTGCATGCAAGCCCAAACCTTGATGCTTCTCTTCTAATGGATCCCATTTCTCTCCTGGTCTTTTTTCTCTTCGAAATTCTCAACTAAATGGTGAAAAGGAGACAAATCTTACATTTATTGGATTTTTAACTAAATTTGGAGTGTTGTGGTGACTCGTACTTAACACGAGTTTCCTCTTTGAGACTGTTGGCCCCCACTTCAGTTAATCATTGATGACCTCTTGATCACTTCCCTTCATACACATGCACTCTTACTTGACTCAATTTTACTTTCCCATGTCGCATGCACTTTCACTTTTCCTTCAGTTTCACTTTACGAAGGTGGAAAAGTTAATTGGCCACCTTTTTACCTTTTAAATTTCTAAAACTCAGCATTCAACTATTTTGGCCATTATGGATGCACAGCGAGAGGTGAGAGGTTGTACCTGAGCTTACCTAGTGTTGGTGAGGTGTTGAAGGAGTTAGAGTTGATGGTGGCAGCCATAGTCTCTTATTTTTTGTGTCTTCATTTTTTTATTTGTTTTTTGAGTGAGCAGTTTTTTTCTGAGTGAGCTACTTTTCTTTTCTGAGTGAGTTGCTTACCCTTTTCTTATTTTTTTTCTTTTTCAGGTATTGCATGGAGCGATTCATATGCCATGGTTATTGTTATTGTCCCTATAGAGTCTGTTGGTGGTCTCCTGGAGTCATCTACATCAACTTGCCTTCATCTTTTGGCCTTGTCATGCCACACACATATTTGCTACAGGAAACTTTCGGATACCTGTAGCAGTATGTTTCTTGCCTCTTCTTGCATCAGTATGCTCAAAAATGGAGGGATGTGGTTTATGGAGGCTATGGTGGAATTCATGGAATGAATGGAGTGGAGGATAGGAAATAGAAAGGGTTCCTATGCCAAGTTTCCAATGATTTAGCTTCCAAAGGTGCAACATAGGGTTTTGATAGGGAAACCTTGCGCATGGAGTGAAATAGGGGTTTTGGAATGGTAGGTATAGGCAAAACATGAATTATCATACCCTTCCCGAAGTTTAGAAACCCTTTGGAAACCTTTTTTCTTCACAAATGAGTTTCTTGTAGCATTTACAAGAGTTTCCTGTAGTGCTGCATGAATCCTGTAGCTGCCTGAATTTCCTGTAGCAATTACAGTTTAGGGAAAAAATGAAATTCTTGCCTATCTGATGGGTGAAATTAATGAAGATATGTATTATTGAGTGGCTTGTGGAGTGTGCAAGTAGAGAAGAAGAAAGAATTACGACAAATCGCTTCTCTAGATCCCAAAAACCATCTTTAATTACTAACCTACAAAACAGAAAAACACATAAATGCATAGGTATTTCTTCTTTTTCCTTTTCCTTCTTTACTTTTTCTCCTTTTTTTTCTTCTTTTTTCCTTTTTTTTTTGAAGGCAAGTGGGCTGCCTCCAGAGAGGTTTCAACCCAAAGGCCTGCCTTGGGCGTCTCAAAGAGGTTTTCACCCATGCCTCTTTATTTTTTCTTTTTTCTCTTTTTTCTCTAGGAGGCACTGTAAACTATGGAGTTTCCCATGACATACACCTCCCTGTTTGTGGAATTTATAAATTTTTCCCTAAACAAGGGCTTCTTGTAAACCTTGAGCCTGTAACCATTGACAAGTAGGGGGACTCCTTCCTCATCTATGGTTCTGATATAAACTGCACCATTATCATAACATTTGTCCACTTTGTAGGGTCCAAGCCATCTTGTCATCAGTTTTCCTTTAAAGTCCTTAAACCTTGAGTCATACAACAGCGCCCAATCTCCTTCTTGAAAGGTATTTTCCTTAATGTTCGTGTCATGCCATACCTTCCTCTACAGTTGAATTACCTCTGTGTGAAGGAGTGCTTACATCCTGAAATCATCCAATCCATTCAATTGCAGCAACCTCTCTTTTTGGGAATTTGATATATCTAGGTCTAACTCAGTTTCCATCCTTAAGGTGTTGAATTCAAATTCAACTAAGATCTTTCTTTCCATAGACTAGGTCATAAGGAGTGAATCTTGTTGTCATTCTCCAAGTAGTGTTGTAGGCCCAAGTAGCTTCTACCAATCTGTCCACCCAATCTCTCTTGCTACTGCTCACAGCCTTGGTGAGGATACTCTCCAAGGCTCTGTTAGTCACTTCCACTTGGCCATTCGCCTGAGGGCGGTAGACAGTAGAAGTCATATGATTTATCTTGTGTCTCCTCATAATATTCTCAATAATATTTGAAGTGAATTGTACCCCCTGATCAGTGAATACTTCTCTAGGGTACCCAAATTTGTAAAACACATTCTCCCTCAAAAATTATGCTACTTTCTCCTTGGTTTCTAACTTCACATCTTTTGTTTCAGCTCACTTTGTAAGGTAGTCAGTGCAGACTATGATATACGTTTTCTATCCTAATTGTGGATCAATAGGTCCAATGAATTCCATGCCCCATTTTTCAAATGGCTCAAGAGACACCTGAGGGTTCAAAGGCATATCATCCCTTTGTGTAGGTTTCCCCATCCTTTGGCACTGGTCGCACCTGCTAGAGTATCTTCTAGAATCCCGATGAAGGGTAGGTCAATAGTATCCTACCTGCAAAACTTTGAAGGCAGTCCTTTTTGCAGCAAAGTGGCCTCCACAAGGGCTATTATGACATGTATATAGGATATCAAAAAATTCTTCCTCCCTCACACATCTTCTAATAATTTGGTCATGGCCTAGCTTGAAAATATTTTCCCCAATCCATGTGAAAGGGGAGCTCTTCCTGATGATCTTGCTTTTCTCCTCGAATGAGAGATTAGGAGAGAACTTTCCAGCAACCAAGTAGTTAGCTATGTTAGCAAACCATGGTGAGAGTGATGATATAGCAAAGATATGTTCATCTTGAAGTTGGTCATCCACCATTCCTTCTTCTTCTACAGATAGAGCTAACCTTGATAAAAAAATCTGCAACAACATTCTCCTTTCCAGGTTTATCAACAATGGTTAGGTCAAACTGCTATAAAAGTAACAACCATCTAATTATCCTAGAATTAAAATCTGGTTTGTTCATTAAATATTTGATGCATGCATGGTCAGTGTGCACAAAGGTCTGATACCTAGTGACATAATGTCTGAATTTATTTAAAGCATGGACAATGGCTAACATCTCCTTCTCTGTGACAGTATAATTGAGTTCAACCTTAAACAAGTTCTTACTGATGAAATATATTGCATAAGGTAATTTGTCTTCTAACTTCCATAATGCTGCCCCCATATCTTTTTTGGATGCATCCGTGTGGATGTGGAAAGGCAGAGTCCAATTTGGACCTCAGAAAATGGGGGCAGTAGTTAACTTTCCCTTAATGAGATCAAAAGCCTCTTGACAAAGACTGGACCAAGTAAACTCAGAATCTTTGGCCAATAAACCAAATAGTGGTGAAGCCATCTTACTAAAATATTTGATGAAGCTTCTATAATAGCCAGCTAACCCTAAGAATCTCATGATATCTCTCGGATTTTGAGGAGCAGGTACCTTTTTTATAATAGTGATTTTTCTTGGGTCCACCTGTATTCCTGCTTAGGAGATTGAGTGTCCTAATACAACTCCTGCTCTTTTCAGGAATTCACACTTTTCTGAGCTCAGGGAGAGATGCATCTCAATGCACCTTCTCAACACTTTTCCCAAATTGGAGAGAGCTTCCTGGAAGTCATCCCCATAGGGTGTGAAATTATCCATGTAAATTTAAGCAGAGTCGTGGACTAGCTCATAGAAAATGATCAAGACAACTCTTTGGAAGGTAGTTGCGGCATTTCACAACCCAAAGGGTAGGACTCTGTAAGTGAAGGTACCCCAAGGGTAGGTGAAAGTAGTCTTATCCTGGTCTTCAGGGCTAATTTGGATCTAGTTATACCCACTGAACCCATCTAAGAAGGAAATAACTTATTTCCTGCAAGGCCATCCAGGACTTGGTCTATAAAGGGAAAAGGTAGATGGTCCTTCTTGGTGTCTTTGTTAAGTTCCCGATAATCAAAACAAATTTACCATTTTCCATTCTTCTTTGGGACTAGGAAAATAGGATATACCCACTCACTGTCTAATATAGGATAAATGAAACCTGCATCCAACAGTTTCTACAGCTCTTCCTTGACTATGCCCTTTAGATCTGGGTTCATCCTTCTTTGGGGCTGTGACATAGGCTTGCATCCTTCTTTGATGTAAATATGATGTCTGCACACTGAAGGATGCACCCCTTTCATGTCCTTGTAATCCCAAGCAAATGCATCTAGGTTTTATTTTAAAAACTGGTATAGTTGTTTTTCTTCTTCATCTGAGAGGTTTGAGTTGATTTTCAGAGATCTCGATGGGCCAAACTCAACAGCCTTGGTAGTTTCAGAGGTTGAATCAACTGAGTAAAATTCCATCCAAGGTTGGCTTTCAGATTCTTTTACTATGTTTTCAAGTGGACTGTTAGTGGGGGACTGGTTTTGAATGGCATGGTCGATGAGTTCCTCTTCATCAAGCTGCCCCCCTCTATGAACAACATATATGGTACAAATGGGGGTAGTGTTATATACCTTTCCTTATTCATCCTCCAACCATATAGGTTGATCATGATCAATGGAAGGCTGGGCTGGAGGATATAATATCAGTTGTTTAGACAAGGTCCCATTTAATAGTCATGTTTCCGCCCCGACAACTGATATAAGCATCTGCAGTAGCTAACCAAGGTCTCCCTAAGATTAGAGGATATCCATTGAACTTGGTTTTTGGTTGTAGAACAAGGAAATCTGTAGGATACTCCCAAGAGTCAATTGAAACCATAACATCCTCAATGATTCCTTTCGGAGTTACTATGGACCGATCTGCAAGTTGTAGAAATTTTGTGGTTTTCCTCAAATTCCCTTAGAGGTTGAGTTTCAACATAGTTTCCTTGGTCATGACATTGATGGCATCCCATAGATAAATCAGAGTATTGGGTACTATGACACCATCTATGTGCACATCTACAACTGTACTGTGAGGGTCGAGGTACTTTGGAAAGATCACCCTTCCCAACATTAAGTCGGAAAATTGTCCTACTACATTGATGGTGGGGGTATTTTTCTTCTTTCTCCCAAGTTTCTTGAATCACTTTTCCTTGATGAGCCTATTGTAAATAAGAACATCCTTAATGCCCTGGAGAAGCGGTATCTTTACACACAAAATTTTCATCTCTCCCAGAATTTCAGTCTCCTCTAGGGTGTGCTGACTAGAATGGATCAAGCGCTTATGAAAATTAGGTTGTTGGATCTGAGTGTTACCTTATTCCTTTTCCTCCTTAACCTCTACAAGTGGAGATGGAGGGTAGTTCTCTGGGAGTACTCTTCCTGACCTGAGATTAATCGCTTGTATATCCACAGCATAAGTTGGATAGGATGTCTCTCCACTATAAACATGTTGTGCATGTCTATTGTTTGGGTTCGGATTGGTTGTGTGGGCATTTGAGGCAGTTTGGGTGGAGCAGAATGAGTAAGATGAGGTTGAGGTTGGGGTGGAGGCATTAGAGCAGGCGATTGATTGTGTTGAGGCCTCCACCCTTGGGATTGATTGTTCCACTGAGGTTGTTGAGGAACATACTGCTAAAATGGTTGGTTCACAGGATGAGGATGATATGGAGGGTTGTAATGCTAAGTAGGAGGTGTAGGCCAGGATGGAGGAGTGGGGGTGTACCAAGGTTGCATGGGTGCATTCTGATTATTGTGATAGTAAGAGTAAGGTGCACCTTACATACCCTATTGATATGACCTAGGGCCTTGAGGCCTTCTTTAGTTAATGAAACAGAGTTGCTCTGGTCCTCCTTCCCCACCTTGATATACAAATTTAAGTCCAGGTAAGGAGGGACACTTGTCTGTGGCATGATTCTCCTCACAAACTAATCAAACCTCTATGACATTTAGTGGACATTAATTTCGAGGGTGCTTTCTGGCACATCTAGGGAAAAATATAGCCAAGGCTCTTTCTACTTCCTCTTGCTTCCTTTTGACCTGCATTGTGTCCATTTGAAAAGCAAAGGTGTGTAGCATGTCACTCTTGAAGTCCTCCAGCATATTTCCAATCTCATGTTTGATGGAGGTGGAAGAGGAAGGGGTATTGGATGTACTCTGTCCAGCTCTGCCTTTCTCCCTGACTTCCCTATAAGGGTTCCTGAAGACAGTTTTGATTGTTTCATAAGGAAGTCAGTATATATCTCCTCCTGCTAACATATTGAGGGTTTCTATCACCTCCTCTCTGATCCCTCAGAGAAGTACTATTTTATGTGATCCAGTATCAATATTACAGTTGGATCTCTTATAGTTTGACTAAAACCTCTCTTCATAGTCTTCTAGCAATTCATCGGGCCCTAGAGTCATCCTGAATATCTAATCCTTAGTTTCCTTGGACCTACAGTAGTCTTTGTACTTATTGTTGAAGGCCTCTTGCATCTGTGCCCGGGTAGTGATTTTGTTCCTAGGTAAATTTATGAACTAGCGCAAGGTTGCATCCTTAAGGGTGGATGGGAATAGCTTCAGCTTCTAATCATCTGAGGCATAGTCATTGGTCCTACAGACAACAAAAAATTCAAAAATGAATGTGTCAGGATCTTCTGAGGTAAGTCCATGAAAGTGTGAAAGCGTTGAGGGGCTAATGCTTTTCATCTTATTTTCCCCATCTTCCTCTCTAATGGGAAAGGCTTCCTGGGTTTCAGTGTCATCCATGGTTGAGATAGGTAAAGCAAGTTCCTCGGGTGAAACAATATCTTCTTCTTCTCTAATAGGTTCTTCAAAATTTTCAGAAGGCTCACCTATGGTGTGTTCAACCTCACAGCCACTGAAGAAGAGTGAAGGGTGACTATGTGGTGATGTGGGGGTTTTAGGTAAAAAAATTCCTTGAGTATCCCTACTCCTAAGAGGCATGAAAAAAAAAACGTATTTTTTGGATATTTTTGAAACAACATGTAAAAGGAAAGTAGAAAATAATGCTAAAACAAAATCGAAACATCTACTAGACACCTCCTCGGAAACGGCGCCAAAACGTGGTGAGCCTTGGTATTGTACCAAGAAAGCTACAACTCCCAGAGGTTTCCCTACTTTACTTTATCAACCCGGGGTTCGTACAAACTTGGAGATGACAATGCTATATACACAATAGATGCATTCTACTCATGTCATCCTCTTCTGAGCTTTACGAAAAGGTGCTACTTCTAGGGTTTCTAGATGAAATCTATCACACTTATGAAATTAGGCCTAGGGATACAGATGATTCTAAGCCGTGACACTATCAAAAAGTACAAAACTATACTACAACAAACAAGTACATCTAACTATTATCTAATGAAAGAAATCTACTTATCGGACTATGATAAGAATTAAAAGCAACCTAGGCATCTTACATGAAGTAAATTGCTGAATTGAAATGGCATAAAGGAAACTAATATAATCACAATTTTCTGGGCGAAATGGCTAAATACACTCTACTTACTCTATGCTATATCTATCATGCTTTTATTCATGCAACTATTCATGACCTAACTATGCTTGAAAATGTGTTGTTTTGCAGCTAGGAGAAGAAAGTGATAAGGTGGCTCATGGAAGGCTTGAACACATGGGGGAAAGGTTGGAGGTGTATGAGTGGTTTTTGCAAGTTTAGAGGCTATGGATGGTGGTTTCTGGGCTTAAGGAGGACCCCACAGGTGCTATTCGAAGTGTTGTTGTAGGAAAGTCCTGAATTACCACAGGAAACTGTCTGAGGGTAATCTGAGGCCAAAAATAGGTGGAAAAGGGATAGGGAAGGTGGAGTGAAGGTGGATTAGGATGATTGGAAGGTGGCCCACCCCTTGGCAAAGCTCAAAACCTCCTAGGAGGCCTGTCTTGCACCCCTAGGGTTTGCTCACGGTGTAGGGATTAAAAATCTGAAAATAGGGCTGATGGTGATTTTGATGAACAAAGGGCTGATGAAGGGTGAGATATGAAGCTTAAGGTGTTGGTGATGTTCTCCTTGGGTGTTCTACCTATACCTGCAATAAAACTACCTATTCATGCAATAGAAATGAACAAATTCATGATAAAGACAATGGAAAAGACGACTTGAATTTGTAAAGAAATTCTACTCTAATCTACAAAAAAATATCTAACACAACATTCTAAACATATCCATGGAACCACAACAAATAATCTTATCCATTCCAAGAAATCATAAACTGAGAAGCATTTTTGGTCTGTGGGGAAGGTCTACCCTCCTCAAGCTCTATTGACAGAGATTAGAGGGGGAGGCTTGACTCACAGCTGAAGTTATAACCTATTCTACCAACATGTAAGCAAGCTAAATCTACAGCAAAAGACAAATGGAAACAAACTAAAAATATTAAATTAAAAGATAAACAAACTAGCTAAATATTCATAAGAAAAACTAGCTAAATAACATGAAAGTAAAGAATGATTACACAAGAGAGGATGAGGCACATGGATTGGGCCCTAACCCACAATCCTAGCTCTTTGAAACTAGATCAGTAAAGCAAAGTCCGAATAATCATTTCATTTCATAAGATAGTCTCATTACATCAAAATAAAATTCTTGGAAAATTATTACAAGAGCAAAGAGCCTAATGGCTTTCTCCAAAGTTTGAATCCTAATGAGATCGTTCGCAGCTCTGTTTAACCTAAAGGGTAGCTACCAAAAACTCCCTAGAAAATAGATGATGAGTCCACTTGACTCCAAGTGAAGTATGGTTTGAGTGCACTTGATCTTGAGTTTGCTTGGCTTCCTTTGATTTCGAGTTTTTGGAGGGAATCTCGAGGATCCTTTGGTTGCCTTTGGGAGTTAAGAAGGGTGGATAACCCCCTAGAATCTCTCCTTGTTGTCTACTCCAAGTTTTAATGACAAAATCTCCACAAAAATGCAATATCTTCATGATTTTCCTGCCTATAACTCATGTTAGGTGCTTGAATTATGTTAAGCCTCAATCACCACCTATACTAGCATCATAAGACCATAATATAATTAAAATGAAAGGAAAAAAGACTTAATAAGGCAAAAAGGTAACCATCAACCTGTCCAAATGTACCTAATGATGGAGCTCGTCAGCAGTTATGGGTCCAAGCCATCAAACTGGGGTATCCAAGTTTGATAGTCCCGTGGCATATTTTCTAAATGAGAATTCAAAACCAAAGTAGCATATCTTGCTGCCATGATGGGTATATGAGGATGGATAATAGGATGATTGGTTGAAGGTGGAGGTTGGGTTGATTGGTGTGAAACTATGGGAGTGGTAGTGGAAATTATAGAAGTAGTGGGACTGGATGATTTTGGATGAACAAACTAAGATGCACTGAATGAGGCTACAAAAGTTAAGGCAGAGAGTTCAACAGATTTCTTGATGAATGCCCCGTGGATAGATAGGTCAAGGTCTGACACTAAATCTTGTAATTTATCAAAATCCTGAAGCATTTGAAGATCAAGATCGGGTTGAATAGAATGTCCTTCAAATGAAAGATGTTGTAAGGCAGACTGTTCTACCATGGTTTGGTCCACCCAATTTTCTGACTTAATCTTAAACAGGCTATGCTCAAATGGAAAATAAAACTCGATATTCTGTAAGTTGACAAATTTATTTGGAAGAGAATTTTCCATAGGGGGAGGAATACTACTTCCTTGACTCTCGGCTAAATTTCTCCTCCTTAACAATATTTCAGGGACATCTACAATATTGGCCGGTTTAGGATCAGGATGAGATCTAGTATAAACTATTTTTGGACCATAATTAAAATCTAAAACACACACACTATTATTTACAAAGTTATACAACCTCTGAAATATTCCTAAAATGAATTTCTTTTAGCTAGGGAAATGAATTTGCAGAAAATCGCAGTATTTTCGGTCCCCAGTATGGTCGCCACTATGTTATCACTCTGTAAATTATGAGGTTGTGGGAGAAAAACATAGAAGTAACATCAAAACCGCTTTTAAGTCTAGAAGCTAGCCCTTCTAAACTCAGAGAGGGATCTCTCTGTCAGGTTTAGCTTTGTTTTCTGGAAATTTTAGGCTAGTTATAATTGTGTAATTGTTTTTTTGATTCTTTGTAATTTCTTTGGTTGCATGAGTGCCTATACTTCCATTGGGATATGGAGTCTATAAAACTAACATGGATCTGTATCAAAATTTCAAGGAGTTTCACAAGGCAAGGTACGTGAACTAGTTGGATCTTTTATATTTAAAATGGCATGGAACAGAAGAAAAATAAAGATTCAATTAAAGCTAAAGAGCAATTAAGAATTCTTTAACATGACTTCAGAAGAAAACATTAAAATCACCTACAGCTAGAATCGGAGTGTATATTTCAACAAGTTTTTTTCGTCACAATTTCTGTTAGGTAATTCAGATTTAAGAAAGTACAATAATGGAAACAAAGAAATAACACATAAATGATGAGAAGCACTTCACCAATTTTTCCAACACATGAATCTAGTGAAGAATTTCTTGTATTAATGATCAATCCATCAACTGGAAAAAGTGAAATAGCTTACGAAAAATAATAATCAACGATCAACCCATAATACTTTGAAGTGTGAATTATTTATAATAATATTTACAAAAAACTCACGTCACAACCGAACAGGGTATATTTAGAAAAATATAAAACAAATTATCTTTTTTGTAAATTAATAGGATAGGTGGGAATTGCTCGAGAGGTGGCCCTGATTTGAAGGAAATTGTTGCTTATCTGTCCTTTCTTTCTTTGATGTGTTGTTGGTCCTTTAACTACTTTTGGAGTTATTCACTTACTGTAGTAACTCACACAACTTATCCCACCTTTCTTCGTCTGGAATTGACAACTTTTTTACCTTCCTATAAATTTCATCAACTTCGGTATATTTGGAAAAAGTGGGTTTTACTACAAAAATGTGATTCACATCATGATGTATGTAATAGTTATTTCCCATTGCTTCAAGGAAATATTTTTCTTTCAAACTGCCTTTTATACTGGAAAACTTGGAGTTGTCTCTTGCCACTTCTTTCAACTTCTTATTGTAGTCTTCTTGTGTGATTAATTTATCATTGATCAAAAACACATTGGGAAATCCATTTTTGTTCAACACTTCAATCCTACTGAAAAACCTGTTAACCCATATTTTCAGCCCTTGGCATTTTTCTTCTAATTGCATAATGACGTTCTTTTTGGTCAGAACCTTCTTGACTTCTGGGATAGTTTCAGTTATGTCCTCAATTCCTATTTCCTCCAACTCATATTTATTTTTGGAATTGAGGAATTTGATGATATTAGCAGCTTCAGTAGGCATGTCACCTAGCTTCTCTTTGATGTCTGCAATAGCTTCCGTGGCTTTTTGTATTAGGTCCTTCTGCTCAAAAATTATTTGTATTGATGGCCAAATCTCATTCATGGAGTTGAGGATGCTTGTCCATATGTTTTCCTTGGCTTGGGCCAAGGTTTGGCCAATGGTTGACTCTCTTTCTTATTTCTATATCCTTTCTAGTAGTCTTTGGGATCTTTGTGCTTCAGCCAAATGTGAAGCTTCACTTCTATTTTTTTTGTTCCTGCAAAGCTTTTACCTGCCCCTATAATCTCTTTATCTCTTTTGTTTGTATTGACATGTTTTCTATGGCCTTACTCAATTGTTCAGCAGCACCTGCAGGTTGGGTTGAATGCATTGTTGATGTTGTAGCACCTGTAGTTGGGATTGTTGTGAGGGGTACTACATCCAAAGGAACTATGGCCACCTGTGAATTTTGTTCCTTCTCCTCAATCAAATTCTCCATTTTTGTCCCCGTTTTCCTGATTTTGGCACTTTTCTCCATGATCAATTTTAGCATATCATCCTTATGTGATTCAGACTCTTCTATATCCTTGGTTTGTGGATATTTTGTTGCTGTAAATTTTAGTTGCTTCCTCAGTGCTGCAATATCAACATTATTCTTTTTAATTAATTCTTCTGCAACCTTCACATTTTCTGGATCATACCCCATTTTAACAACCAAATCTTCCAGTGATTTGATCCTTGTGTCTTTAAACAAAGAGGAGATTTTTTCCATCTTTAGCTCAGTTTGGATATTTGAAAGAGACACTTGCAATTTTGAAACAACCGTGGTTGTGTTGGTTAGTGCAAAGAAAATCATGTCACTATTTTGTTTATGCATCTCCATTTGATCAATGGGATGAATGTCCTCGGTGTCAAATTCAAAGGATGTCTTTGTGCAGTCTATTGTTGTCTTTGGCTATGGAATTTGAGCCTTTAGGAAGGGCATTTGCATGCTTCCTTTTTCTGAATCAAAGGGTGATAGAAGCATGCTTTGTGAACTGTGTTGTTTCGAAGCTTGTGTGTTCTGTTTGTTATAGAATCTGTTGCAAAGGCTTAATCTCTTTGTACATGTCAAAGATACTCTTCTCCTTTTCTCCTTGTACGAGCTTAGAGGTTTGGGATGTGTCCGACTAACCCTATGACACTGATGACATTGTTGGTTATGTTATAAATTTTCTATCTAATTGTGTTGAAGATAGTGGTTCTTTAATGATCATGGTAGCTCCTTGTTTTGCATTACTTTCTAAGTCTGTTTAGGATAATTTGGTCACTCTTCCTGTGAAGTGGTTTTGAATTCTTTACCTGTTTGTATATGGCGAAGGTCACTTGTAATATCCCAAATGGGATATTTTAACTAAAATTGCAGAAATTTACTAAAACCCCAAATTATACCGAAAAATCAACATTAATTCAACAGAAGATTTCCATGTAAAATTAAACACATAAATACTGCAATCGAATACCACATAAAACAGGAGAAATCTCAGCTTTTATTATAAATAATAATGAGGGTTACAAATAGATCTGACCCAAAAATAGCTAAGAAGTAAAACTGGTCACCAAGATAATCTGCTGCATTGCTACACTGCTGTGACCTCCAAAATCGGACTGTTGCACTCTCCCTCCGGCAACAGCTACTACTGAACCCACTGAAGCACAAGTTGAAGATCCGAATGTTGAAGATTGCAACAAGAAACAGTGAAGGAGGCATCTTGAAACATCATTCCTGATCCTAGTTGGAAAATGATCACCTAAACTAGGTGGGGCCCACACAGGTGATTTTTGGCGCAAAGTCTATTTTTAGACTAAGTCTATTTTTAGACTATGTCTATTTTTAGACATGGTGAGCATATTCTATGAGTTGCAGGATGCTATTTGTGGATGGTTGGTCAAGTTGGAAAAATAGATGGACTTCTATTTTTAGACATATTGGGCAGAATCTATTTTTAGATTACCAGTCTAAAAATAGATATGTCGAATATTATTAGCTCTTAATAATATTTGGACTCTAAACATTATCTTGTTCTCTTGGAGCACTTCAGTTAAGTGCACAGATGTGGCACAGGAGCTGACAGAAGGAATTACGTTATTCCTAAGGGTTTACTAGAGCTATTGCATGGAGGACTTCAGTTAGAACTCATGTGACAGAGTTTGGTGGAGTTCTAGAAGTAGTTGGTGGAGTTGTGTTCATTTTAACTCAGTTAGACACAGTTGAGCTAGTTGTATTTAGTATAATTGATTGATACACTAGTGAGAGAGGTGTGAATTAATTAATAATTAATTCACTAAATAATAACTCATTAATCAACTGAAGAATACATCAGTTAACTACAGTGCATGGCAGTTTCAGTGGAGACCCAGTGGAGAGATAGGTGAAAGGGCAAGATAGACTATCCGTTGTGACTACTAGTGATGCATGAATTGAATCTATATATACATTGGAGTTGCCAATGATAACAACGCAGTCAATGAGAGTGGGATTACATTGAATTGTTCTTTGTAATCAGCTTGGATTGCGCAGTGGAGGCAGGCTAGCAGGTGGCAAATATCGGTGCATGGATTTGCAAGATTGGGCCTGATTAGTGTATAACAATTGTACTGTACTGAGAGCTTGTGATAAGCTTTGTATGTTTGTATGAGATTTTCATATGATCTCCATGTTACATAATATGATAGTTGGGGTTTTCAGCTTCAGGTTTTCCCGTTAAACAACTGTGTTATGTGTGTTTTTATTGCTTCATGTGTTTTGCAATTGTTGATTAAATTTCCGCAAGAATTATAGTGGAAGGATTCTGTATTTTGCAAGAAGATAAATATTGTGAGATCAAGAGAGCCTAGATATATACATGCATATTGTATATAATTTCTACACCAGATGATCCTCACACCAAGCCCTGAAGCACGGCGAAACTTCTGAATGAAGTTTCCTCAAGAGAGTTGGGTTTCCATCCAACATTCACAAATCACCCAAGGGTTTCTATCCTGGGGCTACGACTGAAGTAGAGAACCACGTTCTCAAACCTCTCATACACAAGCAAATGATATACTCCCAAAAGATATCTCCCAATGGCCTCCTCCCTTTCTTTTATAGATCCCTTGGAGCCTTCTAGAGCATTATTTTATTATTTTTTTATTCATGGAGCACTTTTCTCTTTTATTAAAATATTATAAAATATTCCTTTTTAATGCAGAAAAGGGTAAATCGGCTACCATGCCTCCTCCGGTCACTGAAATATGTGTCTAATTGTCCCATCATGTAGGTATTCTCGTCCCGGTTCCAATGAGATATTACACTAAGGTGTTCCACCATGTATTCCTCCCGGAATGCCACCTTGAGCATAATCAGCTGAGTTAAGCTCATAAATAACTCAAGTTTCTGAAAGTTATCGGAATGCATCGGAATGAAAGCCAAACTGCTCGGATGATGGAGTATATCAAGCGAATGCCTCCGGACACCATGAAAACTCCTCAAAACTCCTCCGAAAATCCCCTAAGCCTGCTGATAACACCAATCTGTACCTGTGACCTATCTGCTCCTAACTCTGGAAGACCAACCTGGCCCTGTCATAGGTGTCGCAAAAAATGGGAATATTACAGACCTTCCGCCCCAAGATTGCTTGCCCTCAAGCAATCGAAGTATGTGGGCCCCTTTGTTGGCCCGCCGCATCTCAGACCCAATGCCTGGATCCCATACCAACCTCTGGGTGCTGCTATGCACCTGTGTCAAACCTCTCGGAACAGACCCCTCAATGCCAGGATCCCAAACTGATCCCTCTCTGTCCCAGTCAACAAACAATCCTCTCGGATCCCAATGCCACCATGGCCAATCATCGCCCAAGTCCCACAGCTCAGGCTGCGCACTATTTCTGGCTATAGCTGATGCTCTAAGAGGTGAAGACCACCAACAAGCATCAATGCTCCCGGGCTTCTGCTGTGTTGTACCTGTAACTGCATATGTTGCCCCACCAACTGCATACCAACTCATCACCTCTCTCCAATCCAATTCCTGACTCAATCCCATGTTGATCCTGCTCTCCTGAAATCGAGAAGGAGTGTTGAAGTAACAACGACCGGTGCCCTCCTGCCAACTGGAATCTGTAACATCTACTATGTCTAAGGGCCTCTGCTCCACTGTGCTCCCCTCGAAAAATACCATACCATCAAGAGGGTACCAAATCATGATCTCCCGCCAGTCCATCCTGGAAGAAGAATCCAATGTAGCAACAACTACACATGGAACATGCACAGGGTGTTGCTGCCAGCCCGTAATCAACTCCCACTTCTCTGCCCTGTCTTCCAATGGAAGTTGCCTGTAGATGGAAGCCCCTCTCTCTATAGTGAGCCAAAGTGGGCAAGACATGCTGCAAGCCCCATCGATGTACTCCTGGAGAGTACTACTCACTGAAAGTACTGCAGCTTGGTCGGGTGTATGTACATCTATATGTACCTCATCGATGTGTCGGCCCAAAGATGGATGCTCCACCATCTCCAACAACTCATCCTTCTCATCAGGAATGTAAAACTCCTGTTGTCCTCTATCTTCCTACATAACTATCTCATCAACCTCCAACAACTCCAAAGGATATGGATCTATAGTTGCTGTCACTGTACTCGGTGTCTATGCATCTGACTGCTCCCCCTCAAAGGCTGACCCCAATGTTAGCCACATATCCATCATAGGCTCAATGTGGGTGCCCATATGGACCTCACCCAAGGAAATGTCATGCCTGATGTCCATAGTATCCTCCTCTGTTGACTCAGGCTCCATCATATGCTGCTCTGGATGAATCGTCACAAGTGACTCATCACCCAGAGTATCTATCATAGAGTCTCGTGACTGCTCACCCTGCACACTGGAACATAACTCTGGTCTACTGTCATCCTCTCTGCATGGTTGCCCTCGCTCCCCAGAATAATCCTCATATGATCCCATGGACTCACCTGAAGAAGAGTCCTCATCCTGGCATACAGAAGGAACGTCTACCTGCTCTACCTCTGCCACCTCATCTGCATCTCTCAAACATGAGTGATCAGGCCCCCAAGGTTCTTTGCAAATGAAGCAAAGTCCCTTCCTCCTCAGCTCATTTCTGCTGCCTGACCCACCAAACTGGAGCGGCTCCTCCCTGGTCAACTGTCTCCTGAATAGCCCAATATTCTGCTCAACCAGCCCTTGGGCTAGCTTATAACCAGTAGGTGAGACCAACTTCTCTCTCCTCAAAATGCTCAACAACCGGGTCTACAACTCTTGGCCAATGATCTCATGGTCTCTCATACATGACGACAATATGGACTGCATGTGTGCTGTGATAGTATCAGGATGATGTTTCCTAATGCTAAAGAAGCACTGGAACATCTGCAGGACCAAGTCATCACACTCAAGGTCAAACATGATGACATAAGTCTTGAATGTGGCCATACCCCATAAAATCTCAAGCTTCTTCCCGAAGGTAGAGCCTGCACTGTTGTCCAAATCCTGGAAAGTCTCTACAATCAGCCTCATAATCCTCCTCATAACATCATCATTATATGGAGCTACAGGTGCGGTCAATTTCATGATGTTACTTAGGCAAGTTGCAACTGGAAGTGTGACCCCTTCACAAGGTTCCTCCAAGAATTTGGGTTGTATAGGAGCAAGCATAGCTGGTTTTAAAGCCCAAACCAGTTTCTTCCCTTCTGCTTGGTCTATTGTAGACATGAGTTCATTAAACTCTTCTAGTTTGGACAAAACTCTCCATGACATCTTCATGTGTTTCAAATCTGTCCCAAGTGCATAAATTTTGTGACCAATCTCCAATTCTCCCTGCAAATATTTTGGCTGTCCTTTTTGAAGGATGGCATAAATTCCTCTTGAAAAGGATCTACTGTTTGGTTTTGTTTTCTAGTCTTCCGATGCATGGTGGTTCAAGGAACCAACTTCTATTTTTGTTTTCATCAATCTGTTTAGGAATCCCTCCATGGTTCAACCAATTATGTGGTCACTGTTTTTCAGAGTTTTCCATATATTTTCCAGTGAAGTGTTTTAACAATAGATTATTTGCACAATGTTTCACGTGAAATTCTGAGTTGTTTCAACTCAGTATTGCATTTCTGAGATGTTAAATCTCTCAGTGGGATGAAGAACTGTTGTAGGTACTCTTTATAGATTCTAATTTCTTGGCAATGCTTTCAATGGATTATATGTACCAACAGACTTCAAGAATACTCCTTATGACAACTTTAGAAATCAAAATATAACTAATATATAATGATATAACCAACAACAGTGTTTAAAATATGAGTGGACAGTAAACAAGCAAAGTGTAGGACCTGGTATGTGTGTAGAAGTATCGTTGCACAAGAATACATAGCATGGTCTACTTGAGGCGATATTCCAGCACTACTATCAGTCAAGATTCATCTAGTCCAGCAAGGTATAACGGTTTGACTCCACAAGCTGATAATTTATAAGAGAATCAATCCAGGACATGATATAGTAGAAATTCTGGGACACAACCCAACAGTACTTGTCTTGGTGATGCCTTGCAACCAATTTGATCTCCCCAGAAAGGCTTGATCCTGCTATAGGTATATTTTTCGTCCCACATCACAAATAATGTGAATTTATGCCTTGTATAATAATTACAGTAAGCTTTTTCCTCCTCTGAAATGTGTATTCTGCTACAGCCTCATACTGCTGTAATATTCTAGTTTAGAAATGACTTCAAAATTATTACTGTCTCTGTCAGCGAGTACCCTCCAGCGCATTAACTCGGTCTGATTGTGCCTTCAGCTACTTTCTCCAGGAGGTTGCCACCACTGTATTACGATTACTGTTGGCTGGTCTTGTCTCTAATCACCCAAAATTTTTGTTTATCAACCCAAGAAGTGTGCGATATTATAGGAATGAAGGTGGTATGTTGATCCACCGTCACTTGGGTTTGGTTCGTTCCCCCCCTGAATTTTAAACACTCACTCTTCTTACACTGTTGTAACAACTGAATATTTGTCTTCAAATCGTGCCATCGCGGACTCTGCCTCTTCCCACGAAAATATGCCACAGTCCCGCAATTCTCGGATAATAGCTCTGTCCACGTATTGAAACTTTCCGGCTCTGACGTGCCATTGGTGTATTCAGTTTTTATGTGGTCGATTGTTCTATTTTGTCCACCACCTATGCACAATGGTCGTATTCCTTTGCTATGTCTGCTTTATCATAGACAGCTTGACGATCCTTCGATTGTAGTTTGGCAAACGTCACTTTCGGTTCCGATCCCACAGTTCCGACTCATGCTCAACATTCTCCACCACTGCGGCTACAAAAGGCACTGAGCCCACGCATATAAGTTGTCTTCCCACAAAACTCCACATACGCCTCAATTGCCACTTCAATCTGTTTTAACAATGGAAAATTTAACGCTAGTTTACATAATTAATAATTCATGGCTCCACCACGCAATGATCTCGACAACTTGGCTTCCCTTTGATTTCGTTCACGGCATATGCACAACGCTGTCAAACAGATTATCAGTCGGTTGCAGGCTCAATGATAAGAGATGTGTTTGATCCATGTGTTGTTGCACGTCACTCGGATCTCTTCACCAACGCGGAAGGCCTTGTTACCTTGTGTGTGATCCTTTAGACCGCATCCAATCTTATGCCCTGCGCCCAGTCGATCATTCTTAAGTCTGATAACATCGTCCCAATTGAAATGGGCCCCGCTGCATAACTTTAAGCGACCCTTTTAACAACTCGACTTTGATCAATAATGTCACCTTGGCTCAAATTCTTTTGGCCAAGACGTCTGCCGTAACCCTTTTTTTATTTTTATTTTCTCTAAACCCTTGAAATTTATCTGCAATGATTTTTTGTTCTGGCAAATATGTCTTCTTTGACAGCTATATGGAAAAATTTCTTCTGCCAAACACTGACGCCGGAAAAATAGAAGAAATCATGAAATCCTTGAAAATGAAACCCCACAGGCTGAGCCAAGACCTCGGCTTTGATACCACTGTAATATCCCAAATGGGATATTTTAACTAAAATTGCAGAAATTTACTAAAACCCCAAATTATACCGAAAAATCAACATTAATTCAACAGAAGATTGCCATGTAAAATTAAACACATAAATACTGCAATCGAATACCACATAGAACAGGAGAAATCTCAGCTTTTATTATAAATAATAATGAGGGTTACATATAGATCTGACCCAAAAAGAGCTGAGAAGTAAAACTGGTCACCAAGATAATCTGTTGCACTGCTACACTGCTGTGACCTCCAAAATCGGACTGTTGCACTCTCCCTCCGGCAACAGCTACTACTGAACCCACTAAAGCACAAGTTGAAGATCCGGATGATCCTCACACCAATACCTGAAGCACGGTGAAACTTCTGAATGAAGTTTCCTCAAGAGAGTTGGGTTTCCGTCCAACACTCACAAATCACACGAGGGTTTCCGTCCTGGGGCTACAGCTGAAGTAGAGAACCACGTCCTCAAACCTCTCATACACAAGCAAATGATCTACTCCCAAAAGATATCTCCCAATGGCCTCCTCCCTTTATTTTATAGATCCCTTGGAGCCTTCTAGAGCATTATTTTATTATTATTTTATTCATGGAGCACTTTTCCCTTTTATTAAAATATTATAAAATATTCCTTTTTAATGCAAAAAAGGGTAAATCGGCTACCACACCTCCTCCGGTCACTGAAATATGTGTCTAAATGTCCCATCATGTAGGTATTCTCGTCTCGGTTCCAATGAGCTATTACACTAAGGTGTTCCATCATGTATTCCTCCCGGAATGCCACCTTGAGCATAATCAGCTGAGTTAAGCTCATAAATAACTCAAATTTCCGAAAGTTATCGGAATGCATCAGAACGAAAGCCAAACTGCTCGGATGATGGAGTAAATCAAGCGAATGCCTCCAAACACCATGAAAACTCCTCAAAACTCCTCCGAAAAACCCCTGATCCCGCCGATAACACCAATCTGTACTTGTGACATGTCTGCTCCTAACTCTGGAAGACCAACTTGGCCCTGTCGTAGGTGTCGCCAAAAATGGGAATATTACAGAACTGGCAGTTTTTTTCCAGAACTATGTGTAGGTGTTATTCTAGAGAATCTCATTTTTGAGCTTAATCTCTTTGTACTTGTCAAATATACTTTTCTCCTTTTCACCCTGAACGAGCTTAGAGGTTTGGGTTGTGTCCGGCTGACCTTGTGACACTGATGACATTGCTGGAGATGTTATAAATTTGCTACCTGATTTTGTTGAAGATAGTGGCTCTTTGATGATCATGCTAGTTCCTTGTTCTGCATTCCTTTCTAAGTCTATTTTAGGACTAATTTTGGTCCTCTACCTGTAGATGGTTTTGAATTATTTACCTACACTATCTGTAACTGAAGGTCATTCTTCCTCTCTTTTCCTCGTGCCTACTTTCTCCTGAGGAGTAGGAGTCTGTGAAGTTGAGGTGGACACAAGTTTTTCTTCGGCTTCTTGCAAAGTGTTATGTGTCCATGTCAAATGATTCCTATACCTCTCAATCTCTAGCATCTAAGTGTGGATATAAGGAGTGGTTTTTTGTTCCGCTCTTAACTTGGAAATTAGGCACAGAGGATCATACAACCATGTAAAACTCAGATTAAACTTCATTTGTTTAATAATATTAGCTTCTTCTTCTCTTGTTGTCCTATTGTTGCAAACAAAGGGGCCAACCTGTGTTTTAATCCTGAACTGGGATTTCTTTTTTGCTGAGACAAAATGAATTTAATCAGAGTTAATCATTTGTCTAATGTACTCCAGGGAAAATAATCTCATTGGGAGGTATTTGGGTAGCTTGTACGGTGGAAATTCACACCCATACACCCTGATCTTTGTATAATTTTGGTATAGGTACCAATCAGTGGTTTCAGCTTCCTCTGTCAAATGCAGGATCTTCTTGATTTCTTCACTGATTCTCGGTTCTGCATTGCTAGTCAACATGCTCATCACTGGAGGAATGAATTTTTCAATGTATTACTTGAATGTGTATTCCTTTCAATCTTTCATCATCGGGGAAGTCCAAAAAATTACTAACTGTGGATTCCCTTCCTCATCTAATTTATACAGTGAAAACTGGAATCTGTCTTCTTGGTAATAAATGAACATGTAAACAAGGATGGAAGCATACCTGAATACTGCTTCAGTTGGTAACTTAAGGAGTTTTTCATGTATACTATCAGCTAAGAATTGACTGAAATTAAAAATGACCGAAGGCTTATGGTTTGTAGACAATATTGACAAGAAACCTAACAGGGGTTCATCCACCCATTCATCAAAGTAATAGCCTAAAAGGCAGGACAACACACAAATGATTTGTTTGGCCAAATCAGGGAACATGGAAGAGGGATAAGGTGGATTTTTCCTGGGCAATTCGGTATGTTCAGGCAAGAAAATATCAAAAATT
This sequence comes from Pinus albicaulis, assembly GCA_034641835.2. Taxonomy (NCBI): domain Eukaryota; kingdom Viridiplantae; phylum Streptophyta; class Pinopsida; order Pinales; family Pinaceae; genus Pinus; species Pinus albicaulis. The sequence goes on from CM076573.1 coordinate 920,828,685, forward strand.
TGTGTTCTCTTGGAAGAATCTAATTTCTGGTAGATTTTAGTCAAGATTTCTATAGAAAAAGTGTTGTTGGTTTCTACAGAAGGGGCCTCCATCATCTGATCAATGGTATTAGAGGTGATGGTGAATAAAATTTCACCACTTGGGGCTATAATGGCTCTCTGGTTTGGTACGTAACATACCTGACATTTCCTAATAAACTCTGGGGAGTGAAAGGTCTGGGGAAAAATGTAATGAGGCAGATTGGGCACCGAGAGTCCAATTTCATTAGATTTATCAATAAATTTGTCTTCGAACCAACAGTGGAGTTCAAAAAGATCAAACTCGCCCTGAGTCTCTGTGATTTTATAATCTTTGTCTACAAGTGGGATGTGATCGAGGTCAACGGGGGGATGCATCATTAGATTGACAAAGTCTTAATTGTTCTTCTTTTTTCGAAGGCATCCTGTTAATGAGAAATTACAGAGACAGGAGGCAATGGAAAATAATTACCAGGAATTTTGTTAGTTTGTAGCAGGTTGGTAATCAAATTGGATTTTTCTTGTGGTTAATCATGTGCTTGGTTGATTGAAGAACATCACTAGGCGCATGAATTTTGGAAACTAAGGAAGAGTGAAAGAATCTATAACAGAAATGGGGAAAAATGGTGGCGCGATGGATTTTTATGACGATGGCGAGGTTTCTGTTAGGGGCGCAAACCTGTTAGAGGTTTGAACGGTTACCCAGGGAAGTAATTTAATAGGTTAACGATTATGGCCATGCATCGCGATGAGAGTGGAGGGGAGCGCATAGGAAGGGGAGTGGGAAAGGAGGGTGGTTTGGCAGTTTTTGGAGGGGGGTCGAGGTGGTTTGTGGTATTGAGAGAGGGGGGGGGGGGGGGGGGTGCGAAAAGATGAGGGGGTGACACGTCGTGTGGGACCGGCGTGGAGGAAACCACTTTTCGGACCCCCCTGTCGATAAAGGTAGGATGGCGGGGGGGGCGAAAAGCTCTATTGGTCGTAGATCTGGCAGAGTGAGAATCGAGCTGTTGGAAAGAGCACGTGAATTAACGAAAGGTGACAAACCCCTTTTTTATATCCAAACTTTTATAACAATGCAGAAACTTTGGATAAAATGCATCATAGCCCGAGCTTTGGATAAAAAACATAATGAACTCAAACATTAGGCTAATAGTGCATATCTCATAATCTCTTTCAAACTTAGGATAAAAGTGCACTAATGAGCCTTTCATGTAGAATTAACCAAATTTTATCCTTTTGACTTCAACTTTCTCCTAATCTTAAGACTAACTTTTTTATGAGAACCTTGTTTTATTTCTTTTGAAAATAAATACCTATTATATCCTATCTATTTACTTATTCATTTATTTAGCTTAAACATTTGAATCAAATTTATTTATCTACCTAACTAACATTATCCAAGATTAGACAGTTTGGCCAACTTTATTATAATCTAATCTAATTAACAAAAGTTTAAAGTTGTTTGACCATGAGTAAATTGTATGATCCAAACTATGAGTAAGGATTGTGGTATTTTGAACAAGCTGCACACGACCTTCAATTTACTCAACAAAAACATACTATCTATCAAGTAGTGGCATTTAGATTTGCAACACTTTCAGTTCTATTATTTTTGTTTTTCTTTTATGGAGTTTTTCATATTTATTTTTATTCTTTCTTTGTTTTTTCTTTTGTTTCTTTATTCTATTTTTTTTATTCAAATACCCTCTTTTCATTTTTCTTTTATATTTTTTTTTGGAAGTCAATTGCAAATTGAAATAGTATTTACAATGTCATATAACTGAGATAAAATATCCGATCACCTTATGATCCTATAAATTATATGACCCTAAGAACCTACAAAATTCAAGCATTCGTCCATGCAACACGAGGAGTGAACAGAAAGGTGGGGCCCATATTGACAACTAGAAGTTTCTAAAAACAACTAATTACACACTGCGATTTGTTAGTTGTAATCAACCTAGTAGATTCTTGATACCACTAGTGGTTTAGGGTTAGGGTCCTATGGTGTTGTATTTTATACATATAGAGCCCATTTTGATGGCAAAAAGGGGAATTTTGTGTATGAAAACTATGTCAAAATTTGAAGTTTTTGTAAAGAGTGGGATTCTACAATGCAGGATGGGTTGTTAGTACTCTTCTCTTGTTACTATGTAATTTTGAATCTCTAATGTAAATTGAAATTGCAATTTCAAGTTAATACAAGTACAATTGTTTCATGGCCTCTCTTGGTGATACATCTTGTTCTTTGAATGGAAGGACTATATCTTATATGAAATAAGGATAATTAAGTCAATTTGATTATTCGTCTTATTATTGTGCTATGAATTGATATCACATAAAGTGTATATATATATATATATATATTAATGAAATATCACATAATTTTAGAGTTTTAAGTGCAAATTCTTTTTATTTATGGCTCAAATGGATGGATTCTTAAGTGCCAATCATTATTCTTATCATGTCATTTGCTTTCTCAATTTAATTAATATAACCCATAAATTGTATGTTTTGTTCCATAAGTTTTATATCTCTCTTACGTAATTTCCTAAAAAAACAAAATAACATTTTGGGGCATAAAATTAGGTGAAAATTGTTGGCATTTCATTTTGGAATGTGATGTTTTTATGGACATCAAAAACACTCATAACAATATGTGCCAAGGATTTTTAACATTATTTTTTACAGCTAGGAGATTATTAGAAAGATAAGTCAAATCATCATAAATAATTGAATTGCAAAAAACTAAAAACATAAAGATTCTTGATTCATAAACTATATTTTAATCGAGTAAACATTAAAATCTCACTCATTCATTTATAAAAATGAATATTACAAATGTTATTATTAAAAAATTACAATGATATATATTAAAACTAAAAAAAATAAGTATATTAAAATATAATCATTTCAATTATATTATAATTACTATCTGCTGATTATGAGGACAAGGAAATTGATTTCAAATCTAAATATGAGATTTTAAAAAATGTAAAATATTATAAGTGTAATTTAAAGCACCTGGGGATTTACTTGGTGAAAAGGTAGGGTAATATAATTTCCATTTTGGTTAGGTCAATTATAGTTTACGGGGGTTGGGCGTATAGGCAAAAATACTGTCCGGCCTCCGTAGATCTCCTCTATCTTTTATAGATTGATACCGGGTTCACAGCAAAACCAAATATATATTCTATAATTGCTATTGAGTAGTAGGGCAGAGATGATGGGAAAGGCAGCAGAAGAGTCTTTTTCCACAGCATTGTCAATCCTAGGAGCATTAATCGCCCAAAAGGTAGATCACATGGGAAATCTCCTAGCTAGCCTAAGTAGTACAAGTCCTTGTCAATTTAAAAAATAATAATAAATCAATCCAATGTATTTTATTAAAATTTATTATTTTATTAAGAAATACAATACATTAATATTTATTTTAAAAAAATATATTTAATATTATTAGTGTTGTATTTTATTAAATGTTAAATTAGATGTTTGAGAAAATTTGAATAACAAAATATATTCTAGATATCACAATCAAATTATAGTGAAAAAAAAAATTGCATATAGTAATTTTAATAAAAATCAAATAAAAATAAATTAATATTTATTAATATATTAAAATCTCTAAAATTAAAATCTTACTAATTTGTGTGTTCATAATTATATATATATTTTTTTTTATTATTAAAATTTTTAAAATTAAAATTTTGCTAATTTGTGTTCATAATTATATAAATATATTTAACAAAAATATTGATTTATTAAATAGAAAACAATATTTATATATAGAACATTAATATTTTATAAAATTAAACTTTACATAAATTAATGTTTGAACATTTCTTTAAATTTGAAACATTGTTATAATAAGGATTGGGAAAATGCTAAATAGTAGTAGTTTAGTAAAAAGAAAATATAATAAAAAACAATGATTTATTATATTTTTAGGTTAATTTATTACACTTTCATGTTTAGTTTTGGAAGAAAGAGAAACATACATACATTAAAAATTAGGTGCACTAGTAGACCATTCAATGACAGGAAAAAGCACAAAATGCACTGTATGTAGAAGGACTTAAGCATAATCTTCTAATGTTATACAAATATGTGATCAAGGTCATGATCTTATCTTCTGTTCCAAGGAATGTGATATTAGGAGTTCATCTTCAAGAAAATTGGTTGGAAGAGGAGTAAGAACAATAGATAATGTATACATTCTCAGTGAAATTCAAGAAGAAATATGTTACATGAGTCAAGTAGACGAAAGTTGGTTATGGAACAAGAGATTGGGATATCTAAACTTTGATAATTTGGTGACAATTAGCAAAACTCATGAAGTGAGAGATATCCCCATAATTTCAAAACCTGAAAAGGCTATTTGTGCACCATGCTAACATGGAAAGCAAACAAGGACCAGCTTCAAGACAAAGGAGTGCTCATCATCCAAGCCTTTAGAAATCATTCATGCAGATTTGTGCGGGCCAACCAAAAATCCAGCTCTACAAGGAGAAAGGTAATTTATATTATTTATAGATGATTATACTAGAATGATGTGGGTATTTTTCATAATATTTAAGTCAGAAGGACAAGAATGTTTTAAAACCTTCAAAGCAACAATTGAAAATGAAAGTGATTCAAAAATCAAATGTTAAGGATAGATATGTTAGAAATTAATTAATGGAGCAATGAATACACAAAATATTATGGAAACACAAATAAGAAATTGTATAAAACAAGAGAGACACAGATATATGTGGTTCACCCAATTTGGGTTATGTCCACGAAGAAACAACTAGTCTCTCCTTTTATATTATCCAGCAAAATGAAGAGATACAACCTACAGCAGATCCAATGTAATTTCCTCTTCGCTCTCACCCATCATCCTCTCTCTCTCTCTCTCTCTCTCTCTCTCTCTCTCTCGCTGAGAATAATAATACACAACCGCAATCCATTGATGATCGAAAGAGTACTAGTGGGAATGCATTCTTCTTGGGAGATTGTCTTATATCTTGGCTTACCAAGAAACAATCATCCATATCTCTCTCCATAACTGAAGCTGAATATATAGCGACAATATATTTTTGTACACATATCCTATGGGTGAAGGAAGCCTTGAAGGATGTCAAAATTATTGATTTTTCCTCGACCCTTCAAAATAAGGTTTATGTCTAAGATCACGATCACAAACACACTAAAATACCACAACACTGGCACTTTGCAAAATAGAAAATGTATAATAGTGAATCAACGTACACAAGACAATTTTTACCCAAAACTTGTTATATTACAAAATTTAATACAACAAACAAGGGTTCCCATATCAGGGATCATGGCCCTTATAATTAGCCCTGATACAAGAACAACTAGGGATTAATGTCAATGACTTATGATACTCAAACTGGCCTTGAAAAAACTACACATGACTTACTTGCTGAAGGAGCGCTTGACTCAACCTTTTTTGTCCATGTACCTTGAACACTTTTGGCAACCTCTTCTTCTACTCAAAATACTTTTGCAACTTCATAATGCTTACATCTTCATTCGCTCAAACTGCCACTATCAATCTTCTAGTTGCTTCTAGAATGACTGGACATAGGCTCACAAATATGCCCTTTAGCAACCCTCTTGCTCCACCAAAATGTCTGCCCTTAGGGTTTTCCAAGCTTCCCACTTATAGACCTCTTTTCTACTCCACAAGGTCTGAGCTAAGGCACAACTAAGACCCCTCTTACTTGTACTTTTGTTGCTCCAAATAGACAAGACTTAGGGCACACCAACTAGCCCACTTAACTAACTTTGGCTCCTCCAAAATGTCAGTCCTCTAAGACTTCATACACAGGACACATAACAGTGACAAGGAAACTCCCTTATTACTTTACTTAGGGCTTCTCCTAGCAGCTCACACATAGCCCCTTTATAACACAAAGAAGATTGAAATTGGGATTTTTTAAACAACTGTCAAATACCCTTATTGACAACCCTACCACCATAGCAGATGATCGACATCAAACAACACTTTATTACTCACCTTGATTTCCTTTGATCAGCTCTGAGACAACTTGGCTAGGTCCCACAATTCTGAGCAACACTTGACTGTAGTCCATGTCCAACTATGGTTCAGACTTGAGTTTATTTCAGGCCTACGACCATCTTTGAATTTGTCATCATGCAATCACCTAAACCACATGATAACTACTTCCAAAATCCTGAAATTTTTGTGTTGTTATAGAGGAGAATTTGACCCTTACTCAATCTCTTCTTTTAGCCCTAAATAGAGGTCATGACCCTCTTCTTCCACACATAAATTTATGCAGCCTAATCACATAATTATCACACATAAAAATAAAATTTATGCCTAGAGCAAGTTTGCACAGGTCTCCTTGCATCGATATGCCAGAACATAAGACAAAATAAATATTTCGTCCTTCTATCTTCTTCCTAGCTCAACCTCCTTGAGATTTGTGACCCTTGTGCTTGTCTTCTTACGATTTAATGCACTTGTGGTTGGTGAGAATGAGGCTTGAATTCATTTTTATTTATAGTGTTCTATGGTGGTGTCATCCTTCACCAAGGGTCATGTCATTATGGTCAAGCCGACTTGAACCAAACTACAAAAAACTCACTAATGTTAAAAATAAATTCAATTTCATTCTCCTTTAGCCACATCATGATGCCCTAGGTGCCCCTTATCCCTTCAAGGGTGACCCTCATGCATAAATGAGTAAAATATCAATTTCTCCACTTGGTTTTGTGCTCACAACTCTGGGTACAAAACCCATTGCTTGGGTACATTGCTTACAAAGCCACTTTAGTGGGTCAACTCCTCACAAACCCAGTACGCTAGGTCTTGTGGGAGTACATCCAAAGCTACACAAATAAAAAAGCATAGAAACAAATAAGCCTATCACCGTCTACTATGACAATACCAGTGCAATCAACCTCTCCAAGAATACAATCATGCATTCAAAGACAAAACATATCCCAATCAAGTATCACTTCCTCCGAGAAAAGATTGCAAATCAGAACATCAAAATGGAGTATGACAACACTAAGGAGTGAATTGCGGATATCTTCACTAAACCCCTACCTCGAGAAGCATTTGAATGTCTTTGTCAAAATATGGGGTCATCTCTCTTGCATCTCATTAGATCATCCCTTTACTATTGATGTCAAAGGGGGATAATATGACAAGGGGAGCAACATGATGACAGGGGGAGTAGCACGATAACGATGATAGGGGGATGAGCGATATGACAGGGGGAGTAGCACGATGATGATGACAGAGGGAGAAACATATAAGGAGATTGTTGCCAACAATAAATATTGGTATTGATGTCAAAGGATGTCTTGATGAAGATAAAAAGACACTTAAGCTAAAAGGGGACTCCAAGATATTTCCAATGAGTATTTACTAGCTCTTTAACTCCACCTCATCAAAGAGAAATCAATTTTCTTAAGGTAGAAAATCCCTAATTTAGCCTCTGAAAAGTCGACCCCAACTCAAACCCATTACCAAAATACATGTTGTTTCTTGAGAGGACAAATGTGTGTAAATATAAGTTGTGGTTCCTCATTCTAGCCATAAAACTCGGTTAATAATACGGAAAAGCATTCAAATCTAAGGCAAGAAAGAGGAGAATTTTGCTACTCATGAACTAAGGAGTAGATCAAGGAGAATAACAAGAGATTCTCATTAGTTTTTGGTCATATTTTTTTGTGATTTTCTCATGGGTTCTAGGATTATATGTGAAAAACATTTTGACCCTTCTCTTGGACCTGGCCTTAACATATCTTGGTGAAGATTTCTTCGACCTCTTTGGAGTAGACCCTGAATTTATGGCCTTGTGTTAAAGGGGTTTCGACCCTATGGAATTTCTATAACATACCTTTGTAATTTTGTCCCTAAGTGAAGACCTGTGACATACCTCTATAATTTTGTCCTATGGAGACCTGCAACAAGACATTTTTTTCCTTCTATTGGAGCAATTTACGGGCATTTGGATCAGACTTTGAGCATACATTTTAGGATTATGGAGCATGCTTATTGGACCTTAAAGCATAATTTCCTTGATCACAATTTCAGCCTTGTTGGTAGTTGGACTTAAAAACCTCTCTTGGATAGATCTTAGAGTTCATTTAGAACAAAATTTGACCTCCTTTTGAGTCAACTTTAACCATTTGTTGAAGACATCCTTGAAGACCTGATGGAGCACTTTTGAAGATTAGATAAAGAATTTTTGAATTCTTGTTGGAGCAACTTGTAGAAGATTTTTTTGTGCAGACCTTGATGACAGACTTCTAGTCAGTTTTTGGAACATAACCTCTTGTATTCTTTGGACAAAGTTGAAGACCTTGAAGTCATTATTAAAGTAGTTATTAAAGATATTTTGTGTAGTGATGGAAGCATACTTGAGACCCTTGTTCAAGCATTGTTGAAGCCTATTAAAGACATCCTTTGGAGCAGCCTTATTGAAGCATTGTTGAAGCTTATTGAAGACATCTTTTGAGTAGTCTTGTTGAAGCATTATTGAAGCCTATTGAAGACATGCTTTGGAGCAGCCTTGTTTAAGCATTATTGAAGGCAATATCGAAGCACTATTGAAGACATTTTAGAGAATTTGAAGTATCTCTTGTAAATTTTTTGGTTTGACCAAGTTGGAGCTTGGAGTTGTTGAAAGGATTGGAGTCCTTATTTTTTACCAAGTTAGAGCCTGGAATTTTTGAGAGGATTGGAGTCTTCATTTTTTACCAAGTAGGAGCTTGGACCTATTCAAGGTTAGAGCCTTGAAAAAGTCAAAAAAATTGTTGCACGGGTTAGAGCTTGATTTGTTGTACAACAGGATTAAAGTCCTAGCTATTTTTATCAATAATTTTTTTTTTTTAATCTCTTATGTTATGGTTTATTTTCTAATAAAAATCTTAACTACATAAAATAAAAATTGAAAGAAATATTGATTCACCCACCCTCTCAGTATTTCCAATAGGCATGAACTTGATGTTGTGGCAACTGAAGTAGTGCTACAGCAAGACGCGAACTATGTGATGCAATAATTGAAGAAGTGTCGCAACAACAAGGATTCGTGTGTTGATTTGGCACATGTTAGTTGAGTTCGTTAATATGAGGCCACATGGTGGTTGGAAATTGGGTCACCTCCATCAACAGCTGATCAATTATTTATTGACATAGTGTTGAAACTTTCAAACAAGTGTTACAACATCGAGACTTTTGCAACAACGGTCACAATGTGGTGCAGCAATAGTATTGTCCTAGCATCAGTCGAGTATTATAGCGTCACTCATTGTATTAGTAGCAGTGTTGTATTGCAGCAACGTGAGGCGTGTTGTAGCGAGTTAGGACCCTACAAATTGCACAATAGAGACTGCAAGAAAATATTAGAAATATTTGCAAAAGTTTTATTTATTTGTTTTTTTTAAATGGATATTCTCTTAGGTGGACAATCTCTGTATCATTTTTGGTTCATCCATTACAAATATTATTTAAAAATTCCTCCTTAGATAAAAATTTCTTATATAGTCAGATCCTATGCCCATTAACCATTAATGGAGTACCAGCTTCATTGATGGTCTGGAATTTTATGGTCCCATTGTCGTACACAATATCAATCTCATAGGGACATAGCCATCTCTATGGAATTTCCCTTTGGATCCTTTGAATCCAGAGGTTAACAAAAATTTCCAATCCCCAATAGAGAATTTCTTCTTCTTCATGCACTTTTCATGCGACCTTTCCCTTCATTATTGAAAGACAAACAAATGGTGTAGAGTGTCCTAGCAAATTTCATCCAATTCATTAATCTGATGAAGTCATTAGAGTTTCTATTCAGATAAGTTTGTTCCTAGTTGAAGTGTATTTTTTAAGTTTTCACCTGGGTCTCAATGGGAAATATAACTTGCTTTATGTACACAAGCCCATATGGAGTACATATTGTGATGTTTCTCCATTTGGTTTATAATCCCATAAGGCCTCTACAAGTTTATTCACCCAATCCCTATGACATTATTGAAAATTACTTGTTAAGATGGACTCAAGGATTTTATTTATTCCTACCACCTTCCCATTGGCCTATTGGTGACATGGCATAGCTAACATGTGCTTAATATAGTATAGCTTTGTAATGGTTCTTATTTGTTTTGAAGTGAATTGAGCACCTCCATTTATGACAATTTATTTTGGTATCCCAAATATGAAAAATAATTATCTATGGATAAATTATCCCACCAATTATTATGTAGTTCCTGGGAGTGCTTTTGCTTCCGTGCACTTTGTAACATAGTCCATGCAAACTAGTAAGTAGGAATTCTATTGAGATAGAGGGCTTATAGGCCCTATGAAATCAAGGGATCACTTTTCAAAGGGATCCACAACTAGTTGAGTTTGTAGAGGTATTTAGGCTAACTGAAATGGGTGCCCCATCCTTTAGCAACTATCACACCTCTCTAAATACTCCTTGGCATCTTGGAAGATAGTGGGCCAATAGTGCTCACGGTGAAGTACTTGTTATCCATCCTCCCAGGATCTATCATGTCGTACCTTTAAAATCTCATAAATATCATCTTCCCTCACACATTGTTGGATAATGTGGTCCAATCCTATGCAAAAAAATATCCTTTAATCTATGAATATATGTTTCTCCATCATATTATTCTCTACCTCTCCTTTGGAGATAGGTGTGATGCGATTTTTCTTACAGCCAAGTAGTTAACAATATATGAAAACCATGGTGTGTTAGTAAATACTCCAAAAAGGTGTTCATTAGGAAAAGTGTCCTCACTGGTGGTGTGTTACCATCATTGACAAGCCAGGAAAAGAATTCAGTGATGACTTTCTCTTTCCCTAGTTTATTCATTATGGTAATGTAAAATTATTTCAACAACACTAATCATCTGGTCACTCTACCATTGGTGATAGGTTTATTCATCAAATATTGTATTGCAACATAATAAGTGTGTAAATTACAAAGTACCCAGTTATATAGTGGTGAAACTTACTTATAGCATGAATAATAACAAGGAACTCTTTTCAAGTGATGTTGTAATTTAGCTTAGCGGTTGTAATATTATTACTAATAAATTATATTGCATATGGCTTATCTTGTTTTTTTTAATTTTGCAAACAAACCTCCAATGATGATTTCTGATGCATCCATGGACATATGGAATGGCGAGGACCAATTTGGTCCCCTTAGAATGGGTGTGGTTGTAAAATGTTATTTTAATGACTAAAAAGCACTATGGCACCTATTAATCCAATTGAATTCATTTTCCTTTGTGTGTAATAACAATAGTGGACATGCAAAATTTGTAAATTTTTCGATAAAGTGTCTATAATATACAACATTTCCTAAAACATGTGTTACATCTTTTGGTAGTTTTGGGGAAGGAAGTTTGAGCATTACCTCTATTTTGATGGACCAAAATGTATACATTTAGGAGAGATATGATGTCCAAGGACAATTCTTTATATCAGCATCATGGCACAATTCTCATTTCTAAGAGTAACATTAGTCTCTATGCATTTTCTGAGTACTTTCTCCGAGTTTCTAAGAGCGGGTGTGAATGTGTCACCGTATGTTGTGAAATTTTCCATATGTACTTCCACACTATTGTGGATGAGATTGGAGAATATGCCAAGAATTTCTCTTTGGAAGGTAGTTGGAACATTTTAGAGTCCAAATGTAAATACCCTATATGCAAATATTCCCCATGGGCAGGTGAAGGTAGTCTTCTCTTGGTCTTTGAGAAAAATCTAGATTTGGTTGTGCCCACTAAATCCATGAAGGAAAGAGAAGTATTTTTTCCTTGCTAATGTGTCTAAAACTTGGTAAATAAAGGGTAGGGGAAAATGATCCTTGCGGGTAGATTTATTTAACTCCCTATAGTCAACATAGATTCTCTACTTGCCATTATTTTTGGGGACAATGACAAGAGCAAAGACCCATCAGTTGTCGAAGATACAATATATAAAATTTACAGAGAGAAAATTTTTGGATTTCTTACTTAACTATCTCTTTTAGCGCCAAATTCATCCTTTGTTGTGGTTAGAAAATGGTTCTAGAATCTTCCTTGGTGTATATATGGTGTGCACACGAATCTAGGTGAATTCCCTTCACATAATTGTAGTCCTATGTGAAATTGCCATTGTTCCTCCTTAGAACCTCAATGATTTGCTTCTTTTGTGGCTCGAAAATTTCTGATTGATGTTAAAAAAAATCCTAGGCTAATCTCTACAGGTTTGGTGAGGGAATTAATACTTTCTAATTTCTACAGTGCGTGTATTTTGTGGTATTGAACATACATCCGCCACCATGACGGTTTTTTTGTGTATTTATAGTTAGGATGTGATTAAGGCTGTGTTGGAAAGATAATGAGGTAGAGGCTATGAAGTCATTGATTTTGCCATCTTTTGTCTTTTCTCTGATAGCAAGATATTTTTCTACCGAAAAAATTGTTGGGAAACTTTATTATCCTCACTCTCCCTGTCTCCTACCAAAACATGTGTATTTGGCTCTATTCTAGGCTTGGTTGTAAGGTATAACATGAGTTTCTTTGTTGAGTTTCCTTGAGAAATTATCACCATCCTTGATTTATAGCCAATATAGGCATCGATGATTGCTAGCCATGGTCGTCCTAAAATCAAATCGTAGCCTCCCAAAGAGGACTTGAGCTATGGGATTCAAGAATTTTTTGGGTATTCCAGGATTTTGTAGAGATTACTACATCCTCTCGGATGCCTTCTGGTTTTACAATGGAATAACTTGCAAGTTGTAACGCTATAGATTTTGTCTAAGGCATGTCAACCATAATGTTTCCATGGTTTCATGAGTCATGATATTTATGGTGGCCCTTGATTGAATTAATGTGTTTGGAATAAGAATTCCATTAATATTAACATTGACTATGGGGCTCCATAAGTGTGAATATTTTGTAATGGAAATCTCTCAAAGCATTAATTTTGTTAGTTTCCCTATCACATGTATTGCTTGGGGATTTTTTCTCTCTCTACCTAATCTTCGTAAGCACAATTCCTTAACAACTTTTGAGTAGATTTGGAGGTATTTGATGGCTTCGAAAATAGGTATTCGAACACAAACGTTCTTAAGTTCATCCAAAAAAATGAATTTTGGTTGGTAGTAAAGTTGCTTAAATTTAATGTTTCTGAGAAAGGTAGTCTTTGTCCTTCATTCTTGTTTTAATCTTGCTTCAAAGGATAAGCAGGGTATTTTTCATTTGAAGCATCTCCAACTAGAGCCTCTTCCTCATAGTCTTCTACTATTACTAGAGATGCTTGTTATGTAGAAAATCTACCAGTGGGATTCAATTCAATCTTATAATGTACTAAAACAAGATACTTAATCCTTCTACAATTTGCGGAAACAAAACACGATCACACAGTCACATAACATGAAAGAGATAGAGACAATTAATCGCACAACACAAGATGTATCTCGGGAAAGAAACTGCTCAAAACCCCTCTATCTCTATATTTCATATGGTCAAGATCATGAAATAATACAATTTTATTCCTCCACCGAGAAACCTTTGCACTCTGCTAACTGTCTCACTTCGATCCTGCTTGAATCTGGCTTGCAATCTAAGCAAAATCAGTCAAGTATTTAACATTTTTCTTGCCTCTACCTAGCTTGCCTTGCTTACGCATTCTTGGGCTAATTGAGCCCCTATTAATTATGAAAATCCCAAATAATGATTGTGCAATTCTTCAAGGCCTTCCCGATGACCTCATGCATGACCTGTACACTTTTCTAATAGTACAATTGATAGATATATTCCCTTTAACCTCTGTCTCAACTGGGCCTTCCTTAGAACTGACATGCAACAGCTATTTATAGCAAATTATAAGTTAATTGATTAACCATTGCATGTGAAATAAATCTAATTTAATTCACTAGACTTCTCACTAGCTCATCTCTCAATTAGAACTAGTTAAATTGATTTTAACTCAAATAATTGAGTTAACTAATTACAACTCATAAATAACTCAACCAGGGGTTCTAAAAAATAGGAGATCCCTTTGCATGCATCCTCTTAGACCTCTAACTCAAATTTCCTAAGATAACTAAGTCTTCCTAACTCGGATAACTGATACAAGTTGTCATGAGATGAAATTACAATTTTTATTTCAATTTAATTAAGGGAAAATTAAATCAAAAGCCTCATATGGTAGCCATTTTTGGGTGCCATTTTCTCGATTTCATTTATGGATTCCAATTTCACTATTTCTTGTTGCAAGTTTCAACACTCCCTCTCAACAAGAAAGCAATTCAACCTATCCTGATCTGGTGCCTTTGGAATGTTCTGCATGCAACACTTCTCTAGTGTTTTTTGCTCCTGCAACTCGTGAAACTGAATAGCCTCCAAAAATTGAATTAGTATGATGCATATGTCATCAGAGTCTCTGACTACTACTAGTTACTGCATTATCTACAGAAATATTTGTGTTACTACTGACTCTACATATGTGCCCTCTGCACTGCTGCCAACTCCTATCTGTGCTCCAGTATCTGACATCTATCGCTCTCATTTTTGTCTTCCTGACACCTGACTACATCAATTTAATTGATCCTTCCTACTACTGTTGTAATGTGGTCTCCTTGTAGCCAGGTTCGATCCATGAGACAATCCATCTCAATGGATCGCTAACCAAATTTCTTCTCTTTGGATTGTGTCTACACATCGCCCCACCTCTCACCTGGAGGTATGGCTGCATGTGCTCCCTCTGCCCATCTGGCTCGAAATCTCTCCCTACTAGAGGTCTCTACTTGAGTGGACGCTTCCACTTAGTCTCCTCTCTACTTCTCCAATTGTGGTTGATCCACAACCTTCTGAGATTGCTCCTAAGGTTTCATGTTGAGAGGCTCCCTCTCAACCACTAACCTCTTTTGTGCTTCTCAAATATTTGCATGCATCCTCGATCTCGAGAGCATATTGGTTCTTGCGATTGGTTCTTGCAATATGTTTCACCCGTCCCATGGTGATGTGTCTAAGGTGTTACACCATTTTTTGGTCATCTAACCTATTATCATTAGATGAACCCAAGTACACCATGTAAGACCAATTTTACCCTAAGTAAAATTGCTTTCACTATGTGAAATAACTTAGCAAAACACCTTTATTAAGTTGTTTATGGTCTAAACAAGAAACCCCAAAAGGAAATAATAAATAAATCTATATTTTTTTCCTAGTCATATTTAACCCAAAACAAGGAAATCAATTAAATAAATCCTTATTTATTTGATTATTTCCTAGGAATAAGTTATTTAAATCCTATTTAAATAATATGCCTAGTTAAATTTGACTAAATCATTTATAAATAATTAAATAAATCATTATTTATTTAATTATATTCCCACCATTTCCTTAAAATAGTAAATAAATCATTTATTTATTTATTATTCACAAATAAAGGAATTGACCCAAGTCAAAAATAATTTTCCCTCCAACAAATATAATAAAATATTCCTAAAGGGTGGTTCTAGAATTTGATTAATAATATTTTATTCATGCACTAAGTTCTAGACCGCCCCAATATTTTGTTATAAATAGAAGGGTTTTCCCCATTCATTAGTCACCTTTGATTGCATTAGATCATTCTGGATCTATACACTTGGTCACATTTTCTCCATTTTTTGTCTTGTGAGCTCCCATTGAGTTCTATGTTTGTCTGGGTTTTCTACACCAACAAGAGAGAGAGATTTTAGATCTGAAATGTTGAGGACTGTCAAGAACCCATCCCATTGAGGAGAACCGGAAAACACCTTTCTTGTTTTCCTCTCAGGTGCCCCCTTTTCAATATAATATAAAAATTCTTTCAAATACATCGTTCTTGTCTTGTCTATTGGATGCATGGAGCCATATTTCATTTTCACTGCTTAATGTCTTTTATGCTTAGATCTGGATTTGTGTAGCATTATTTGGATCAACTAACTGCAGATTTAAAGATATTGGTAGTCATACTTGATGTTAGGGTTATTTGTTATGCATAGCTAAAGTGATCTTTTACGACGAAAGATTCATACTAACATAAGGAACGCCTTTCCTTTTCTAAATATGACAACATAACCACGGTCTTCCAATACTGCTACAGAGATAAGTTTCTTGCTTAATCTTGGAACATATAAAACATCTTTCAGTCTGAGAGGGGAGCCAGACTCCCTCTGAAAGGTAATTGTACCTATGTCGGTCGCGTTATACCTCCTGTCATCTCCAAACTCTATGCTCTATTGGATGTCCATCTCCTCCAAGTCACTGAAGAGATCTCTATTCCCTGTCATATGGAACGAGGCATCGTTGTCTAGATACCACATGCATCCCATTACAATGTGTTCCATGCATGCAATGAGAGTAAAATCAAGCTCGAACTATGAAGCTAACGCTTCACCCGCTGCAACTGTAGGCTCCTTCTTGCTTTCCTTCTTCTGTGGACAATTTGAGGCATAGTGTTTGTGCTCATGACAATGAAAACACTTGATCTTGGACAAGCCTCTCCTTCCCTCTTCACCTTGGGACTTATTTTCCTTGGATTTATTACCTTTTCCAAACAATGCAAAATATTCTTTTTTGTCTTTGCAAAAGGTCTTGTCTCTAGTGCTCTGCCTTATCTCTTTTATTACCAAGTCGGACCACAAACGCTCCCAGTCTGGTAACTTCTCCCTCCCATTCATAGAAACCTGATAACTATGCCAGCTCTTGGGAAGGCCTAAAAGTGTTAGGCTCACCAAATCATTATGGGCTACTGTCACACCAATGATTTCAAGCTCATATCGACATTGAGTGAACTTCTTCGAGTATGTTGGTATCGTCTCGCCCTCCTCCATCTTGATCTTTCTGAGCTTGTCTTTCAGCGCCAACTTCCTATGGTCACTATTATTCTGAAACAGGCCTGTCAAGGCCTTCCACATATCATATGGAGTCACCTTCCCATGGAGACTCGAGAGAATATGATCTCGAATTCCCTCTAACAATATCCTTCTCACCTTTGCTACCTTCTTCTGCCATGCATCAAGAAGTTGGGCATCTGTTGTTGCGGGATTAGGAATATTAGTATCTATGAATTCCATCAACCTGTTTTCCTCTAGCACTTCCTCCATCCTTTCCTTACATGCTATGTAATTCTAATTTCCCTCAAGATCATATTCGAGTCTCAAGGAATTGAAATACATCTGGATCTGTTGTTGGATCCTGAAGAATAAATCTACAAATTTGAACCTGTCCAAAACAAACTCAATTTCTTCTCTTTTATTATGATTCTTGCCGCTATGATACCATGTAGAAAATCTACCAATGGGATTCAATCTGATCTTATAATGTACTAAAACAAGATAACTAATCCTTCTATAATTTGCGGAAATAAAACATGATCGCACAATCACATAACATGAAAGAGAAAGAGACAATCAATCCCACAACACAAGATGTATCTGGGAAAAGAAACTTCTCAAAACTCCTCTATCTCTATATTGCATATGGTCAAGATCATGAAACAATACAATGTTATTCCTCCACTAAGAAACCTCTGCACTCTACTGACTGTCTCACTCTGATCCTACTCGAATCTGGCTTGCAATCTAAGAAAAATTGTTCAAGTATTTAAGCTTTTGCTTTCCTTTGCCTAGCTTGCCTTGCTTATGCATTCTTGGGCTAATTGAGTCCCTATTAATTAAGAAAATCCCCAGTAATTATTGTGCAATCCTTCAATGCCTTCCCGATCACCTCATGCATGACCTGTACAATTTTATAATAGTACAGCTGATGGATCTCTTCCCTTTAACCTCAATCTCAATTGGGTCTTCCTTAGAACTGACTTGCAACAACTATTTATAGCAAATAATCAGCTAACTAATTGATCACTACATGTGAATTAAAAGGCTAATTTAATTCACTGGACCTCTCACTAGCTCATCTCTTAGTTAGAACTAGTTAAACTGATTTTAACTCAAATAATTGAGTTAACTAATTACAACTCGAAAATAACTCAACCAGGGGTCCTAAAAATTAGGAAATCCCTTTGCATGCATCCTCTTAGACCTCTAACTTGAATTTCCTAAGCTAACTACATCTTCATGACTCAGTTAACTAATACAAGTTGTCATGAAATGAAATTACAATTTTTCTTTCAATTTAATTAAGGGAAAATTAAATCAAAAGCCTCATATGGTAACCATTTCTAGGTGCCATTTTCTCGATTTAATTTCTGGATGCCAATTTCATTGTTTCTTGTTGCAAATGTCAACATGTTACCCATTTCCTGTGGGTGATATCCATAGGAGAATTTTTCTCATATATTGTCCTCAATCGATAGCCAACAACCCCTTGCAGCCACTAGATAGCTCGATGTGCCACCGTCTCTGACCACTTGAGCTAGCCATTATACTCCCTCGCCCATTTGTTATGATCGTATGTTTGAAGGTGGCCCTTCCAACCCCGAAGGTATAGCCTTTCATTATGTAGTTGGGTATTTTTTCTTACTTATCATGGACACTTTTGGGCATGGACTAGTGGGGGGATTCGACGGGGAAAATGGGCTTGGTTTGTACTCTTGTCTCCTTTTTCCAACTTGGTGGTTAACCTTTTATCCTAGTCTCATGGTATATCCTTTTTTGGCTACTAGCTTTAGGAATGGAACTACATGGTAAATCCCAATTTTGGTTGTAAGGTCTCCTTTCCCGACACCACACACATCACTCCCCTCTACTCATTATAACCCCTTTCACCATATTTCCCATCTAGGTCCACATTTTTCCATTGGGTCCACAAGGAATTAAACTCCCTCTCCCCTTGTATACGCATTGGATGGGGCCTAGAATGATGCCCCGGAGGTTGATGCAGCTAAAAGAAAGTAAAAAGCATAATTTGGCCACTCTCAATAGGAAATGTACCACAAGATGCAAAATATGGGCAGGACATACAAATGTAGCACATGGAAAATTCAAACATGAGCTCTACCCTTTATCATTATGGCCATCACCCTAGTTCCTAGGGCCCCTATATGAGCCCCCTGCATCATTAAGGAACCCATGGTTGTCCCAACCACAACTGGGCAATGAACTCCCCAACCTTAAGGGGGTATTCACTGCTACATCATTCACATCATGCTCTCATCCCCTAGAGCCCCGAGGAGTTATTAAGAAAAATAAATAAAAGGAAAAGGCATATGAAGAAGGGTGGAAAAAAAATTTCGAGGTAACTCATGTACCACGATTTGTCCCTCCTACATTCAGACACCCAAGTGTGGGCTTATCTCATCATGGCTACCCTTGTACTATGGCATGTGGCTTGGAATTCCCCTAATGTCCCATTATGTTCCATCAATATACCACATGACACTTGCCACTTAATGGATGTACCATGGACTTGTAACTCCCTTAGAGGTTGAAAACACTTAATAGGGTCCTTTATTAACCTCCTTTTTTAACTTGGAGACACTTGTACATTCTAAAACCCATTATGGAAGGGCATGCCACTGTGAAGTGTCCGCTTGGTTCCATTATTTGTAAGCTCATTTACTCAATTGCACTAATTATTTCTTGTACTGGAAGGTGAGGAGACACATTGGATCTTATACAAGATTTCAGTTGGGTCTTCGTCTTGGGGTTTATTCTCCCTATGTGAGGTCCAAGCCCTCTAGAGGGTCATATTGGCATTTGTAGCGTGAGCATAGAGAGCCATGGGCCTCCACAAAAGCAGAGAGAAGATAGCCAACTCATGGGATCCTTCAGCTCCATTCAATGCTCGCTCGTGTTCCATTTATTTGATGATGATGATGTACTTGGACCACCTTGCCTAGTTGGATACACACTTTGTATTTGTTCCAGGGCCCAGATGAGGATGTGTCTCACCATGGGAGATAAATGAAGGGCTTGCATCATTGTTCCAGCCCTTACAAACGGGATACATGCTTTTTCTATCCACTTGGAGACCCATGAGGATGATTGTGTGCCCTAATAGCCACTTGGGAGAACCACACCTCGTTTTCTTGGAGATCAAGGGGCCACCTCCTTCATCACTATTTTTTGAGCCCTTCCATCCATTTTGGCACATTTTGGACTTCACTAGACCTTTCGACGACCCTCCTAGATAGTGTATTATCATTTTGGCCTTCTTGAGAGGCTTATTTTTCATGTTATCGAGCTATTTGGTGGGCTTGCCACCAATTAGGGGTGTGTTAGGCTAATTATACCCATTGAGCTATTAGAGGCTCATATAAACAAAAGTGGGGCCTCATTTGTAACTCATCATCAATTGGATTTGGATCATTGTTACTTCTAGAATTTTGCTATAGTTATTGAAGGACGAATTGGAGATTCTTTAATGCATTTTGATGTTTGGGTTAATGTTATTCTATTTTGGAGCTTCTCTCTTGCAAATGTGATGGATGGATATACTTTTTCTGCCATGTAAGTTTTCTTTTATGAAAAATTTTCACTTTATGTTTAATGTATGGAATACAGCGTCATGATGTTGTTTGTGCTCTAAATTATGAAAAAATATTGAATCACTTTGGTAGTCTTGATCTATTGCATGCATTATTCATTGGGCAAGAAAAAGTGAATGTTACTAGGGGTTATCTTTGAAAACATAACCCTAAAACTCCATTATTTGACAAATCGAAGTATAAATCCTTGTTGTAGTTGGGTAACTGCTTCATTAGGGCATGTGAAGTTGCAATTAGGCTCCTTGATAGAACAAAACTGTAAATCAGTCTCATTATTGACTCCATTCTCCCAATAGACTAAGCACTGGTCCAAGATCCTTGGTGATCACACTAACTTAACGAAATATCATTCTTTCACCTCTTTTCTTCCTCTTTTATTTGTCCCCTAAAGATAAGGAAATTTTCTAGGGCTCGGTGCGAAATTTTAGGGAGGAGGAATTTTAGGATTCTATTTTGAGAAGTTTCTTTATTATGTCTCCTCTAGGAATCCTCCATTTTTTAATGAATTCTAGCGGTGGAATTTCTAATAAATTGATGCCCTAGTTATCACACCAAGAGGAAACCCTTGAAGCTCCTTTGACTTAGGGATTTCTTGAAGTTTTGCGCTTTGTAGTTCATAATTCAAAACATTTTCTCTTAACTATAGGTGATCATTGGATGAACCTTTACCACGGTATATCTCACAAGACCATTAGAGGAATCAACCCACAAGACCATTTTTATCAAAGGGTCCCCTTGCACACTTTTTGTCAAAGTTCTGAGGAAGTAGAGGTACCTATTTTTTCTTCAAAGGCGCAGATCATCAGTCGTCGGCATTATGTGTCATCGTAAACTTATTCTACAATTTTGTAATGTAAATGATGCTATTAATACCATGAATGTATGTAACAACCTAGGTAAGCCTATTATTTTGGGGAAAGTTTCATCCTAGGATGTTTTTCGTCTCATTGATTCATTTGTGTTTCCAAAGAAGGATGGTCAGCAGATTCTTTCCCTCCAACCTCACCCCAAAGCAAGGGTGGAATTATTTGTCAAAGTCTTAGGTGAGTCTTATTGTTTTAGTCGAGTCTTATGTAAAAGTGATTTGGGAATAATTTAAGCTAGTTGGCTAAATTATTTTATTAAAAATCACCTAGTATACTAGATCATATTGTGTCGCAACATTTGGTATGTGATTTCAAGTTCTAAGTCAAATGGGTATTCCCCCTTTGAGGTTTGAATTGTAAAATCTTATGTAAAAAATATTTTAATGCATGGTCCCTCATACTTAGACACCATGGTTAAAATATTAGAGGGTGGAAAAAATATTAAATCCCCTCAAATATCAATTAATTAATTTTTCTGGAAAAAATAAAATTAATCTGAGGCAAACACAAGGCCCTGAGAGTTATCTGATTAGAGCTTGGGGAGGAAAATAATGGAGGTGTGAAAATGGGCTAGGGTTTGGTTCCAGCATCGACCCTAGAATAATGAAGGTTAATCGAGGTGACTCAAATGGCGGGAAACGGCAGGTGATGTTGGACACCTAGTCCCTACTTGGTGTTTTTGTTCTAGCTTTCTGGGAAATGGATCCCATTGGAAACAACAAAATTTCTCCATAAAAACTTGCGGGATTATTGCCTTTGTTTTTTTGGTTACTATTGATATTGCTTAGTTGCAGCCTAGGGCGAGGTTTACTTCGTGTTATTGGGGGAATTTTGGTTTTACATCTCTTTCACTGTATGTAACCATGATCAAACATGATGAATACATGGATTTAGAGCCCGAGGTTGAGGATATACTATCATTTTTGCGGCTTGAGCCAACTCAGCTCAATTTGGCCAAGGTGGTTCTAACAGCAAGGTCTCCAAGTGGAAAAGGATGACCCTCGATGCAAAATTTGCAGGTGGAAGGCGGTATTGGTTTCCTGGAGACTGGAAAAACTAGAGTCACAAAGGATTTTGGATGGGGACCTGACACTAAAGCACAGGGTGGGTCGGAGGCAGTGGAGAAGTCGGCATTTATGTCGGAAGCTGAGAAGGAGAATTGTCAAGTAAGTATCAATATTCTATCAAACCATTCCTTTCCTATTATTCTCTAAAAGAAATTGTGAATAGCAGTTTTATTGGCCATAATTATGGGCTTAAAGCGTGTTTGATTGAGGAATGGGGTCCAAAAAACCAAGAGGTGATCCAATGCATGATTAATGAGCTTGCTTATAGAGGCTCATTGGGTCGTAATTTTGAGGATTTTTCTTTCCCCATACAAAATATCGACTTGATTGCGGCATCCAGGGATGTTTTCGTCCAGGAGAGTTTGAAAGTGCAGGATGCCCCTGTGAAACTGTCAACTGAACCTGGGGTTTGGGGGCGGGATGGGGCATTTTCCTCCGCATTCCAAGGTTTTCCTCTTGTTGGTAATATTGGGTTTGAATCGCAATTATTGGGGGAGAAACCTCTAAAAATCCATGTGTTTTTAGGAAGCACCTTTCAATACTAGGGTTTCTTCTATCAGGTAGGAGTAGTTGGAGGAATGGCTTGGGTCGTTAGAGGAGGAAGCCACTTAGGCTCGGAACTATCAGTATTTTTTGGGAAGGGTTGATAATTTCTGGAATATTGGCTCAAAGAGGAAGAAGGGGAAGGTCATCAAGAGTAAATCTGAATGACAGAATTTAATACTCGAGGTTGATATTCAAATAGACAAGGTTATGGAGACTTCTGAGCTCATTCTGTTTGGTTTAGAGAGAGTCAAAGTGTTCTAAGTAGAGTATATACTGGAATGGATAGATAGATCTTGGAAGGAAGCACCGGATAAACAGGTGGAAGTCATCACTTTGGCTCGAGGGTGGTTTATGGTGCATTTCAACCAGCAGGAGTCCCTTGAATGGGTTCTTAATCGCAACTAGTGTTTTGGTCTATCGCTTATCCTTTTCAAGAAATGGATGCCCATGTTCAATTCCCAGCGGGAAAAGGTGGGTGAAATATCGGTTTAGGTTCACCTTCCTTCCCTTCCACCATAGATTTGGACAGAGGATGTTTTCCGTGCCATTGGTAATTCATAGGGGTTATACTTGGAAATGGATATGTCATTCTTGGAAACTATAAGAAGAAATATGGCTCGTATCTTGGTTAGACTTGATCCAAAGGAAGGGTTGGCCAAAAAATTCAGCTTCAGCTCCAAGGCTATTCTCACCGCCAAATTGTCGACTATGAGCATCTACCCTTCAGATGTCGTAGATGTCACAAGTATGGACACCTTGCCCGTGACTGCCCTCTGGGTTTTAGGTGAAGAAGAAGGCAAAGACACAACCCAGGCTCCAAGGGTCGAATTTCGATGGATGGGGCAATGAAAGACCAAATGGGAATGGAGGAGCCTCAGCCAGAAGGGGAACAAGTGGCGATAGAGGTTCAAGATGCTCAGATGGATAATCAGAACCTCATTGAGTTGCCCATGCAAGAACAAATTCAGATAATCCAGAAAGAAATTGGATCACCTAATCGTGCACCTTCCCTGACAGGTACATTCTCTCTCTCCTTTTCTCCTTTACATGAATCTCGTCAATCTTTGTTATGTTTTTTGCCTCGGGTTGGTCCTTCTAGGCTCTCTTTGATTGAGAACTCATACCCAGTCAATTTGTCTCTTGCATTGGATAGCATTATCACTTCTATCCCCGCTCTTTCACTACCCAATTTTCCCCTAGAAAAGCCTGATCATTTCTCCCTTGCTATGGAATCCATTGATCTACCTCCCTATAATTTGTGTCCCCGTGAAAAAAGAGCTCTCACTTCTGATTCGATAGGGGAGATGGGAATTTCCCTGGATCTTATGAGACCAAGAAAATCGCGTGGTCGAAATACTGACATATCCAAAGCTTAGCTTAAGGCAAAGATGGATATTGTTGATTGCAAACAGTTATCCTTAAAAGTGGCACTTAGAGTAGCGCAATCCCCTGTCATGGTTTCCAAATGATCCTTTTATCCTTCAATTTTCGTGGCTTAGCTAACAACCATAAGAAGCTAGCTCTAAAATCTCTCTTTCAATCTTATAGTCCTGATGTAATTATGTCGCAACAAACCTTGGGACCTGGGGAGGCTGTAATGATTACTCTTTGTAAATTAATCCTTGGATGGAATTTTGTAACCGCTGATGCGAAAAGTATATCGAAATTTTTGGCCCTGTGTTTCAAAGAAAGTAGTATGAGGCTGTTAAATTCATGGGGCTCGTACTCAGTATTGGGGGTGGAGGCCTATTCGTCGGAGTTTTTCTCTGAGATCTCACTAGTAAATATTTATGGCCCGTGTCAAGACAAGGTCATCTTCTGGAATAAAATATATGTAAAGACCTTTATGAAAGTCCATAATCTGGTTGTTGGGGAGGACCTAAATTTTTCCTTGGGTTTATCAGAGACTTGGGTTCCCCAAGTTCAAGCCGATCCATTTGTGGAGTTTTTTCATAACAAGATTCAGACTGCAAGGTTCATAGATATAAATTTGATAAAATCATGTCCCACTTGGAGGAATCGAATATTTGGGGAGGCCCAAGTGGCTAAAACGCTGGACCGGATTCTAATAAATGATTTTTTGTTAAACCAAATTCCTTCTTTTAGGTAGTGGGTAGGATCTGGAGGGGAATCAGATCATTTTCCTATCCTATTGGAGCTGAAAGGGCCCAGCAGTAAGAATGGGGCTGATTTCAAATTCAATTCTGGTTGGTTAAAAGAGTCTAGTTTAAATCAATTGGTTAAGAAATTTGGATGCATTTGGATCGGTCACAAAGCACATCCTTGGCATCGACTTTCACAGATAATCTAAAAAGATTGAAACAGGAAACTATCGTTTGGGAAAGGGCTAGAAATATGAGAGATGAAGTAGACCTTAAACAAATTAGGGTGGAGCTGGAATCCCTGGAAATTCAAGAGGTGGATGGTTATGAAATAGAGGAGAAGAGAGAAAGGATAAAACTTCTATAGATTAAGAGGAGGAATATTCTAAATGATTTTGAAGAACAGTGGTGGCTCAAAATTTGAGCCATTTGACTTACTATTGGGGACGAGAACTCAAAAAAATTTCAAAATTATGCGAAGGGAAGGAATAACTCTAATAATATTTGGGAAATGGAGTGGGAAGAAGGATGTAAAGCTAGATCTTTCAATGATCTGAAAAATATGGGCAGAGACTATTTCAAAAAAAAAATTAAGACTCCTGAGGTTGCTTCCATCATCGAGGTCATTAGGGTGGCATTGCACTTCCCTAAATATGCGTAGGAGGAATAATATGAATTACTTATGTCACCTGTTACAAAAATCGAAGGTGAATAAATCCTAAAATCCATGAAAAAAAATAAGAGCTCAGGGCATGTTGGTTGGACAGTGAATTTGTTCCAACATTTCTCCGACCTATTAGGTGACAATCTTGTTGAGGTGATGGAAGAATCTAGGACTCTAGGTCATGTCCATGGGCCTTTTAATATGACCTTTTTAGCACTTATTCCAAAATCAAGTGACCCTAGTTTTTTCGATGAGTTCAGACCAATATCTCTATGCAATTTTATTTACAAAATCATTGGAAAAGTAATAGTGACCCGTCTCAAGCCAATTTTGTCCAGGAATATCTCAAAGGAACAATTTGGGTTTCTTGATGGTAGACAAATCCATGAGGCTATTGGAGTAGCCCAAGAATCGATGCATAACATTAAAAAAAAAAAAGTAAAAGAAAAGGCTTAATAGTCAAAATTAATTTTTCAAAGGCTTATGACAGAATTAGCTGGCTATACATGTGGCTTCTCATGACTCATCTAGGGTTCTGCATTGTATTTATTAATTGGACCATGGGATGTATAACCAGTGTGTCATTTGCAGTACCCATAAATGGGGCAACATATCCCTTTTTTCACAGCCAAAGGGGGCTTAGGCAAAGATGCCCTTTGTCGCCACTCTTGTTCCTTTTGGCAACTGAAGACCTTATCCAGCTAATCTTAGCAACAAAGTGAAATGGAGATCTGAAAGGAATTGAAATTGAAACTAATTTGTTCATATCTCACTTGTTATTTGTCGATGACTTAATTCTTTTAGCAATGGCTCTAGGGAGGATATTTTACTGTTGAAGTCCTCCCTTGATCTTTTCCTTAAAGCAACTGGAATTTGCATTAATGATAAGACGTTCTCAGTTGTGCATGTTGGCCTTTCAGGGATTAAAGTGTTGAAGTTTGCAACAAGAAACAGTGAAATTGGCATCCATAAACAACATGACAGCATACACACTAGTGTGGGACCATAGGTCATGTAATGATGGGTCCTAGCGATACATTAGTGTGAAATTCAGTTTATTTAATAAATTGGAAATGTGTCAAATTTAATTATCCCTTAATTAAATTGGACAATAAAATGTAATATTATCTCATAATCACTTGTAATAGTTAAATGAGTGTGATAAACTCAGTTAGCTCATGAATTTCGAGTTGAGGGTGGTTGGTGAGGCATGTAGAGTGATTATATGTGTTTTAGAGTTCAAGTTGCACTTAAGTGCATGAGTAATCAGTTAACTCAATTAGGTGAGTTAAAGTCAGTTGAACTAGTTGTAACTGTTTGTTGCACTAGTGAGAGATCAAGTGAATTAAATCAGATTTAATTCACATGCAGTGATCTGCCATACAACTGATGATTTACTATTAATAGTTGCATGCATGTCAATTCCAATGGAGACCCAGTTGAGACAAAGGCTAAAGGGAAGTTGACTATCAGTTGTATTATTAGCAAACTGTCCAGATGTAGTTAAAACACAACAGGATTGCCCATGATACTAGCACAGTTGAGAAAGGATGAAATTCCCAAGGAATAGGGATTGCATTCTTTATGAATTGCATGAGCAAGGCAGGTTGAAGACAGGATGAGAATTGGCTAAGTGTTGGCCCGATTTTGTCTGGATCAATGTGAGATGATTAGCAGAGTTCAGGAGACTCTTGTGAGAAGAGTGCATTGTAATTGTTTCATGATTCCTTGGCGAATATACAATAGAAGATAGAGGGGTTTTGAGCTGCAAGCTTTCCCCTGGAAAATATCTGTGTTGTGGTTTTATTTGATTCTTTATTTACTTGTTTTGATTGGCGATAGTGTTTATTTTCCGCAATTGATTTGTAGAAGGATTCAATATCTAGCTTCAGTACATTGCTTGATCGGATTGAATCCATTGATATACATTTGTTTGTATAATATCTACATTAAGTGGATAGGATCAACTTTATCCTTCCTTTTGAATTGAATCCTATGGGTGACAGCTTCAAATACATTGGTTTCCATCTTAAGCCAGATTCATACAGGAATCGTGATTGGAATTGGTGACTGCAAAAATCGAGAATCGTATAAAATTATGGATTTTTAAGTGGCTTTCGAGAGCGGGAAGATTGGTTCTCATAAAATCAATTTTATTGGCTATCCTAGTATATTGGATAGCTCTTACATGGGTGCCAAAAGGAATACAATCCAAAATTAGGAAACTTTGTAGTAGGTTTTTGTGGGTTGGTGCTAAAGAGGATGTGGTTCTCCCTTGGGTTGTGTGGGAAAAAATTTTGTGACCTAAATCATGGGGAGGTTGGGTGTTAAAGGAAATCCAATATTTTTTTATGTCATTGGCGGAAAAATCTGGGTGGCGATTGTTAACAATTGAAAATATTTGGATGATCGTGGTCAACATAAAGTACTTATACCCATAACCTATTGACGATTGGAGGAGGAGAGTAGATAAAAAAATCAACTTCATCTTATGTGATATCGAAGGAAACAATTGACGCATTCAATATCGTGGAAGTTGGATTAGCTTGGCACGTTGGTAATGGTGAAAAGCTCTAAATTGGCCTCGATCCCTGGGTGGGTTGTAATGAGGATTATGCACTTTCGAGGGAGATCTTGGATTTTCTCAATGGACGTGGGGTTGTTTTCCTAAATCAGATCGAGAAAGCTGAATCCTCAACCATTTGGCATCAAGGATGGAAAACAGTTGAGGACCTATTTCTGGATCCTCGTTGGGGAGATGAGTGGATGAGATTTATTGGATAAATGAAGTACACAAGTGAAAGGATCAGAGGTAGTAGAGATTCATCTGTTGGGTTCATGCCCCATCTGGCTCTTACTCTCCAAATTATGGTTATAACTCTTTGATGGCGAGGAAAGAGTGGGGAGTGCAAGATTGGTGGTGTAACCTGCTTTGGAAATTGAAAAGCCCTGCAAAATCAAGACTTTTCTTTTGGTGCATTCTAAAGAAAAAATTCCCCACTTGGGATAACCTTCAGAAAAGGAAAAAACATGAGTCAGGATGATGTTATGCAAAAATGTCGAAGAATATGTTTCTCATTTATTCCTGCATTGTCATTTTTCATCCAAGGTTTGGGATGACACTCTTACCCTATTAGGGATAATATTGACTTGGAATGGGAACAATTATCAGGAAGCTTGGCACAAGTGGTGGAAATCAGCAATAGATGAAAAATTAAGGAATATCTGATTGATCATTGCATGGGGCCTTTGGCTGGCTCGAAATAAAGTAATTTTCCAGGATCGTGCAATTTCTCCTTATCTTATTGTTGTTTAATGTATTTTTATCTTTGCTCGTATACCTGTTTCTTCTTATCATCGACCCCAAAGGAATGTCACAAAAGAACAGATCAGGTTTGGCATTCCATGGGCATATTTTCACGGTGCTTCTGATGCACAAAACAGATGTGGGGTGGGACTAGTTATTTTCCTTCATGAAAATAGATTTTCCAAAGCTTCAATGGGCCTTGGCATAGGTTCCAATAATTATGTTGAGTTACAATCATTAAAACTCCTCATGTGATGGGTTAAACAGTTGGGGTTGGTTATGTTCAAATCTTTAGTGATTCATGGAATTTTGTTAATTGGTTCAACAACTTGCAGAGATGTCAAAGTCATGTATTGATTCTTATCTTAGATGAAATTTTACAAATCAAAATGTCTTGTGATCGTATGTCTGTTTTCCATATCTACAGGGAAGTAAAAATTTGTATTACACGGAATCCTTCTGCAGCAACTTATGGAAAATATTTTGTTTCTTATTTTACTTAACAAATTATTTTTTGTGTTCTACAAGCAAATATCGAAATCCATTCACTACATCCTACACAATTTAACTATGAAATAAATACAAGTGCGGAAAAAAATCTGAACACACAGATCACTGAACCATCTGACACAATTATTTTTGGACTAATGTCCCCAAAAAAACACAATGCGGGAAAACCAGTGCAGCATATCTGAGGGTTTAGGTTATTATGCAGTAAATTTAGAGTATAAATATATGATTAACGAGATTGTTAAATCATATAGAGAAACTGACAGAAGAGATCTCGTGAGACAAACCTGACTCCTACATAGGAAACTGGCACTGATATGCACCAAGTCTGGATTTCCCTATGTTGCCTTTATGCAGTGAATGCGTCATAAATCGATTGCCCTTATACTTCTGCGTTGGTCTCACTTCTAGCTAGAAACTGATCCTCTAGAAAATCTCTCTGGGTTTTGACATTGGATCTGCGCTATTTTCTCTGTAGGAAAACAATTCTCCCTCTGGCTCTACGCAGTGACTACATAGGCACTGCGTCACTGGCTATGCGCTGAATCTATGGCTCTCTCTGTCTCTGTGTAGGCACTGCATCACTAGCTCTGTGCTAAAGTTGTGGCTCTCTCTATCTCTGCTGCTATGTACTCTCCGGCTCAGGAAACCTTCCATCCAGAACAGCTAGCCCTCACTGCAATCAAGGATCTCTTAGATCTGATTTTCGTCCGAGAAATTGCTCTGTCAGAAAAAATCGATCTCTAGATCCTTTGTGTCTCCACGAATGTGTTTTCCAAATGACCCTTCAATTCCTTCTTATAATATTCTTGTTGAGGATTCAACGGCCCAGATTAGATCTCTAATCAACGGCTAATATTAAATTTTGACTTGATTTATTTATTCTATATCATTCTCACTCATTTTCTATTAATACACTTTAATTATTTTATTTTCCTAAGTTTTGTCTTAGGGTCCCTTTTAAAAATAATTAATTATTTCTATAGAATACAATCCGAGTGGAATTTCACCGAACGCTTTCTAGGTTATTTAGAATACAGGTTTCTAATCCTCTCCTCAAAATTTTATTCTTAGAACACATCTGATGCTACCCCAAATCAACACTCCCTCTCAGCGAGGAATGTGCTCTAACAATATGCCCTATTGCATACTGTTCTGACTCTGAAGAATCTCCCTCTGCGTTGTTGATGTATGAATCTGTTGCCCATCAAGTCTGCGTAAATGTTGCATCTATACTACTACTGACACTGCCACTGTCAACACTGAATTTGTACTGCAACTCCCTATGAATTCTGCATCCATGTTGTTGATGAATCTGCCACTGCGAACTGCTATGCACTGCAACACAGTTGCTTTCTCCAACTGAAAAAAAATAAATTAATTAATTAATTAATTAAAATTAAAATTAAAATTAAAAAATAATAATAATAATAATAATAAAATAAAAAATAAATAAAAAAATTTTGAACAAGTATACTGCTTCTTGGTGATGAATATTTGATTGTTGCTAGCCTCTTCATTTTCCCTCTGAATCTATTGCATTGTTTCTTCTCTACATTGCGTCCCTCTGTGCTACTACAACACTGCTCTACGCTACTCTGGCATTGCTAACCACTGCATTGTCACTTCAGCACTCCTCTGCACCAATTGGCACTAGTCCATCCTACTACTGTTGTTTAGGGATCCCATAGCAATGTGATGATTTGAGAGGTGGACTCCTCAAGGATACTTCCCATCTTGTAGATCTCTAGGTCTACAACTCCAAATCAGCCCACCTCCCTCCTGGAGGTATATGAGAAATCATAGAAAACTCCTTCTCCTTTATCTCCGTTGCTCCGGTCTGAGGATCATGCTTCTCATCCTTATCATTCTTTCTGAGAGGACATTGTGTTGTTTAATGTCCCATCTTGCCACACCAAACGCATTTGATATTTGACAGATCCATTTTCCTTCTTCGCTGCTCTTGCTACCCCTTTGATGCAAGGGTCACATTTTCTTCCTACTCTTTCTTGATATTCGAACCGCTGTTGCTGCCACCGTGAAGTTGACACTTGAGTAAATCTCTCTGCATCTCTTCTTGCTGAAGATTTTCCCACATTGAATCCCAATCCGAAAAGTTCTCTCTGTGTAGGATGCTTTGGACAAAAACTCTCCACCACATCTGCCTAGAAGAGGCTAAAGTAATTGCCAATGAAAATCACTATTACAAAAGGAAAATGCGCGAGGCACTTGAAATCATCAAGCATCCAGAAAACCTCAATAAGGATGGAGGTTTAGAAGTTAGCAGAAATTGGGTCCCCTTATTTTCCCACTCTTAAACTAGTCATTTTCCATGTTTTCACCCTTTTCTTCCTCTTTGTTCCCCTTCTCATCGCCTCCCTCCCCTTCCCTTCCTTTAACCCTAAAAATAACCCCGTATGGACTCTTCCTTTACCTTGAAAAAGACACCTTGTTGACTCTCCCCCTTATGTTCTTTCCTCTTTCCTCTCCCTCTCCAAATAATACCCCTTCCTTCACCTAATATTAATCCCCCCTTAAACCTTTACTTATATCTTAATAAACAATTAGGAATTTGAATCATTAATATTAATTTTAATTACTAAACATTATTAGTAATAGTTAAGAATTAACTATTCCTAGTTATATATTATAATCAAATTGGCCCCCTTAATACTAATCTATAATTGTTCACCTAATATTAACCCCCCCTTAAACTTTTACATCTTTCTTAATAAGTAATAAAGAATTTGATTCATTAATATCAATTTTAATTATTAAATATCATTAGTAATAGTTATAATTAACCATTCCTAGTTATATTAAAATTAAAATTGGCATTAAATTTTAATAGGGTTTACTTTTAACATTAACACTTATTAGAAAATTTTAATTAATTCAATGTTATGAATAGTGTGCTCTAATATTATCACTAATTAATTAACTTTAGCATCCTTAAAGTTAAACTTTTACCTTTTTAATATAAACAATTTAAATATAACAAACCCCACCTTGAAAAGAACTCTTAATATAATTTATTACATAAAATATTTGAATTGTTATTATAATATTAACAATTTATTAATAATACTTATAAAAAATGACCTCTTTGAGATACATTATCCTTATTTTAAGTATAATTAATATGTAATTAATTATAAGGAATTAAGGCTAACAAAAAAAAATTAAATTAAATTGAAAACTTTGCATAAATTTAAAAACATTATTTAGTTTATTTAATTATAAAATATTGATTATTTTTATGGTTGGTCAGCCTACCTCATGCACTCCTTTGGTATATTTATGATATCTAACCTCCTCTCTTTTCGGCAGGATTTGTCCTGATGATAGGTCTTGTTCTAGACCCAAAACGTAGACACAAAAATGCACACTGTGGAGATTCTGAATTCAGCAACTCAAAACTTGGTAATCCTTGGACACTGAGTTGAGGTTCATTCTAACCATCTCTATGGCCCTAGGAGCTTCTCCTATGACTGCCAACTAATCTGGGTTTTCCTTAAGTCTAGACACGAATGGATCAATACGCTCTCCCTTCTACATCCTGGTGGTCCACATTTTCTCCTCCATAAACATCTTCCGTTGCTCGGAAGACTCCTCATACAGTGTTGCCAATGCATCCCACATATCATTAGTTGTTACTTTGGCTAAGATGTGTGAAACAATGTGATCCCTCACTCCATCGAGGATCAACCGCTTGGATTTAGCCATATTCTTCTTGAAGGCCCGTAATGGTGTTTCATCCACCAGTTCATCCTAAGCACTATCGATAAAGTGCTTGAGGTCATGCTCATCTAGAATGAAGGAGATCCTTGCCTTCCATATTACATAGTTGGAGGCACCCTCCAACCAGTGCTAGTCACACAATCCACTGGTGGCCATCTCACTCGACTAGTGTCGATATATTGCCTCTCACCCTCTACGCAACTGCCTTTACACACTCCTTGTGGGTCAAGCCACAAAATCTGTTGTTACTGCGTGGGAAAATAGATTTTCTTGGGAAAGAAAACTCACTTAGATCATAAATCCCCAAAATTGTGTTTCAGCTACGCTTCCTGATGCTCTGCACCAGTAATCACTGCTGGATAGTCAACTACGTCCCTCCAGTTTCTGATTTGAGTTGATCTGTTGCATTGCTCACTCTGTCGTGGACAAACTGCGATCTAGAAAATCCTACCTCTCTGTTGGCTCACTTAGAGAGAGATTTCCTTGCAGCTACTAGCCCTCCTAGCTTGGACTGCGCACTTCACTAGGAAATCGTTTTGTTGCTTATGCAGCTCTTTGATCCCCAACTGTTGCTTCAACGTTGGATCAGCTAGAACTGTTCTTTATCTTGCCTGAACTCATCTTAAACAAGCTCTGATACCATGTGAAAAATTATATTACATGGAATCCTACTGCAGCAACTGATGGGAAATATTATATTTATTATTTTACTTAACAAATTATTTACTATATTCTACAAGAAAATCTTGAAATCCATTCACTACAGTCTACACAATTTAACTGTTGAATAAATACAAGTGCGGAAACAAATCTGAACACACATAGATCACACAACCATCTGACACAATTATTTTTGGACTAACATCCTCGTAAAAACCCAATGTGGGAGAACCGGTACATTAGATATGACAGTTTATGTTATTATGCAGTAAATTCTGAGTACAAATCTGTGATTGACGAGACTATCAAATCTTATAGAGAAACTGACAGAAGAGTTCTTGTGAGACAAACCTCACTCCTCCACGGGAAACTGGCACTGATATGCACCAAGGCTGGGCTGCCTTGCGCTGCCTCTGCATAGTGATTGTGTCACAACTCGGCTACCCTTCTGCCTCTTTTTTGGTCTCACTGTTGGTTGGAAACATAGCCTCCAAAAAATCTCTCCAGGTTCTGTCACTAGCTCTTCGTTGTATCCGCTACTGGAAAACGATTCTCCCTCTAGCTCTACGCAGTGACTGCGTAGGCACTGCGTCACTGGCTCTACGATGAAGCTGTGGCTCTCTCTGTCTCTACTGATATGTAATCTCCGGCTCGGGAAAATTTCCAACCGGAAATGTTTCCCCTTACTGCAATCAAGGATCACTTAGATCTGATTTTCATCCGAGCACTTGCTCCGTCAGAAAAATTCGATCTCTAGATCCTCTGTGTCTCCACGAATGTGTTTTCCAAATGACCCTTCAAGTTCTTCTTATAATATTCTCGTTTAGGATTCAACGACCCAGATTAGATCTCTAATCAACAACTAAGATTAACTTTTGACTTGATCCATTTATTCTAGATCATTCTCACTTATATTCTATTAATACACTTTAATTATTTTATTTTCCTAATTTTTGACTTAGGGTCCCTTTTAAAAATAATTAATTATTTCTATAGAATACAATCCGAGTGGAATTTCACCAAATTCTTTATGCGTTATTTAGAATACATGTGTCTAAGCCTCTCCTCAAAATTTGAGACTTGCACATCCATTGCTACCCCAAATCAACACAGAACAATGTTGCAGACCTACTTTCTAAGGAGGGTATACAACAGTTTTTGGGCACGTGGCGGATATATGAGCACACCAATGGGACGATTCATGTGTCGAATCAACATCCATTCAACCCCTAGCCAGGTCCTTATGTTTTGGTCATGTTCATATATCAGAGTTATTACAATTATTTTTGGTTATTTTGGAGATATGTATTATCAAACTCTATGTATTTTGATGTAAATGCATTGTTTTATCACACTGCATTACTGGTATCTACTTGGGTCCTTTTCTCCTTATGGGAAGGCCCGGTATTTATGGTCTGGTTTTTTTGTCAGGATGGAACTGTGAACTGTTTTTGCTCGTTTTTTATGTGACTCTTTTTTCCTAATTTTGGCAGACACTTCACTCTCTCATAATGATTTCAACATCTACTATGTAAATTTTTGTTTTTTTCTAATAAAAAGTTCGATTTTTCCTCGAAAAAACAAATAATAATAATTCTAGGCCATAAAATTAATTAATAAGAGTAAAATTAAATGTCTTAAAGAAATTAAATTTTTCAAGTGGAAAATTTTGTGGGTATCAAAAGAATTAAATTTTGGAGGTGCTCCACCAAGGGAATATTGGATATTTCAAGAAAAATTGGACCCTTGGACCTTGGTGGTTAAGTCAAAGTCAATTTTTTTAGGAAATTAGCTCAAAATAATTAATTTTGAGAAAATTAGCTCAAAATTAATTATTTTAAGCTAATAAAAAGTGGATTAAGAGAGAAATTCGAAAATTCCTCAAAAATAATTATTTCAACGGCTAAGATTAAAAGATCATCAAGTATTTATCAATGGTAGAGATTATTTTGACAAGTATCAAGCCAACTAGCCATTAATTTTCCACTTGGAGGATTTATCTATAAATAGAGAGTCATTTTGTGTCTCAAGCGATCTAGTTTTGGCTTATGTAACTTGAAAAAACTGATGTAAATTATTGTCCCACTGGGAACATTGGAATAATCATAATAAATACGTTGGGGTGCAGTTCATGGTGTCTCTAATCTGATGATTTTTGGTATATGTTGGGTGCAAGCATTCCTATGATGTGCTTTATCAATATTTAGATCATTATTTCATTGTAGGTGATAGGAACGTTCTATTGGTAAGTTATGGATTTATCTTAGGTGATCCAATTCATTGGGTATTTCTAGCGATTTATTTTTAGAAATATGTCGTGTTTGTAGGCTCCCCAACCTTTGGAATCCAAGTTCATGAACTTTGGATAAAGGCTCACTATGTTTGGACTCTAAATATTTTTTCTATATTCTAACTTCGTTAAGGTTGTGATTTATTATTTATCTTTCGAAATATATTTATCCATCACTAAATATTCATAAAATTTAAAAATTTCCTTTCAAGCAAATTTTCACATGTATATTTTGAAAATATATTTGTAAAGTAGATTTTTTTGTAAATAATTTATTTCCTAACATTTTTTTTTGTAGTTGGGGTTTTGGGGTTTTTAAATTATTTTGAATTTTTGTATATATTGGGGTTTTAGGTATTTTTATCTCCATTTTTGCAGGTAAGATCAACTGAAAAGAACTATATTATATCTATATCTAGGCCCTTGAGGGTAAGATCTAACCTCTGAAAATTTTGCAGGGCCATCCATTGAAGAAATTGAGCAAAATTGCAAATCTAAATCAAATTTAATTTTCCGAAGTTGGGGTTTCACTTTTCAGCTTTCCCAGGACCAAATCTAGCCCCTCTAGGGCCAGCGTTAGCCTTGTTGGACCCTGCGTCACATTTCTATCCGTATGCGTCATCTTTTTATCCCTTTTCAGGGTTGGCCATGAGGCCTAGAGGTCTCGACCTCCCCTCTTAGGCCTAGAGGTGATTCGTTTTGATTAAGTGGAATCTTAAGTTTTACTCTTGAGCATCTTTCAATATTGAAATCTTGTGAATTTAATATTGGCATAAGATCATTGGCATTATTATTGTTTGAGGAATTCTTAATCCCATTGGATTTGATTGGGTAAGAATCTTGTAATTTGATTACATTGGCACTTTATTACTTGGCTCTTTCTTTGTTGTAATATTGTGTTTGATTTACAAGTACTTTTGTCTTTTAAGATTCATGACTAACCTAAAGTATTTAAACAATATTAACCTAAGAAACTCACTCATAACCGTTGCATAAGCATTCTAAGTGTAGTTGCACTAATAATCTACCTCCAAGCTTAAGCTTGGTTGACAGACTCCTAGGACAACCCTTTCTCGTTTAGCTTGAGGGATTTAACCCATTTATAGTGGTTAAAACAATGAACTTGCAGTCGTCAGGGCCACAGTCTCTATAGCATCGAAGCCATTGGGTGGTTGGAACACAGCGGGAGGTATCATTAATCAAGCCTTCAATTGCTTCCCGTTGGCTTCCAACCCACAGCCTACTCCAAATATTGATCTCAAAATAGTTAAGGGGGAGGTTCAACTTAGACTAGGAATATAACTTAAAATTAACCAATATCATTGAATTTCACCTAGATATTAGGACTTGCACTTCATATAGGTTAGTTAATCATCTAAGTGACAATTGTCCATCTAGTTACTTAGCTTTAATTTGTAACAAGCAAGAAATTTTGACTCCATAAGGCACTGGTCTCAATTCCAAATCTAATTGAATCCTTAATCTTGTTAAATTTCACCAAGTATATATGCCACTCAACTGTGTCTCTCGGACAAGTTGGTTCCCAATTATTTTCATCACTTCATTTCCATAGGGACTACCACCCATAGTCTTATGTTGGGAGATAGCTAGAACGAAGTGGGCGGGGATTAGAGTGACAACCCCCTCCCTTATACGTTGTCGCGGTGCCTATAAAATCTTAGCGACTACATTTTTTGGTGTCGTTGTCAGGGATCCATTTCTTAGTACTTGAAGTTGCGACATTTTTCCTTCACATCATTTTCTCAATTCTTCAATCCTTTCATTTGAGCCAACAACACCACAACATTTTTTGGTGCAGTTTTCGGGGATTTATTTCTTGGTCCTTGGAATTGCGACATTTTTCCTTCATGTCTTTTTCTCAATTCTTCAATCCTTCCATTTGAGTCGGCAACGACACAACCTTTTTTGAATTCGTTGTTAGGGACAAGCTTTCTTGTTGCTGGGGTTTACAATAATTATTATCACTATTTTTAATTCGCTAATCAGATTCATCTTATTTATCCCGCCAATGCCACAACGTTTTTTGGTGTCATTGTCAGGGACCGATTTATTGGACCTTGGTATTAACGACACTCTAATTAATCTTCTTAATCCCATAATAATTTTTTTCCATTCATTAGCCCATCAAGCGGAACAACATTTTCTGGCATCCTTTATTTCATCATTCTTCATCTTTTCATCACCTTATTCTTTATTCTCTCACCAATCCTCTCATCTTGTCCACTTGCACCATTATCACTTAAATGTTTAGGTTGGTTTCTTATTTGGGTGGAAACTCCACTTGTTCAACCATTCATGAGAGCTTACACTAGAAGGAATCCTGCTAGCTTAGTTAACCCCACTCCAGATCCTAAAAAGGTTATAATATATCCGTTAAACAAATTAGATTCTGGAGAGAGATTAAATTTTCTTGAACAGGAAACTCTCCTTGATCTCCACTTTCTCTTTCTCAATCCTCCCAATCAAGAATCCATGGTTTATTTTTACAAGCCTTGCAACTTCACCAACATCCAAGGATATATGCATGACTTGCCAAATGAGTCTATTATGAGAAAAAATCCAATATTCCAAGGAAACAATGTTATCAATGCTAAATCTCATATAAATAAGTTCAACAACTTCATCCAAATATTCACTCATGCTACCGCCTACAATCATGAAGATGTCAGAATGAATTTGTTTGTTCTTTCCTTAGAAGATGATGCCCACGACTGGTTTCAGGATAAACCTCATAATGCCTTTGATTCTTTGAGATTCCTCCTTGATTCATTAAGAGAAAAATATGGAGATAAGAGAGAAGGATAGTACTTGGTTAAATAATTCAACACTATTAAGAAAAGAGAGAATGAAACAGTGGAAGAATTTAACCAAATATTTAATAAACTATTACATTATATGAATCAAGACTACAAGCCTCTTGACAAGGAAATTTTGGAACAATATCTTGAGGCTCACCTTATCGAGACTCAATACGAGAGAAGATGTGATCATCCCAATACTTTAGTTATTTCCCAAAGCACAACTGAATAATTGAAAAAGGA
The DNA here is from genome assembly GCA_034641835.2 of Pinus albicaulis. Lineage (NCBI taxonomy): Eukaryota > Viridiplantae > Streptophyta > Pinopsida > Pinales > Pinaceae > Pinus > Pinus albicaulis. The sequence goes on from CM076573.1 coordinate 920,867,987, forward strand.
CAAGAAAGCCTCAGGAAAGTTAGAGGTCCCAAGTTTTGATAGAGGTCCAATTAAATCTAAGGGAAAGGAAATTAAGGAGGAAGAGCCAGATTCATTTAAGGAATAAACCCAAGTAATTAGAGAAATGAAAATCGAGCATGCCAGACAAATAAGTGAGATTAAAAATTAGTTGATACATATAAGTTGAAACTACAACCAGAAACTACAAGTGCAAATGCAACTTCGATATACCCAGAAATTGCAACTTTTCTTCTTCGCTTCAGTAGATTATCTCTCTTAGATAATTCGGCTTCCAGAACAAATCTTCTTGGTTACCTATCTTCAATTCTAAAACTTGGCTTCACTGCAACAATATGTGCCCTAATTCCTTCACACATGTGAAGAGAAGTAGCCCAAAATCATATCCAAAACTTTGACTTTTCTCCTTCCTTAGTCTTCCTATTCTTCGCACTTCCTTTCGTCCTTAAGACCGAACTTGTGTGAGTAACAGTGTGTTCTCCAAATGAGAACGAGGTCTTATTAATATAGGCTTCACATAAGTTTGAATTAATTCGTTTAGGCAGACTAGAAGTTTCCCTAGGCTGACTTGAAATTTTTGACATGACGAGATCTTGGAGGGTCTTTTGACTTGATCATGACTCAATCAATTTTTCTTTACAATATGTAACATGCCCAAATGGGTCATTCATACATGACAATGACTCAATGAATTTATAACAAACATATAAGCACTTAGTGGGTGACTTTACCTATAAAAATAAATTCTCTTGAACATAAAACCCATGCCTCAAGACTTACAATAATAAATTTATTTTTCACTTTTTATTAAATACATAAAATCATGATTACATCTATCATTATGAATACCGAACCTAGTTACATATTTCAACAGGAAAAACCCCTCTCCTAGGGTAAAACCCAATCAAACTCTTCTTCTCTAATAGAACCAAGTCAAAGCGATACAATCCAAGACCTTTTGACCAAGACAAAGACCTCCTCCAATCACCAAGTCAACCCTCCTTCCAAGTAAACAAATACTGCCAAATTCAACAAGGGTCAACACCCTCAAAATATAATTCAACTAAAATTTTGGCTCTCATGCAACCGAACTTCATACCTACGGTAAGATGAGAAATTTCAACCCCCATCAATTACCTAGAATCCTTAGAATAACTCACACGTGTGAGAGAGAGATGCCCAAAAATTGTCTTTTTACTTCTCCTTGAGTTTGTCTTCCTTATTCTAGATTTCACACTTCGTCCTCTTTCACTATAGATCGAACTTGTGTGAATGAATGCTAAGGAGTTTTAAATATATAACACTTCTTTCTTGTCCTCTTTCACTATAGATCGAACTTGTGTGAATGAATGCTAAGGAGTTTTAAATATATATATATATATATATATATATATATATATATATATATATATATATATATATATATATATATATATATAGTTCACCGGGTCAAATTGCCCCAAAACAAGCCAACTTCATCAAGACGAGGTCAACTTGGTGAGGAGGTGTAAAATGACTGATTTGACTCAAAATATTTTTTATTTACATGATACAAAAGCCTAAGAAGGGTCAAACACATATGATAATGACTCTCATGACTCAATAAACCCTAGAAGCCTTAAATGGAGGAATTGACCTAATTAACAAGTGAAAAAAGCATGAAACCCATGCTTAAAAATTATTTTTTCTTTCTTTTTCAATATTTTAATAAATACATAATGATAAATTACAATATCAATTATGAAGATTGACCATAGTTACATTTTCAAGACTCCCTCTTAACTAGGGAGGTATTCATAATTGTACAAACCGGTACAAGGATGAATTCAAATTGACATGTTCTCAAAAGAGTATCAGCATAATAGGGATCTAGATACCATATAGGCTAACTGCTAAGATATCAACCCAACAGGGACTAAGGTGTCATCAAGGAAAATTTTCACTATAGGTTCCATTAAGATACATCGAAGGTATCAATCCAAATGGATATAGATACCACCTATGCCTCCATGCCAATACACCAACCCTCATAGAGATCTAGGTATCATCTAGGTCAATATACCAACCCTAAAAAGGAGTCTTTATATCATCAAGACCAAGATACCCTCCCATACAGGGATCTAGACATCATCTATTCCAAACTATAACTGAGATTTCAATATCATCTAGGCCAATATGTCCTCCCAAGTACCATCATACATGAACGGAGCCTACGGTACTCATCTCTCTCTCTAAACCAAATCATAGGTATCCACCAATCCAAGTATACTTCATATTGGGGAGAGATTTCGCAACACATCAACTACTTGTTCATCTGTTGGAACGTACTTTAGCTTCAAAGCCCCATCTGTACCAAACTTCTAATATAGTGGTACTTATTATTAATATGATTAGTCCTAGCATGGAACACAGGGTCCTCAAACATTCTGATGTTGTTTTGGTTATCACAATTTATAACGGTGGGATCCAAGTGCCCTCCAAAGAAATCTGACAGAAGTTTCCTTAGGAAAATTGATTTTCTTCTAACCTCACAAGCAACAACATATTCAACCTCAACACTACTCAAGGCAACCAAGTCTTGTGTACAACTCGTGCAAGGAATCATTGTGGATATCGGACTAAAACAACCACTAGTAGTGCTTCTTCTGTCCATATCACTGCCACCCCAATCATAATCGGTGAAAATTTTCAATCAAATTTATTTTCCATCATACTATAGGCAGTGATGAATAGTCCCACATAAATATCTCAAGATATTCTTGGCAACTATCCAATGATCATGACCTGGCTCCAACTGAAATTGACTTAGAACATTTACAACATAACATATATCGAGTCTAGTATTCACCAAATACATCAACGAGCCAACCAAATAACGATAACATGTGGGATCAATGAGGCTAGAGTCTGAACTTCTCAACTTCTTTAAGTTAGTGATCATTGGAGTTGTCATGGGATTGGAATCCATCATTCCAATCTTTTGTAGAATCTTGATAATATATTTTTCTTGACCAAGATATATCTCTCTTAGTTTCTTCCAAGCCCAAATAATAATGCATAAGCCCTATATCTTTCGTTTCAAATTTTGTTTCCAACATCTTCTTACATTCTTGAATTCTATGCTCCACACCTGTAAGACGTAAATCATCCACATATAATAGAATAATTATTGTTTCATTCTTCACTACCTTGATGTAGAGGTTTGAGACTGCGGACCTTCGGAAAAATCCATTCCTTAAAATATAGGCAACCATTCTAGCCTACCAAGCTCTACGTGCTTGCTTTAAGCCATATAGAGCCTTATTCAACCTGTAGACGTGAGTTTCCCTACTCTGTATCTGAAAACCTTCCGGTTGTTCAATGTACACTTCTTCATATATGGTTCCATTCAATAAAGAATATAATGGTAGTGTACCTGGTTGTGGGAGAAAATGTTTCTTCACATTCCAATCCTTCCTTTTGAGAGAAACCCCTTGCTACAAATCTTTCCTTATACTTATCTATGCTCCTGTCAGCAACATGTTTGATTTTTTAGATCCATTTAGAGGTGACAATAGATTCATCACTAGGTTTATGAACAAATTCCAAAACCCTCTTATGCATGATTGATTGATATTCTTCTTGCATGGCTTTCTTCCATTCATCACGATTAGCGACTTGTTCAAATGTGGTTGGTTCTGCTTCAATTAGTTTCTTCATATCATGCTGCATATCCAGAGTATCCCATTGGTTTCTTGCTTTATCTGAAAGTACCTTTCGCTACTCCATGTCCTTCGACATCTTCAAGTGTGGCTCTCAACCCGGCTGACCCCTTCTTTTTTTCGAGAATGATTGTAGGTTGAATGGGTTCACTTGGTCCTTTTTATTCTTGATTTGTAGGTGCTTTGTAATGTTGCTCTTCCTCCTCAAAGAGTGGTACATCTTCTTTAATGGATTCAACAAGAGTATATTTGGACTTTTTGTATGCAAATTTCTCATCAAATATGACATCTCTGCTAACTTTAATTTGACGTTTTTTCTTTTATGCATATTCTATAGGCCTTTGATGAAACACTATAACCAACAAAAAATGCCTTCATACTAAAAGAATATAACTTGCATCCAAATATTCAAAGATGATCTACATTTTTCTTCTTCCGATGTCATATTTTCAAGTATTCTATGAGGAATTTTGTTTTGTATGTATACTACATTCATAGCTACTTCTCTCCGTAATAATTTTGGAAGGTCTTGGTCATATATCATGGTTCTAATGCATTCTTCAATGGTACTACTCTTTCTCTCTACTACTCCATTTTGTTGAGGATTATAGGGAACTATGGGATCCCTCTTAATACATGCTTCCTTGCAAAAGGCTATGAGTTTCTTATATGTATACTCACCGCCATTGTCAGACCTAAGGGTCTTTATATTTCTTTCTATCAATATATCCACTTCTAATTTGAAGTATTTGAACTTTCAAAAGACTTCATCCTTAGATTTGAGAAGACAAATCTAAGTATTCCTAAAGCGATCATCAATGAAGGTCACATAATATAGGTGGTCTCCAACAAATTTATCTACCATTGGTACACACACATTGGAATGGATTAGGTCTAATACTTCTTTAGACCTTATGTCACTACTTTAAATGGTTTCTTTGTATTCTTTACCAAAGCACATCCATTACAGACTCCTTCATGGTCCTCCTTCAAGTTATGGATGCATTTCACCAAAGCTCAAAAGGAATAATATCCATGTGAACAAGAGCTTGAGGAGGAGGTGTTAAAAGTCTATACAACCTCCCGTCATGAATCCCAATAACCTTAGCCTTTTCAATAATAGAGTCCCTTCCTCAAACAATAAATTTTACATCTAAAAAGGAAATTCTATCTCCTTTATCTTGTAGACAAGAAATAGAAAGTAAATTATTTTTTAAACATGGGACATATAGAATGTTGTTGAGCTGAAGTTTTCACCCATCTTCCAGTTCTAATGAAGTAGATCCAATATCTTTGACTGCATAGCTCTTCTTATCCCCGAGATCTACTGAATGAGATGATGATCCTTTTGATATGGTTTGAAGTTTCCTACTTTATCCTATCATGTGTCTTAAAGCTCCATTATCAATGATCCAAACATTTTCATCATCAAATGTACCTATAAGTGCAGAAAATAGACCTCCATATTTTACTCCTTTTGATATATTGTAGATGACCTTGATACCAAATATTCTTGCAACTTCCAAGATATTTTTAAATAGCTTTCCATGAATGAGGGATGCTTAGAGAGAATTTTCTTTCAAGAGTGCTTTTCTTCAAGTATTATTTCCTAAAAGATATCCAACAAAGTGATATTGAAATAGTCCTTTCTTCACCTTAGCTATGATACCATGTTGAGAAATCAATGCATGTAGTTATTAGGGTTTTGATTCATCTATTCTTGATAATTAATTGTGATATGTGTTGGCTTATTTAATTTTTTATTATGCTATATTTCATCAAGCAATTACCAAATCAAAAATACATGAAGACCACAACAACAGGAGACACAAGATGTAGGCACTCCATTCGCCAAGTCATCCCTCCTTCCAAGTGGACAAATATTACAAAAGTCAACAAGGATCAACACCCTCAAAATCTTCTTCAACTGAAATTTTGGCCCTCCCGCAACATAACTTCAAACCAACAGTAAGATCATAAATTTTGGCCCCCAATAGTTACCCAGAAACCCTAGAATAGCTCTCATGTGTGAGAGAGATATGCCCAAAAACTTTTCCTTGAGTTTGTCTTCCTTCCTCTAGATTTCACACTTCTTTATTGTCTTCTTTCACTACAGATCAAACTTGTGTGAATGAATTCGAAGGAGATTTAATTCTCCTTCTATATATACATTTCATTCTGTTGAATTTCCCCAAAACAAGGCCGACTTCATCGAGGCAGGGCTGACTTGGTGAAGAGGTGTAAAATGACTTATTTGACTCAAAATATTTTTTTTTTACATGATTCAAAAGCCCAAGAAGGGTAAAATACATATGATAATGACTCTCATGACTCAAGAAAACCCTAGAAGCCTTCAATGGAGGCTTTGACCTAATGAACAAGTGAAAAGAGCATGAAACCCATGCTTAAAAAATATTTTTTCTTTTTTCTTTTTCAATATTTCAATAAATACACAATGATAAATTACAATAGAAATTACGAAGACCGACCATAGTTACATTTTCAACACTAGTGGCATTATTTTAAGCAAAGAAAGGTGCAAATTATATAGAAGTACATCATGACATTTAAGAAGATGTAAATAACGTTGGGTATATCCCCAAAGAACCCAGGGGGTCTACAAAGCCATATTCAAAAGAAAGTGATGTTTTTCAAACCCAGAACAATGGATGAGGCTTGTGTATAGGCACAATACCTAAATAACATAAGCCAAAAGAAAGGGAAATTAAGTGAATCAAAACAGAAGGATCGCTAGGAAAAATTTAAGGAGAGGAAGAAGGAGTGGAAAGGGGGGAAGACAAAATGACAGTAGCCACAACACACTAGTGCAAAGATCTTATCAACCAATTAACAACCATTGTAACATTGATGGTCACACAAAGGAGAAGTACTCAAACCTAAGAATCAAAAGAAATATGCTAAGAAGAAAAATATCATGGCCACATATTCGAGTAATCAAGTGGAAAGCAGCTCAAACATGGATGAGACGATTGTCTATACATCAGTGAAAAAGGGGCTGAATCTAAGTAGCCTTTGGCAAAAAGAAGAGAAGGAAATGAATAGACTATTTCATGTAAAGATACAAGTCAAGAAGATGAAAATTGATGCTATATTAGACTTAGGATCACAGGCGAATCTAATTGTAGCAGAGCTAGTCAACAAACTGGAATTGGAGGTTCTTTATCATCCAAGCCCATATCCATTAAGATGGGTAAATAAGGATGCATAAATAAATGTAACCAAAAATGAAAAATCCAATTTGTTATTAGTGTTGTTTTTATTGATAAAGAAGAACTGGATGTATGATTTGAAATTGGAGGAAAACTCCATCGTCCTCTGACACTTTACAAGTTAAACAAAATGGGTCTTTAAAGGTAAAATAAGTTTCACAACTTCTTCAAGATGGTGAGTTAAGTTTTCATATGAACTTAAAAGAGAAAAAAAATCACATGCAACTCAAGATTATAAACATGAAGAGAGGAAACCAACATTTGATAACGGAGTTCAGCGCTCCTAGGCTACATCTCCAAGCATGCTCTAATGGTTAGACCGCTCTATTGATTTAGCAGCAAATGAGTACATTATAACTTGTTGACTCTAGAGTGGCTTATTTCTCCTACAAAGAAACATTCTCCTACAAATATTTTTCACTCAAAAAGATGACTCTCTACGTCAAGCAATGAAATTATCAACATAAAAAGGACTCTTCCACCATAGATCATTGTACTCCACCTGAAATCAAGAGTATAAACATGCAACTCCTTCACAATGAAGAGCTTAAAAGAGCTTCTCTCATAACATAATGATAAAATACTTAAAAGAGTTGCCCTACAGAAGTAACAATTGTTATAGATGAAATTAGAAAGTTGGAAAACCTCTAACTAGGCTCTCTCCATGCTAAAAAATGCCTTCAACTTGTTGAAAAACTTTGATTCTTTTTGGCACTAAAGGACTTGACTCTGCAAAATTTCGTTATACATTGCTTAAATCATAAAACTGAGGATGCTATTGAGTCCATTACACTCAAAAACTCTTATCTAGGCACTTTTTGACCTCAAAATGGTTAAAAGTTGAGCAATATATGCGTCTCCAAGCCCAACTCTGTTATTTATCCTGTAAATTGGCAAAACCTGCTAACTTTGTGATGATTTCTCCTTTCACATAGTCCACGGAGTGAAAATTTCACTCGCGAATGGCGAGATTCCCACCGCAAAAGGTGAACTTTGTCACTTAGTTAAAATGTTCCATGACCACTAAGCGTTGGGCCAGGGTCACATAGTTCCCATGTGACAGGGGACTGAGGCTAACTGCCTACCCCTGTTGGCTTAGCCCACTTCCTTATCTCAACAAGATCCTATGTGGCAATATGGCTAAGGGTCGGGGCCAAATACTCGCCCATTTCGGGTTTGTCTCCCAATTGTCCATGGGTGGTCACGTTTGTTACCGAGAAGCGAGGGCCAGGGCTTATCTTGTGAGCGCCAATAAATCTGGGGGTTAGGGCCAACTGCCATGGCCCTCCCACCAAATCTCTCCACCCAGTCGTGTGGGTGGTGTAATAATACTAGGGCCTGGGGCTTAGTCCCCACCCTCTCCTCCATTTGTAGTGGTTGTATAATGGCTGCAAAAACCGGGGGTTGGGGCCAAGTGCCCCTCTCCTCACCCAAACGCTGAAAACATATCTCATTAAATATAATCGGTGACCTATATAGGTTAAGAACCAAAGTTGTGGTGAAATGGTGGAATGTGAAGTTGTGTTGTGGCAAGTATAGGGTTGAACCACGTTGAGGCCCTTAGGCCCGATATAAGAATTTTAGCCAATCATAGAGGGCCATGTGTCACCCTCTGTTTAGGCCACGTGGTAGCATCTTGTTGGACCACCTCAAATAAAACCACTAATAAAAACGAGCCACTTGAAACCTGTACGATGATGCCACATGCCAAAACCTGATTGGTCCACTACCAACCATAACCTGCACAGTCAGTTGTACGAACTTCCCAGTCAACCCTGTTGTTGACTTTTTAACTGTCGGTAAAAAACTTCAAAATGCCATAACTTCTTCATATGATGTCAAATTGAGGCGAGACAAGAATCGTTGGAATCGGGACGACGAACACTACAAATTGACACTAGTTTTAGGAGATTCCGAGCACTTTCAATTTTGAGCCTATTTTTTAATCTCTAGATCAATGTAGTTCTGCTTGATGTATCTGATGTGGTGTTTGGAAGTCCTTATATGTACATGAAATTTGAAAAATTCATGCAAAGAGCCAATCAATACCGCCTCATCAAGGATGGAAAATCCTTCATCATAAATGTGCACAAAGGCAAGTTCAAAATTTTGTTGGTAAGTGCCAACCAAGACAACAAATTGATCAATTCTAGCAAGAAGTGTGTTATCTTATTTTTATGAGAAAATTAGTCCATAGAAGAGTTAATGAGATCAAATTCATTTGTAGAGGGGTGTACTAAGGAACAAAAAAACAATTGGAAGAGTTGTTATAGGCATGAGAGGGAGTGTCCCATAAGCCTAAAGGGCTACCACCCAAGAGGGAGTGGAGTACAATTATTGTTAAAATCTCCATTGCCAAGCATTGGGATATATAAGCAGTTCATTGTAGAGAAAAAGGAGGTGAAGAATCAGATGCAACAATTATTGGAACATGGTGTTATTTGAAAAAGTACCTCACCATGTGGGTCACCCATTATAATTGTACCTAAGAAGGACCGTACTCATAAAATGTGCATTGATTATAGGTGGTCAAGCAAAAGTATGTTCAATAATAGGTACCCCCTACCTAGGATAGATATGTTGGATCAATTGCAACAATCCAAATACTTCACTAAGTCGGAATTAAAGTCAAGGTATCACCAAGTTCAATTCAGAGAAGGGGATACCTGGAAGACTATTTCAAAACTAGACAAGGTTTGTATGAGTGGTTAGTCACATCATTTGGTGTATGAAATGCACCAACTATGTTCATGGGATTAATGAATTATATACTACCCCCTTCTTTTGATTCCTTTGTTATTGTTTATTTGGAAGATATACCAGTATATAATGCTACCCGAGAGGAGCACATCTCCTATTTGATGCAAGTGTCACATGTTGATTTGTGGTAGCATCGGATGTACTCTAAGTCTCAAACTTTGTGGAGAGCCTTAGACACATGCATTGCAGATAACCTAGAAATTGTTTTGCGAAATTCCACCCAGAAACATGTTTATAAGAAAAAATAATTATTTTAAATAAGGACCCTAAGTCTAACTTAGGAAATTAAAATAATCAATGAGTATTAATGTAAAATGTGGGTGAAACTTCTAGAAAAAGTAGATCAAGTCTAACATAATATTAGTCGTTGATTGGAGATCTAATATCGGTCGTTGAAGTCTCAAAGAGAAGACTATAAAGGAAGGCTTGAGGGTCATTTGTAAGAGACACCAGAAGGATAAAGTGATTGAATTTTCAAGACGAAAACCAGATCTAAGTGATTCTTCATTGCAATGAGGGGTAGAGACAGTATCCAGAGAGAAATATTTCTCAGCCATAGAATCATTAACAGATAAGGGCAGAGAGAGATCCAACAACTACTGCGCAGAGCTAGAGAGGCTAACACAGAGCCATGCTAGGACTGTGCAAAGATAGCACAAAGCCACGCAGGGCTACGCAGAGGGTCGGAGGAAATCTCAGGGTTTGTTGAAAGATCAATTTCAGAAACCGGAAGCCAGCATGTGAGATCGGGAGGCAGAGATCAGAATTTCTATGAAGCAGATTGATTCACCAGCTAAGTGACGCAGTGCCCAGGATGGTTTACATTGGGACTATGATATGAATTTGAATGCTATTTTTGTTTTCTAATTTCATCTTTATATTTATATTTAAAATGTTGATCTTTGCTTCATGTGCATAGGCTTCTTGAAGTGTTTATGAGTGTTAAATAGGTAAATGTATAGAGATTATGTTAAATTCATGAACATTTATATAAAAAACATTAAAACATAATGTTGAACAGCAGCTATAAAAGGGTACAGAAAACCATCACAATGATCCATTAACACAGTTTTTTTATGAAGGAGTTCACCTCTCCTGGGCTACATCTCCTTGGTCCAGCTTCCATGGCTTAGGCCTCTGTATTAGCTCAAATGTGTAAAAAGTGATATTTACATTCATCTACTGCTCTTGAAACATATTCCAATGTGTTCACAACATCAAAATCTGTTAGGATAGACTCTTCCTGAGCCAAAAATGGTCGAAATTTTCTCCAGATATGCTCATTCAATTTTCCCTAGAAATATCCTCCAAAACTAGAGAGAACTCCAATTAATGCAGTTGAAATTGGGGACAGCTCCGAATTTGATGGCTCCGCCAAATATGCCGCCATATTAACTTCAAAACTCTCCGGCGAATCCTGCAGTGACACTTGTCACAGTGTCATTAGGCGAAAATGACAGAATATTCTAGAATATCCCTTTTCTACTGACTGGGCTGCCATGTCACCATTCTGTCATGTTCTGCAATTTTTTTAGTTGTTTAGGAAGACGAGTGGCAGGATTTATCTTCTTCATTCGGACTATGTTTTCAACGAAATGAATTGCATCAGATTCCTGGCAATGAGATCTTCGTTGTCGTTCAGTTTCAAATAAATTTTGAGCACTTTCATTTTTTAGATTAAACATTGAGCACCTCATCATTCCTCCCCACTAGAAGCCTTTTTGACCCCAAAATATATTATCAATTGTTCAACAAGTGAGGGTAAAGCTCCCTCACCTTCACAATCTCCATCCATTTGGCCTTGGAAGGATTTTTTCCCTTGAGTCCCACTCGAAGGTATTTGACATTCCCTCTCCTTGAAGTTATGGTTCTTCTGTCAAGTATGAGATATTGTTGAAGTTCATCAAGATATTTTAGTGAGAAATCATCTATTGATGGTAGCTGAACATGATCTCCTTCATCATCAATCAACGGAGGCTCGAATAATCTCAAATTCTCAACATTAACAACATAATATATTTGCACATAAGGAGGCAAATCTAACTTAAATGCATTGTTACGAATCTTTTCCAGAATTTTAAAAGGACCATAATGGATTGGCTTAAGCTTTTTATCTTCCCCTTGAAGTCTTTATTTGCTGATATAAAACCAAACCTTGTGTTATAGAGCAATTTGTCACTATCCTTGTACTCTTCGTTCCTTGATCCTGGAGGACCCATACAATGACCCTTGTGTACTTTCCAAGCATGGAATACATACCCTTGAACCACATTTTGTCTACCAAATCATCTCCCTTTACAAATTTCTAGAAGATCCCTATAAAATCATAGTTTTCAAGGTCGGCGCTTTCTCTTAGTGTCTGACCCGCGCTGATAACAGAGATTTGCACTGAGGCCTGCGCCGATCAGAGCTCTGTCTTAATGTCGGACCCGCGTCGATCCTCTTTTGGAAAAAATTTTGAAGCAAAGCTTCCATTACTAGAAGCTTCACGAGGCGGCAAGCTGGAAGTTTGTTTTGAGGATATGGCCAAGGAATTCCCCTTTGGGCTTCTTGTTCCCAAGAAATAGGAACTACTCCAAAGGATAAGCTATTTTCCCATCATTTGAGGGCACATAACCTCCTCCTCCATTGTTATATAAGGATACCTCCTTCAACTCTACAGCCTTAGTGATGATAGAAAGGAGAAGAAATCATAGCTTCGGGAGAATAGTGCAGAGTGTGATTGTTTTTGTGTGTTGGGAACATAGTGAGATCTTGGACCTTTGTGTATAAAGGTGTTGCAAACGTGCTTGGATACAGACCTGCCGAAGGAGAGCCTCAACATCAAGGCTTGGTTGTAAACTCCCCTTGTCTTTATCATAATAAAATGCAACTGATGTTTATCTTCCACTCTTTTTTACATTTATAATGAGATTTCTAGCATTCCTTGATCAGGTAGATAGGTTGTAATTGTTTTATGTTTGTCATGATTTTACGTTTTTCGTGGTGTCTTGACTGTTTGCACAAGTAATCGGGAGTTCGTAGCAGCGCGTATCGAGCTTGAGGAGAGCGACAGATTAAGAAGCTTCGACGAAGGATGACAACATAGCATCAGGACAAGGTAAGTCATCTTCCTTGCTCTGAATTTCATTTACAATCTAGGAAGGAAGATGTTAGTATGTTCCCGTAGTTTCTAGACCCACCCTAGGGCTAGAGGGATCGCCTCTGTTCGCAGAGGTTATTTACCTGGAAAAAAAATTGGCGACTCCGCTGGGGATTTTCCTTTGATTTTGTCACTCTTTTAGGTCTTAGTCATTTGATGAGTTTAGTTGAATGACCATTTCCCTATTTGTTCCTATGTTTTTCATCAATTACGATATTTTAGTTTTTGCTTGAAGTGGTGAGTCTAGTCTTGGTTAGGAGAAATTATTTGTTTTTTTCTTTTTCAAGCATTGGTGCTTTTATTTGTCTGACAGTCGCGGCGATTGGCACCAATTTTCAGTTAGCAAGCCGCGCCAATGGGCCATTGGCACTAGTTTTTAGTTAGCAAGTCGTGCCATTTGGCGCTAGTTCACCCACAAAAGTCGTGCCAATTTCAGGGTGTGTGAAAAATTAAGGTTTTTCCCTAAGTCCTTCGCCAGTGTGTCTTTCCCTTCTGGTCCTTTTCTCTGTATGATTTACATGTTCTCCCCTACACTCGAGTGGGTTTGATTGGCTTGTTGGTTTTTTTTTTTGGTTGTTTTTCCTGTTTGGACGTGCATCCTTACATCCTAGTCTTTCTAGGATTGTGCATCAATTGCCTAGTTGCATGCTTCGCGGGACATCACCCTGCTGATTGAGTCAGTATCCTTTCTTGGTGAGCCATATCTAGTTGATTTCCTTTTGCTTTTTAGTTGATTGAGTGTTCAAGTTTCAAGTGTCTGTCCGAGTTCATTTGGTCCGCTTGTTCACTTGTGAGCATAGATTACATTTCTCGTTGTTCAGCTGAAAAGTCTTATTTCTATGATTGCTTGATGTAAAAGGGAATGAATGCCTTCTTTTGAGCCCAGGCTTTGGAAGTCTTCTTTTGCATAAAATCATATGTCTTGTAGCCTTTGGAGGAATTTCGTTATAGAGTGTTTAAAACAACGATTGCATTCTTAGTGTTTGTTTGCATCCCTTTTGCATTCATCCTTCCATTAAGGAAATTTGCGTTCATTTAGTTTTCGTCTCAGAGTTTTATTTTTCGTTAAAATGCATTAGATCACATTGCATTGAAAAGTATTTTTTGAGATCCATCATTGAACTTAGATTACATTGTTTAATGATTGAAAGCTAAAAATTGCATTGAGCTCATTCTCTTTCATTAAAAGAAGGCATTAAGTAGATTCTCATTTCATCGAAAAATGCATTGAGTGCATTCTTATTCATTCAAAATAAAAAGGAAATTGTGCATAGATTACAATTGCATAGTTTTCAAAAAAGAGGATTTTGCATAGATTACATTGCATAATTCGCATCGTTGAATGTTTTAGATTACTTTTGGATAGTGAAAGTCATCTACTTACGAAAAATATTCGTTTGCAGTATGTTGCATCATTGTTTTAGACTCTTCCCTTAACTAGATAGCATTCATCGAATTGAAAGATTTCTTTCCTCATACAGCTGCATATAGGATATTGTTAGATGACATTTGATAGGGCCTTCAAACTGAGACATTAATTCAAGATCAACCATAAAATTTATTCAATTAACCTAAGGAAGCATTCGAACCTAACGCAAACATTTTAAGAGGTCTAGGCTAGTGACGTGTTCCGGCGGTGTTAAACCTAGTAGTTGTTGTTTGCCATCTAGCGATATACAGCACTAGTACGGACTTGTGCTCCCCGTACCGTCAAGTATATAAAGGGATACCCTCATAGGTTGCAAACCTTTATCCATAGGAAGCCGAGTCTGCCGCCCTGTAACCTTGATACACCGAACACAGCATTCGGGGAGACTACATGCACGTACGTTAAGTCCTTGGTCATTTCTCTTTCATTTGATCACCAAGGTGTATATTGCAATTCATGGAAACTCGACACACCCTCTTGCTTAGATTACCTTAGTAGTCATTTTGATCTTTTCGTGACTCTCTGAAAGTGAAAAGATCATCGAGTGCTTGTCCTTTCATGCTCGTTCAATCTGAAAGTGATAGAGTCACTTTTTGCCTATTTCTCGTCTCTTAAAATATGAAACGACAGAGTTTTGTTTCAGTGTCTTAAAAAATTAAATTTCCCACAAAATATTCCTAGTTAAAGTTATCTTCCTTAGTGTGTTGTTTTAGGGTTGTTTCCAATGGCAACATTCCCGGAGTTTACAAACCAAGGAATCCCCTCCGAAGGGAATCTTGGTCCTTTCCCTACTTTTGGGAATGTTGGTGCTCCTTATATGGAAACATTGTCCCTTCCTGGGTTAACTGTTGGTTTTCTTGTATGGTTATTTTCAACCTCGGTGGTCCCGGGTGGTTTGACCTCTGTTCAACCATCTCTTTCGCCTGAACAACATCATGTTGATTCTAAGGTGGAACTCTCTCCTTCTTCGCCTATTTCTTCATCCTCCTCTTCTACTTCGCCTGGTGAAAGTTTGAATTCTAGTAACCAGGTGGCTAAGAAGAAGAAGAAGAAGACGAAATAGAAGAAGTAAAATAAAAGAGAGGCTAATGCTGCAGTTGTTTCTCGTAAGACGCCTTCCATGGATAAACCATCCAACCTTCCATAGAAAGTCAAATTCCCTTGCAAGTTGTGCAAGGGTGACCACTTTCTTCGAGATTGTCCTGGCATTCCCAGGGTGCTCGAAGTATGGTTTGATGGTCATCCTTCATTGTCTTTGACTTCTCGAAGTCATATTGGTGACACATCTTCGACTAGTACTGATAAGACTCGTAAGAAACAGGGTAAGATCACGAATCCCTGTAAGTTGTGTAAAGGGAATCATCCCATTCACCTTTTTCCATACATGGATGAAGCCATGAGAGTGTTGGACAACCCTACTGTTTTTTCACCCTGCCTTCCAATTGGTTACCAAAAGCTTTCTTCGAGTCATCTGCTAGTTTATTCAACGATTGATCAAGATTCATCTTTGGTCGATCCCGCTCCACAAGAAATTGAAAATCATGAATCCATTCTTGACCAACCATTGGCCAAGGAATCGGTCGATCTGATCCTACCTATGGTTCATCAGGTCTTTTCCATCAAGAGTGGATCTCATCCCCCTCATGTTCTTCTTGTTTCTTCAGATTCCTCGAACTTGGAGAAAGATTCTCCCATCCCTGTGGCTCAAGAAGTTGCTCTTCTTGCTCCTATGTCTGAGGTCCAGGAGGATACTCCTCTTGCTCCGGTAACACCAAGGGATGACCATTTTAGTTTAATGGTACCCCCTCCAAGTAGTCTGGTCACTTCCTTCGACTAGAGTCGATTTGCGGGATACCGCCTTCCTTCTTATGTGCCTTTTGAGATCACGGTACAGACCTTCGATGTGGCCATACCTAGCACAATTATAGATGAAGGCGCATATTTTAGTGTTATGTCTTCAACTACTTGGCAAGATTTTGGTTCTCCACCGCTTGTGCCTGTTATGCAAAATCTGTTGGCTTTTAACAGAGGAACCAGTCAACCGTTAGGGATCCTTCTAAAGTTTCCTATTACTTTGGGAGGAAAAACCATCTATATAGACGTGATGGTGGTCCAAGGTCCCTTGGATTTTAATTTACTCTTGGGGCATGACTATGCTTATGCCATGGGCGCACTTGTCTCCTCCCTCTTTTATGTGATCTGTTTTCCACACAAAGGTCGGATCATGACCATTGATCAGCTTTCATTCTTTGGTCCTGATATGGCAGTTGGCCCATCATCGTCTCTGCCGGATCTTTATCCGTCGGTTGTACCTTCCTCGCCGCAAGTTAATTATGTGGATACCTGCCCCGTGCCCGCATTCAGTGATAGTGCCATTGTGCATCGTGTGTTTGGGGCATTGGGTCCTAATTTCCGACATGTTGTTCTCCCATCAGATGAGAACCTCTTGGAATTCATGACTTCTTATTCAAAATGATGAGGTCATCAAAGCATGGTTCGTTTTCTTGTGTCAAGCTCCTTAAAAAATAAAACAAGCTCGTCGGAGCAGAGTTCGTTTCCTTGTGTCAAGCTCCTTAAAAATGAAACAAAGGGTCAAAGCAGAGTTCCTTTCTTTTTGTCAAGCTCCTTAAAAAATGAAACAAAGTGTCGAAGCATAGTTAGTTTCCTTGTGTCAAGCTCCCTAAAAAATGAAACAAGATGTCATGAGGATAGTTCGTCTTCTATGTCAACCTCGTTAAAAAATGAATTAGATCTCATGAGGATAGTTCTTTGACTGTGTCAACCTCATTAAAAAATGAAACGGCTTCCCTTTTCAATTCGAGTCTTTGCTAAGATCTCATAAAATCCCAGTCGATTCTTTCTCTTCATCTTGTAATTGAACCTTCACTCCAGCCGCTTTTCAATTATTGCAGCTGGATTGAAGCTTGGGGGGCATGTACCTCGAATTGAGTCACCATGCTGGGGGCATGCAAACATTTCAAGTATAGTTTGTTTTCGTTTCAAGCTTGTGTAAAAATGAAACCGGTTTCAAGAATAGTTTATCTTTGTTTCAAGCTTGTGTAAAAATGAAACCATTACCATTACCTCTCATGATTTCCATTTTATCAGCCTGATTTTCTAGATGAACCTTGGTCTTCTCATTCCATCGTCACCATCTGCTTGGCCGATCATATGCCTTCACTTGATTGTTTACTCGTTCCTGAGGAACTGCTGCAATGAGTGGTATTATTAGCCAGCCTCTTGAATTTTATCTTGTTCTGTGCAGTTCCACCATCACCGGAACCAGTTTCTACCCTTAATACCAATCGTTCCTCTAGGAGGAGTCAACTTTCAGCTCTTTTCTGACTCTCTAAAACTGAAAATATTGTTGAGACTCTTGTCGTTTTGAACTCGTAAAATGGCTGCGAAACGATATCTACCAAGTATACGTTTACCCTTTTTTCAGGTTGGGATGGATTATTTACGAAAAAGGAATACCTTAGCCTATCGTGACTAAGAGGTTCTCTCAGGTATCGTTTTCTACCTTTTCGGATCTGTGAGACCATTTACGAAAAGGGATCTGCTGGAGTTTTATTTTCCGCTTCTTTTCAAACTCTCTAAACATGAAAATATGTCGAGTTCTTCCTTTGTCAAACTCATTCAAACCTAAATGACATCGGACACAGTCATCATGACGTACCTGATTTCCTCCTTCCTAGGGCTCGTAAAATGTACTAGGATGGATTTTTCCGAAGGAAAAACTTATATGACAAGCATATGCTATCCTCTTCAAGCTTGTGTAAAAATAAAGAGGTACTCGCCAGAAATGGTGGGGGAAAATGGAAGTTATTCATCAGTTATGTTGGAAGTATGTCACTCTTGAACATGACACTTGTCTGCAGTTTGTGTTGGGTTGGGATATCTTCACTCTGTCACTTTGCCTCCATGGGTTTGGGAAATATGTTTGCCTCTCATTCGATTACCAATCTTGTCAACATGACCTATGATCCTATTTGAGTCAAATGTTGCCAAATTCTGAAGTCGTGTCGCCGATATGGTCAAGAGAAAATCCTTCCACAGTTTGTACATTCCTTGATCCTCTATTCTAGTCTTGATTAAACACTCATATCAAATTCTATGTTTTGTGTCGATGATGTGGGATTCACTATGACCCTCCTTCGACGGATCGCTTCCTGTCGACTTCAGCTCATTATCCGAGAAGTTGATCTAGAGACTCCTTTCTGGTACCTTAGATCTTGCATGCCTCAATGGAAGGTTCTTCACATTTGACGATAGGTCCTCATCATTGGCCTTCGATCAAGTGATTCTACGGGTGTTCAATGCCAGATCACTGTTCACATTCCATGGATTGTACCTGTTGTACCTTGAGAGCCATTGTCATTATTGGTGGTTTCTCTCGTGCATGTTAACATATTTCATCACTGGTTGGTAATCAGGTGACTTTCTTTCATGTTCGACTTCAAATCACATATTCACATGCTTGAAATTGTACTTGATCGGGTCGTGATGGAGCACAACACCCTAGATTTTATTTTCTAGAGTCCAGGTTGCGAGGCGATATGATTTGTCCATGATTGGATACATGTTTCTTTTAGATGGATGGTTGCAACTATACCATGAGTCTATATAAGATCTTTCTTAGATGGATGGTTATGACCATACCATGGTCTCTTTTACGGATGGTTACATCCATACCTTGATTCACGTATTTTCATCAGAGATTCTAGTTATGTATATGTATCTATGATTTATTTTGAGGTCTCTCGACGGCAGCGTTCGGTTCCTTGCATGTACTTGTAAATCATTTCACCCCTCACTCATGTTCAGACTTCATGCTTTAGGGGGCATCTGTTATAGAGCAATTTGTCACTGTCCTTGTACTTCCCGTTCCTTGATCTTGGAGGACCCATACAGTGAAACTTGTGTGCTTTCCAAGCATGGAATACATACCCCTAAACCACATTTTGTCTACCAAATCATCACCCTTTACAACTTTTCTGGAAGATCCCTATAAAAGCCTAGTTTTCAAGGTCAACGGTTTCTCTCAGTGTCTGACCCGTGCCGATAGCAGAGATTTGCACTGAGGCTCACGCCAATCAGCGCTTTGTCTTAATTTTGGACCCATGTCGATCCTCTTTTGGAAATTTTTTTAAATAGAAGTGAAGCTTCCATGACTAGAAGCTTCGCGAGGCGACGAGCTAGAAAATTTTTTTGAGGATATGGCCGAGGAATTCTCATTTGGGCTTCTTGTTCCCAAGAAATAGGAACTACTCCAAAGGATAAGCTATTTTCCCATCATTTGAGGGCACATAACCTCCTCCTCCATTTTTATATAAGGAGACCTCCTTCAGCTTTATAGCCTTAGTGATGATAGAAAGGAGAAGCAATCATAGCTTTGGGAGAATAGTGCAGAGTGTGATTGTTTTTGTGTGTTGGGAACATAGTGAGATCTTGGACCTTTGTGTATGAGGGTGTTGCAAACGTGCTTGGATACAGACCTGCCAAAGGAGAGCCTCAACATCAGGGCTTGGTTGTAAGCTCCCCTTGTCTTTATCATAATAAAATGCAACTGATGTTTATCTTCAACTCTTTTTTACATTTATAATGAGATTTATATCATTCCTTGATTAGTTAGATAGGTTGTAATTGTTTTATGTTTGTCATTATTTTACGTTTTTCGTGGTGTCTTGACTCTCTGCACAGGTAATCGGGCATTGGTAGCAGCGTGTATCGAGCTTGAGGAGAGCGACGGATTAAGAAGCTTCGACGGAGGATGACAACATAGCATTAGGACAAGGTAAGTCCTCTTCCTTGCTCTGAATTTCATTTACAATCTAGGAAGGTAGATATTAGTATGTTCCCGTAGTTTCTAGACCCACCCTAGGGCTAGAGGGATTGCCTCTGTCTACATGCTTATTTTCGACCTCGGTGGTCCTGGGTGGTTTGACCTCTATTCAACCATCTCTTTTTCCTGAACAACGCCATGTTGATTCTAAGGTGGACCTCTCCCCTTCTTCGCCTATTACTTCTTCCTCCTCTTCTACTTCGCCTGGTGAAATTTTGGATTCCATTAACCAGGTGGCTAAGAAGAAGAAGAAGAAGTCAGATAAGCGAGAGGCTAATGCTGCAGTTGTTGCTCCTAAGACACCTTCCATCAATAAACCATCCAACCTTCCACGGAAAGTAAAATTCCCTTACATGATGTGCAAAGGCGACCACTTTATTCGAGACTGCCCTGGCATTCCTAAGGTACTTGAGGTATGGTTCGATGGTCATCCGTCATTTCCTTTGGCTTTTGGAAGTCATATTGGTGGCACATCTTCGACTAGAAATGGTAAGAATCATAAGAAACAGGGTAAGATTACAAATCCCTGTAGGTTGTGTGAAGGGCATCATCCCATTCACCTTTGTCTGTACATGGATGAAGCCACGAGAGTGTTGGAAAACCCTATTGTTTCTGCGTCCTACCTTCTGGTCGGATACTAAAAACTTTCTTTGAGTCCTCCACTAGTTGATCCAACGATCAATCAAGATTCATCTTTGGTCAATCACACTCCCCCGGAATTCAAAATCATGAATCCATTCCTGACCAACCATTGGTCGTGGAATCAGTCGATTTGATCCCGCCTATGGTTCATCAGATCTTTTTCATAGAGAGTGGCTCACATCCCCCTCACGTTATTCTTGTTTCTTCAAATTCCTCGGACTTTGAGAAAGATTCTCCCATCCCTATAGTTCAAGAAGTTGCTCCTCCTGCTCCCATTATGGAGGTTCAGGAGGATGATCCTCTTGCTCCCGTAACACCAGGGGATGACCATCTCATTTCTATGGTGCACCCTCCAAGTAGTTTGGTCGCTTCCTTCAATTGGAGTTAATTTGTGGGATACCATCTTCCTTCTTATGTGCCTTTTGATATCACGGTACAGGCTGTCGATATGGTCGTACCTAGCATGATTATAGATGAAGGCGCGTCTGTTAGTATTTTGTCTTCAACTACTTCGCAAGCTTTTGGTTCTCCACCACTTATTCCTATTACGCGGAATCTTTTGGCCTTTAACCAAGGAACCAGTCAACCGTTAGGGATCCTTCTGAAGTTTCTTATCACTTTGGGAGGGAAAACCATCTATATAGACGTGATGGTTGTTCCAGGCCCCTTGGATTTCAATTTACTCTTGGGGCGCGACTATGCTTATGCCATGGGCGCACTTGTCTCCTCCCTCTTTCATGTCATTTGTTTTCCACATGAAGGTCGAATCGTGACCATTGATCAACTTTCATTCTTTGGTCCTGAGGTGGCAACTGGCCCACCATCATCTCTGTCAGAATTTTATCCGCCAGTTGTATCTTCCCTGCCACGGGTTAAATATGTGGCCACTTGTTCATTGCCCTCATCCAGTGATAATACCATCGAGTACTGTTTACTAGGGGCATTCGATCGCGATTTCTAGGACGTTGTTCTCCCATCAGATGCGAACCTCTTGGAAGCCATGATCTCTTATTCGTTATGGTAAAAAGGTTTGTGGAGAAGAGTTCATTTTCTTGTGTTAAGCTCCTTAAAAAATGAAACGAGGTCGTTGGAGCAAAGTTCGTTTTCTTGTGTCAAGCTCCTTAAAAAATGAAACAAGGTCGTCGAAGCAAATTTCATTTTCTTGTGTCAAGCTCCTTAAAAAATGAAACAAGGTCGTTGGAACATAGTTCTTTTTCTTGTGTAAAGCTCCTTAAAAAATGAAACAAGGTCGTCGGAGCAGAGTTTATTTTCTTCTATCAAGCTCCTTAAAAAAATGAAACAAGCTCGTCCGAGGATAGTTCGTCTTCTATGTCAACCTCGTTAAAAAATGAATTAGGTCACGAGGATAGTTCTTTTAATGCGTCAATGTTGTTGAAACAGTGAAACACATTCCTGTTCAATTCGAGTCTTTGCTAAGATCTCGTAAAATTCCAGTCGAGTCTTTCACTTGACCTCGTAATTGAACCTTCACTCCCTCCATCTGTTTACTCAGGTGCATGGACTGAAGCTTGGGGGGCACGTACCTTGAATTGAGTCACCATGTTGGGGGCATGCAAACCTTTTCAAGCATAGTTTATCTTTGTTTCAAGCTTGTGTAAAAATGAAACCAATCTCAAGCATAGTTTTTTTCTGTTTCAACCTTGTGTAAAAATGAAACCAACTTCAAGCAGAGTTTCCTAATTTCAAGCTTGTGTAAAAATGAAGCCATTCCCATTTTACCTCTCGTGATTTCCATTTTAACAGCCTATTTTTCCAGATGAACCTTGGTTTTCTCACTCCATCGTCCCCATCTGCTTGGCCGATCATATGCCTTCACTTGATTGTTTTACCCATTCCTGAGGAACCGCTGCAATGAGTGGTCGTATTAGCCAACCTCTTGAATTTTATCTTGTTCTGAGAAGTTCCACCATCACCGGAACCAGTTGCTACCTTTAATACCACTTGTTCCTCCAGGAGGAGTCAACTTTCAGCTCTTTTCTGACTCTTAAAAATTGAAAAGATTGTCGAGAAACTTGGTATTTTGAACTTGTTAAATGGCTGCGAAACGATATCTACCCAATATACGTTTACCCCTTTTTCGGGCTGGGATAGATTATTTACGAAAAAGGAATACCTTAGCCTATCGCGACTAAGAGGTTCTCTCAGACACTATTTTCTACCTTTTCGGATCTATGAGACTATCTACGAAAAGGGACTACTAGAGTTTTCTTTTCTTCTTATTTTCAAACTCTATAAACATGAAAAGACACCTATTTCTTCCTTTTCAGAATCGTTAAAATCTAAATGACATCGGAAAGCATCACCATGACGTAACCGAGTTACTCCTTCCTAGGGCTCGTAAAATTTACTAGGATGGATTTGTCCGAAGGACAAACTTATATGACAAGCATATGCTATCATCTTCAAGCTTGTGTAAGAATAACGAGTTACTCGCCAGAAATGGTGGGGGAAAATGGAAGTTATTTTTCAGTTGTGTCGGCAGTATTTCACTCTTTAACATGACACGTATCTACAGTTGATGTCGGGTTGAGATATCTTCACTCTGTCACTTTGCCTCCATGGGTTTGGGAAATTCGTTTGCCTCTCATTCGATTACCAATCTTGTCAACATGACCTCTGATCCTATTTGAGTCAAATGTTGGCAAATTCCAGAGTCGTGTCGCCGATATGTTCAAGAGAAAATCCTTCTGCAATTTGTATATTCCTTGATCCTTTGTTTCAATATTGATTCACACTCATATTACCTTCTCTGTTTCGCGTCGATGATGTGGGATTCATTATGACCCTCCTTCGAGGAATCACTTCCTGTCGACTTTAGCTCATTATCTGGGAAGTCGATCTAGAGACTCCCTTCCGATACCTTGGAGCCTGCATGCCTCAATGGCGGGTTCTTCACATTTGACGACAGGTTCACGTCATTGGCCTTCGATCGAGTGATTCTGCGAATGTTCGACGTCAAATCACTGTTCACATTCCATGGATTGTACCTATTGTACCTTGAGAGACATTGTCATTATTGGTGGTTTCTCTCATGCTTATTAACAACTTACATCATTGGCTGGTAATCAGGTGATTTTCTTGCATGTTCGACTTCAGCTCACTTATTCACATGCTTAAATTTGTACTTTGATCAAGTAGTGTGGGAGCACAAGACATTGGGCTTCGATCACAAAATTCCAAGCTGCGAGGAGTGATGAGTCATTCATGATTATATACATGATAATTTAGACGGATGGCTACGACCATACTATGGGTCCTCTCATTTTGATCCTCTCTATACGGATGGCTGTGCCCAGGCCGTGGATCTATTTCATATGATCCCTTCATTCAGATGGTTGCGTCCATGTCGAGGATCCATTCATATGATCCTATTCTTGATGGATAGTTGTGCCTATACCATGGATTCATGTATTTTCATCAGAGATTTCAGTTATGTCTATGTATCTATGCTTGATTTGCAGGTCTCCCGACAAAAGCATCTGGTTCCTTGCACGTATTTGTAAAGCATTTCACCCCTCAATCATGTTCAGACTTCATACTTTAGGGGTATCTGTTACACAGTAATTTGTCCCTGTCCTTGTACTCCTCATTCCTTGATCCTAGAGGACCCATACAGTGACCCTTGTGTACTTTCCAAGCAT
Source organism: Pinus albicaulis (assembly GCA_034641835.2). NCBI lineage: Eukaryota > Viridiplantae > Streptophyta > Pinopsida > Pinales > Pinaceae > Pinus > Pinus albicaulis. The sequence continues at coordinate 920,892,416 of CM076573.1, forward strand.
GGAATACATACCCCTGAACCACGTTTTGTCTGCCAAATCATCTCCCTTTAGAACTTTTCTGAAAGATCCATGTAAAAATTACCTGGTTTTCAAGGTTGGCGCTTTCTCTCAGTGACTAACCCACGTCAATAGCAGAGATTTACACTGAGGCCCACACCGATCGGCACTCTGTCTTAATGTTGGACCCGCACCGATCCTCTTTTGCAAAGTTTTTTAAATAGAAGTGAGGCTTCCGTCACTAGAAGCTTCACGAGGCAGTGAGCTGGAAGTTTTTTTTGAGGATATGGCTGAGGAACTCCCCTTTGGGCTTCTTGTTCAAAAGAAATAGGAACTACTCCAAAAGATAAGCTATTTTCCCATTATTTGAGGGCCCATAACCTCCTCCTCCATTGTTATAGAAGGAGACCTCCTTCAGCTCTACAGCCTTAGTGATGATATAAAGGAGAAGCAATAATAGCTTCGGAAGAATAGTGAAGAGTGTGATTGTTTTTGTGTGTTGAGAACATAGTGATATCTTAGACCTTTGTGTATGAGGGTGTTGCAAACGTGCTTGGATACGGACCTGCTGAAGGAGAGTCTCAACATCAAGGCTTGGTTGTAAACTCCCCTTGTCTTTATCATAATAAAATGCAACGGATGTTTATCTTCCACTCTTGTTTACATTTATAATGAGATTTCTAGCATTCCTTGATCAGTTAGATAGGTTGTAATTGTTTTATGTTTCTTGTGATTTTACGCTTGTCGTGGTGTCTTAATTGTCTACACAGGTAATTGGACGTTGGTAGCAGCGTGCGATGAATCAAGAAGCTTCAACGGAACACGAAAACATAGCATCAGAATAAGGCAGTTCATCTTCCTTGCTCTGAATTTCATTTACAATCTAGAAAGGTAGATGTTAGTATGTTCCTGTAGTTGCTAGACCCACCCTAGGGCTAGAGGGATCACCTCTGTCCGCAGAGGGGATTTCCCTGCACAACACCTTATCACCAACTTGGAATTTATGATCAACACGGTGTTTATCATGACTTGCCTTGTAGCTGCTTTGACTCTTTTCAAGTTGTTCTTGCACTGTGTGATGTACCAACTGAATTTTCTCAATGAACTTCTTCGCTTTATCTATATCATTATGACCATCAATAGCAACATATTTCCCAAAGATGAAGTCCAATGGTGATCTTTGAAATTACCCAAGGCATGCCTCAAATGGCGATGTGTTTGTGGAAGAATGCTTTTCCCTGTTGTATGCATGTTGAATGTATTGTTCATCCCACAAATTGGGATGTTTGTTGTAATAACCTCTAAGAAGATGAATTATTGTCCTGTTAACCACCTCAGTATGATCATCTATTTGTAGATGAAAGGTTGTACTCTTCTTCAACTTCTTGTCCATCATGTCCCACAATTTTCACCAAAAATTGCCAACAAATCGGGAATCTCGATCACTTACAATAAAAGTAAGAAGACCAAAATGAACACATAAATTTTGAAAGAAAAGATGATTTGTTGGTTCAAATGTAATTTTATTTTTACATGGCATAAAAATACACATTTTTCTGAACCTATCTACAACTACATACAATTAATCATGACCTTTCCTTGACATTGGATGACCTCCCACAAAATCCATTGAGATACTCTCCCAAGGACGTGAAGGTAGCGGAAGTGGAGTGTACAATCCTAGTTTCCTATTGCTAGGCTTGGTTATTTCACACGAAGAACATCCTCTAATGAAACAAGATACACTATCAAACATGTGTGGCCAATAACAATACCTTTGGAGATTCGCTACCATCTTGCCTACACTGAAATTTCAAGCAATCAATGAAGTGTGTGCCTCCCTTATGATATTGTTTCTTTCTCCTTGTGGAATACATAACTTACCCAAATGATACAAAAAACTTTTATGTACATGGTAATCTAACTCTTCAATTTGGTTTCCTTGACTCAAGCTTTCATACACATCTCGAAAATCATTATCATGTGCATATTGTTCAATGTAACTTTCATGCATAATTGAATTGTGCTTGAGTATAATAAATGAATTTACAATAGGCCTAGAAAGCATATCAGCTACCTTATTGTATATTCCCTTTTTATACCTGATAAAAAAATGGATTTTTTGTATAAATCCCATCCATATGAAGTGTCTTGATTGCTGCAACTTTGATTGTGACAGTAAGTACTGCAATGGTTGATGGTCGGTATGGATAATGGTCTCCTTCCCCATCAAATAGTGTTTCCATTTCTTTACACTTTGTACCAATGCATATAACTCTTTATCATAAGTGGTATAGTTAGTCACAACTCCATTAAAAAATTCAGAATGAAATGAAATGGGCTTACCATGCTGCATGAGAACTGCTCCAATGGCGTAATCACTAGCATCGGTTTGAATCTCAAATGGTTGTCTAAGATCCGGAAGAGCCAATACCGGTGTTGAACTGATCTTTTGTTTTAAAGAATAAAATGCTTTTTGTTGCATATATCCCCAATGGAAGACTTTCTTGACACTTGTCAATGCATGTAACGAAGCTGCAACGGAAGAAAAAATAGCAAAGAATTTCCTCCAATGTTGTGTTACCCCACGAAATCTTCTTACCTCCATAATTGTATTGGGCTTGGGCCAATTCACAATGACCTCAACCTTGGAAGGGTCTATCTTCAGCTCACCTCCTCGAACAATTTGTCCCAAATACACTAAAGAAGTCTTTCCAAACACACACTTCAACATCTTTAAAAATAACCGTTCTTTTTTCAAAACATCAAGTACCTTGTTCACATGCATGACATGTTCATCTCTTGATTTGATAAATATCAAAATATCATCTAAGTAAAAAATGACAAAGTCATCTATAAATGGTCGTAATACATCATTCATAACTCGCATGAAAGTAGCTAGATCATTGGTAAGACCGAATGGCATAACAAGCCACTTAAACAATCCTTGTCTAGTTTTAAATGTGGTTTTCCAAATGTCCTCTTCAGTTATTATAACTTGATGATAACCACTTCGTAAGTCTAGCTTAGTGAAACACTTTGCATAACTTAAAGGATCAAGAAAATCATCAATTCTTGGGAGTGGATAGCGATTATTTATCGTGATTTTATTCAGTGCACGGAAATCCATGCACATGTGCCAAGTCCTGTCCTTCTTTGGCACCAAAACAATCGGTGAACCACATGGCGAAATAGATGGGCCTATGATACCTTTGTTCAGAAATTCTTGAATTTTCTTCTTGATTTCCATGCTCTCCATTATTTACATGTGATACATGCCAATGTTTGGAAGTGGAACATCTTACTGCAGTTGAATCTCATGTTGAATTCCCCTCTTGGGAGGTAAACCATATGGTTCTTGAAACATCTCGCCATGCTGACTTACCACATAAAACAAATCAGATTTTACTTTTTCATAACAACCTTCAAAAGATTCATATTCCATATCATTATTTTTCTTGATCATGAGACGCACAAAAATTTTACTTGCATTAACTAGTCTCTTCATCTGCCCTACATTAACCAAAGAAATATTCAACTTTTTGCGATGATCTCTCACAATATTCTCCACCCCATCCTTGAGCAGATGATATTTGTTCTCATGGCGATAAAATACCACTTTCCTGTCATACAAATAGGGACTTCGCAAGATAATTCCTGAAATGTCAAGTGGAACCACATCTAACTCAACTTCATCAACAAAATTTGCAGTAATGGAAAACCGGAATATACATTTCCTTGTAACCTGTAAATTTGCATTCTTGACTATCCAACGCAAAGGATATGGCTTATTATGAGGTACAATTTCAAGGTTAATCTTTTTGACCAAGTCTTCTGAAATCAAGTTTTCTTGTGACCCACTATCAAATAATGCATCAATCTTTGTATGACTTGAAATCACCCTTACATGGAACAACTCTATCCTTGTTTCTTCATTTGGAGTGTTGTTGTGACAATTTGAGGAACTAGTGCTTGCTATGGCTTCTTTTCCCTTTGTGACCATGGCTATAATCTTGGTCTCATCACCGGAATCGAATCTAAGATCATGTTGTGTGGTAGCAGTCATATTTTGTTTCCCCTTGTTGTTTGGTTTCTTAGGCCTTAGTTCGGGATGTAATTTCCAACAGTGCGATTCATCATGCCTCTCTTTGGAACAATGTGTGCATGTAGTTTTCTCCCCTTCTTTCTTAACACTTGAATTATTCTTTCCCTTCCATTTTCCTCCCTTCTTTTTCCCCTTACCCTTGAATGGCTTCTTCTCACTACCCTCTTCATGAATGTTCTTTCCCCTTGCTTCAAGGTGCATGGCTTTCACAAAAACTTCATCTAAATTGCTTGGGTTAAATATAAGGATAGTGTGTCTCAAATAGGAATTTAAACCCCCAGTGTATTTCAAGAGAGTGTCTTGGGAATTCAAGTTATTTCCTAACAACAAAGCCATTTTCCTAAACTCCTGGGTATATTATTGAACTGTTTGACCCTTGAGTTGCCTAAAGTTTTGCCAACTCATAATGGATTTTTGCATGTAAGATAAAGGATAAAATTGTCTTTTAATTGAAGAAATAAACTCAACCCAAGAAATGGATATATTACCATGGATTTGCATTTACTCTTGAGTCTTTGCTTCCCACTAGACTAGTGTTGCTCCTTCTAGCCTCAATGAAGCCAACTGGATCTTTATGTCATCTTCTTGTAGGTTCTGAATTCTGCAATAAACTTCCAATTGACTAATCCAATTTTCCAACTTCTTTGCATTTACCTCACCATTATACATGGGAAGTTCAAACTTAATGTCCAATTTGAGTAAGGGAGTTTTTCCTTTTGTGGTTTTTGAGTGAGTATGGGTGGTTTTTGTGGGGGAAGTGGAAGATGATGCTGATGGAGATGATGAGGATGATGATGAATATGGTGGAGATGGAGGAGGCTTTCCTCCATTGCACTTGAATCCTTATCTTCATCCTTCTTTCCTTCTGAGGTTCCCTCTCCATGTGGAGACTTAGAATTCTCTCCAACCATCCTAGTGTCCCTCTCTTCAAAGAGGATCCTAACTCTTTCAGTCAGTTCATAGAAAGCCTTTGTGTATGCTTCCTCTTCTAAAATACCTTCAGTCTCTCCAAAACTTGACATGGTGGCTAATGATTCAAGCTCAGCTTCTGGTGCAACTTGTACTTCTTCAATCTCATCTTCTAGAGATAAAGCTTGAGGTGCTTCAAGTGCAGCTGTGAGTGAAAATTTGGGTGGAGATGGTGCCCTTGTGGCTCTCCTTCTTCTAGTCCTAATCTCAGGACTTGCAACCAATAGTTTCCCTTCCCCTTTCTGCAACTTCAACCTTGTAAGCATCACAAATTTGCAACCATTAGAACTCTACTTGCACAAAACTCAAGCAAATCAATCAAATAACCTTACCAACATTGGGATATAATAGCATCTTGATCTGAATTTGAATATTAGTTTTGCTATGCTAATTTCATCTTCGGATTTATATTTAAAATGTTGATCTTTGCTTCATGTGCATAGGCTTATTGAAGTGTTTATGAGTGTTAAACAGGTAAATGTATGGATATTATGTTAAATTCATGAACATAACATAAAATAAAATAAAAATTTAAAAAAAATTAAAAAAAAAAAACATAATGTTGAACAATAGCAATAAAAAGGTACAACAAATCATCACAATGATCCATTAACACAGTTTTTTTATGAAGGAGTTCACCCCTCCTGGGCTACATCTCCTTGGTCCAGCTTCCATGGCTTGGGCCTCTGTATTAGCTCAAATGTGCAAAAAGTGTTGTTTACATTCATCTACTACTCTTGAAACCTGCTCCAATGTGTTCAAAACATCCAAATCTGCTAGGATACAATCTTCCTAAGCCAAAAATGGTCAGAATTTGCTCCAGTTATGCTTCATACAATTTTCCCTAGAAATCTCCTCCAAAACTGGAGAAAACTCCAGTTAACGCAGCTAAAATTGGGGGCAGCTCCGAATTTGGTGGTTCCGCCGAATATGCCGCCATATTACCTTCAAAACTCTCCGGCAAATCCTGCAGTGACACTTGTCACAGTGTCATTGGGTGAAAATGACAAAATATTCCAGAATATCCCTTTTTTGCTGATTGGGCTGCCATGTCACCATTCTGTCATGTTCTGCAATTTTTTTAGTTGTTTAGGAAAATGAACAGCAGGCTCTATCTTCTTCATCCGGACTTCGTTTTCGATGAAATGAATTGCACCAGATTCCTGACAACAAGCTCTTCGTTTTCGTTAAGTTTCCAATCAATTCTGAGCACTTTCATTTTTGAGCTTAAACACTGAGCACCTAATCATACTGCGCAGAGGCACATCATTCAGTAGTCGGATCAACCAGGATTTCTAGTGATAGTGTGAGGTATCCTCACTAATCTTTCTGTCAGTCATATTCTCTATAACTGAATTTTCTGGAGAGACATTCAGAGATGTATTCAAATTAACTGATGCTTAATAATAAAACCCTCAGATTTGCTGCACTGATTTTCCCACATTGGCTCTTTCTGGGGACGTTTGTCGAAAAACAACAGTGTCCTGTGTGTGTGTTATTTTTCTCGCTCAAAATTTTGTTTTCACAATTATTTTAATGGGCGAAGGCTGCTCTAGTAACTGCTTCGATATTTTAAGAAGTAACCTTTGAATAACTTGTTAAATCATATTTGCAAGTAGGAGAAGTAGTTCAACTTGTTGTAGTAGGGATTCAAGATCTAGATCTTGGAATTTTCACATGGTATTAGAGTGTGTATTGTGAAATAGGAAGAGAAGATCCAACACTGAGACAAAGGCCAAAGAAATGCATAAGGCAGCAATTAGAATCCCCAGAGGGATTGCGCAGTCTAGGCCAGGAGGGCTGAAAATTCCAGGAAGGTCTCTCTCTGAGTAAGCCAACAGATAGGTAAGATTTCCAAATCAAAAAATTTCCAAGGAAGAGGGAGCAGTGCAAAGCTAGTGGGATGTAGTTTCTGCAGGCAGATTTTGATTTTGTCAGGCGGAAATTCATCAGAAGAAGAAGCAGTAGCATAGTGATGGAATTTTCTTCCTCAGGAAGCTCCTAGCCAGGGAATTTCAAATTTTTCAAGATTTGAGTTGCAGATCCAGGCATAGATTTACGAGCTCCACAAGGAGTGCGTAAGCTTGTCTAGTATTATGCAAAGGCGGAAGAAGAGGAGCATATTCGACATTTTCTATGGCCATGGCAGCTCAAGGGCTTAGAGATCAGGACCAGTTGGAGGGAGTCTCCAACTACGTGATCTGGAAGGCAAGAATCACTTGTCTTCTAAATGAATATGATCTCAATCTCTTCGTGACGAACATGGTAGTTGTCCCTACATATCTAGATCAGTTGAAGCAGTACAAGGTTGATATGGAGAAGGCAAAAAGGCTGCTCCTGGATGGAGTCAATGATCACATAGTGTCCCATATAACGGGAAAAGATACTACCAAGTGGATGTGGGAAGCCTTGGCCACGCTATATGGAGGATCTTCCGAGAAGCGGAAGATGTACCTTGAGCAACAATTAAGGTTGGTGCAGATGTGGAAAGGGGAGCGTATTGTTCTGTTATTTTTGAGACTTCAAGAGATTCATGACCAACTAGCAGCAGTGGGGTCTACCCCTTATCCTACATTGATGGTTAGACTGGCATTGAATGCAGTCATTTATGATTGGCAAGTCTTTGTCCAGAGAATCCTGGGCAAAGAAACCTTGCCAAGCTAGGAAGAGATGTGGGTTGTTCTTCAGCAAGAAGAGCTAAGGAGAGACTTGGTCAACTGAAAACTTGATGGCAGCAGTGGCAGTGGATCGAAGGTGAAGCAAGAGGAGGAAGAAAATGTAGCCCTTGCATCCAAAGGGCAGCAGGAGCAGCAGAGACGTAAGAAAGACATCTCGAAGATCAAGTTCTTCAAGTGTGGTAAAATTGGTCACTAAACTTCCCAGTGTCCTTTGAAGCAAAAGGACAAGGACGAGAAGCATGATACGAAGGTTACGACCGCTAAGATTGATGAGGATGAGTACGCCATGTTTGCCCACGCATCTACAGGAGGGAGATGGGGCGACATTGAGCTGTAGTTCAACTAAACTACAGATGGGCAGGATCCTTGAGGAGTCCACCTCTCAGATCATACCTTGCTACGCGTGCCCAAGATCATATCTAGCAGGTTGGAGGATTTTTCAATCAGTGCAGAGTGCAGAAACGAAAAATGCAGTAGTTAGCAGTGCTAACATCTGAGCAGCGCAGAGTAGAGTTGCAACAGCGTAGAGGGACGTAGTGTAGAGCAGCAGCAATGCATTGCTTCATAGGGACAATGTGGGTCTAGCAGCAGTCATATTTTCAGCACCGAGATGCATCCTGAACACTTGTTCAGATTCATGGATGTTTTTCAGTTGCTTCTCTCAGCAGTTGAGTTGCAGTGCAATGTTAGCAGTGGTAGTGCTAGTAGAAGATGCAACGTTTAAGAGGGAGTTGCAGTACATATTCAGTGTTTATTGTGGCAGTGTCAACAGCAGCAACGCAGTGAATGAAGGGCATCATGTCATGTGTCATCAACGCAAAGGGAGATGCTTCAGATTCAGAGTAGTGTGCAACAGGCCATATATGTTAGAGCACATTCCTCGCTAAGAGGGAGTGTTGATTTGTGGTAGCATTGGATGTACTCTAAGTCTCAAACTTTGTGGAGAGGCTTACACATGCATTACAGATAACCCATAAATTGTTTTGGGAAATTCCACCCAGAAACAATTTTTTAAGAAAAAATAATTATTTCTAATAAGGACCCTAAGTCTAACTTAGGAAATTAAAATAACTAAATAATATTAATGTAAATTGTGGTTGAAACTTCTAGAAAAAAGCATATCAAGTCTAATATAATATTAGACGTTGATTGGAGATATAATATTGATCATTGAAGTCTCAACAAGAAGACTATAAAGGAAGGCTTGAGGGTCATTTGTAAGAGACACCAGAAGGATCAAGTGATCAAATTTTCTGAAGTGAGCAGTGCTTAAGATGAAAACCAGATCTAAGTGATTCGTCATTGTAGTGATGGGAAGAGAGAGTATCCGAAGAGAAATATTTCTCAACCGGAGAATCATCAGCAGAGAATGGTAGAGAGAGATCCAGCAGTTACTCCGTAGAGCCATAGAGGTTGACGTAGAGCCATTGGGACTGTGTAGAGCCATGTAGGGCTACGTAGAGGGATAGAGGAAATCTGAGGGTTTGCTGAAAGATCTATTTCAAAAGCCAAAAGCCTGGGTGTGAGATCAGGAGGCAGAGATCGTAATTTTTGTGAAGCTGATCGATTCACCAGCTGAGTGATGCAGTGCCCAAGAGAGTTGATGTTGGGACTGTGCATAGCCTGCCAAAGGCACATCATTCAGTGGTCGGATCAACCGAGATTTCCAGTGATAGTGTGAGGCATCCTCACTAATATTTTTGTCAGCCATATTCTTTGTAACTGATTTTTCTGAAGATACATTTAGAGATGTATTCATATTAACTAATTCTTAATAATAAAACCTTCAGATCTGCTGCACCGGTTTTCCCACTTTGGGTTTTTACGGGGACGTTTGTCCAAAAACAACGATGTCCTCTATGTGTGTTATTTTTCTTGCTCAGATTTCTGTTTTCACAATTATTTTAAAGGGTGAAGGTTGCTTCAGTAACTGCTTCGATATTTTAAGAAGTAATCTTTAAATAACTTTTGAAATCAGATTTTCAAGTAGGAGAAGTAGTTCAACTTGTTGCAGTAGGGATTCCAGATCTTGATATTGGAATTTTCACACCAGAGGCATTGAAGAAGCACCAATTGTTGACAAATCTCAAAAAATGTGAGTCTGCACAACAATATTTGGTGTGTCTGGGATATGTGATAGGTGGAGGAGAGTTGAAGATAGATCCTACCCAGATGGAGGCCATCATGAAATGGTCAGTTCCTATTAATGTTTTTGAGGTCAGAAGTTTTGTTGGGGAAACATAGTACCTGAAGAAATTCATAGTATTATTTTTCAATAGTGGAAACACCATTCCACACCATAATAATGAGTGGTGACAATTTCTAGTGGGAATGTTATGGAAGTGGTGTTAATACATGGAGGAAGGCCCGCATGCTATTATTCAAAATCATTTCATGGGGTTGTTCTTAACTGTCCTACTTACGATCAGGAGCTTTATGCCTTGGTGTAAGTTATTAAGAAGTGGAAACATTATTTGATGGGAAATGAGACAATAATCCACACTAATTACCAACCGTTGCAATACCTACAAGCCTAGTGTAAGCTACATCAGACCAAAAATTACAAATGGATCGGGTTTTTATAGCAGTTTAGTGATCAAGTATAATAAGGGAAACACAAACAAGTTGGCTAACATGCTTTCAAGGCTACCCACATTAAAGATCGCAACTTTGGAAACTTTGATGCACATGGAGCCCTTCACCCGTGATGCATACAAAGAGGCATATATAGAGAATGAGGACATCAAGGAGGTGTTTCAGTAGTTACAGATCTAGCTTCATGTGCATGATGGTGATATCACAGTTGAATAACATCTCCAAAATGGGTTACTATACAATATGGATAAGTTATGTGTTGGTAAAGGTGAGCAACTGCAGTTGATCAAAGAGGCTCATACCTCCAAGGTTGTAAGGCACCTTGGTGTAAGTAAAATAATATCCAACTTTCATAGGTAAGTGTTTTGGCCTAAAATGCAAGAAGAGGTAGATAGGTTCATAATAAGGTGCATGCCTTATTGCACTAGAAATCCCAGTACTTATAAACAGGGTCTATACCATCCCTTTCCTATACCCTCTTGTCCTTGAGAAATAATTTTTGTGGACTTCATGGGAGGTTTACCAACAACCAAGAAGGGACATAACTACCTATTCATGGTAGTTGACAGGTTCAATAAGATATGTGTTCTAATGCCTTGTAAAAAGACCTTCAACAAGGAAGAAGCAATGATCTTATTCTTTGGATAGGTTTGGGTGAACTTTGGCTAAGGAGTACCATTTCAAACAAGGACACATGATTTCTTAGTGCATTTTGGATTACATTGTGAGATAATATGGACATGAAGTGAAGAGATCTATAACATTCCATCCACATACAAATGGGCAAACAAAAGTATCCAACAAGAATTTGGTGCAAATTTTGAGGGTTGCAATTAGAAGCATTTGAATACTTGAATGAAAATAAATTATATATACAACACTCGTATAATAGAGATGTCTACACTTCTACTAGTAAGTCCCCATTTGAAACATTTTTTAGATATTTTCCACCTTCACCTTTGGATATTGCATATGGGAAACTAGGAGAAGGGAAGGAGGATCTCACTGGGGATGTCTTAAGGGTAGAGAATTTTGTTGAGAATGTGAGGTAGATCCATCTACAAGTGTAGGAGACATTGAAGAGATCACAGGAAAATTACAAGGCTAGACATGATCAACACATAATAGGGAAGTCATTCAATATGGGAGATAGAGTATGGTTATAATTGAATGCGGACAGGTTACAAGGTCCTGGTAAGAAAGTCAAGGATTTGTGATATGGTCCCTTTGAGATACTCTAAAAACACTTATGGACTGATTTTACCCCCATACATGCACATTTACTCAATGGTGAATGTGGAAAATTTGAAACTCTATGAGCCTTCCATGTTGGATCAGGAAGAAGAACAAGCTCTCCCTTTTGTAGAGGAATCATCACTAGACTATTAAACAAAGTTGTTAGAGGATACAATTTTTCAAAAGAGGTCCAAAACTACAAGAAAAGGGTAGCATGACCTTTGGTTGATTGGATTGAAAGGACATATTCCAAGAGAGACTGAATGGTACACCCGGGAGAAGGTAGAGAAACAAATTCCTCACTTTATTTAGTAAAATCTTGTGGGGACTAAAAGCCTCCCAAAATAGGGAGGTATGATCCGGATTAGATCATTATATTATTTGGCATCCATTTTTATGCTTTCATAATGGTAAACTTGGAGGAATAAGCTCAAAGGACCACTTTATCGGTGGGTCCCAGTTTGGAAAAGTGGGGTTTGAAACCTTCTAGAAGAATTTTGAGGCATTAAATGATATTTTTTTGGGGGTAATATTGTATCACATAAGAAAAAAACCCCTAGGTCTATTATACACTCTAATGCCTTTCCAATGGCACCAGAAATACCTCAAATGGATTTTGTATACCAATGCTATGCCACCTATAAGTTGATATTCCTATTTTGACCATCATGATTCAAGAGTATTTCATATCATGCCCCATTATTCATGGAAAATGGTTTGGAAATGTGATCATGATGACGAAGAATATAGAAGAGTCAATATCATAAATCTAGTTAAGAGTTGAAGGAGTCAAACTTGACCACTAGTAGGCTATTGAGTTGTGTTATAACCGAGCCCCTAGGAGGAAAAGGGGTTCCATTCCTCTGGAGTGCATTTTTTTCAATATATGATAAGAGTAGCAAAGAGTGGAGAGAGAGAGAGAGAGAGAGATAACAGAGGGTTTGTGTAATACAGAATCTCACAAGCCACAGGTCTCACTCCTTTGTACTTGCATCCATTTCCATTTAGAGAAAGAGAGATCAAAGCAACCTCATCTTCTAGCTAGGTTTTCTCTTGTAAGGTTATCTAGATCATCTCTCATGTTCATTGTGGTTTGTGAGTTTTATTTCACTATTCTCTACTTTATGTATTTTATCTATTGCATGCACAAGCATAACATAGTAATTAAAGTATACAAAATTCTAAGGAAAAATTAACCCTCATAGTGTAGATTTTAGATTTTCAAAAATATTTTAGTAGATATGTTGTGACAAATTGTGTAGTGTAATATCCACGATAGTTTATAGACCATGAAGTCACCAGGATGAGCAAATATATTCAAAATTTAACTCTCATCCAATGTTATAACTTCTTTACAAGTATTTTTTAAGCACGTAAAACTCCTTATTAAGCTCTGGATATTCAGTTATTACCTTTATATTGTCATATAATTATGTCGGTTAGAACCTTTTGTTGTACATTTTCATTATAATTTTACCCTTTGTCTCATATATATACACACACCAAGGAAACCTTTATTGGGATCATCTCATCTCCTCTTTTTTGTTGGATTCATCGTAAAAAGAGGTCCCCCCCCCCCCCCCAAAGCATATTGTATTCATTAAATTTGTATCATTTTTAAGATGCTTGAGTCATTATAGTGTATTTCTGAAAAATGGACTTTATCCTCAACAATGGTGCCAAAATGTAATAAAAGAAACTCACTCTTGTAAATATAAAGTTCCAAATCTCAATTGTTGGTTGAGTGAAACTAGGAGGGAGGCCGCAGTCAGCAACCCTCTTCTTTAGTTCAGGTTGACTCTGTTAGGTCCCTTTATTACTACTATAGTCCCTTATTGTTGTTGGTGTAACCCCCTTATTGTTATTATTGTACCCTTGTAACCCCCATATTTTTATTATTGTGCACTTAAATTATTATTGTTAGGTCGGCTAGGATTACATTGTGGCCCCACTAGGATTACATTGTGGCCCCATGGACTCCTATATATAGAAAGGAGGTTTTGTAATTTGTATCATCCAAGAATTGTTCATTCATATAATGTATTGGAGGTTGCCCCCTCGAAGTGGCTTATTTCTAAGGTGTTGATATCTCTTTTCTTCTATTTTTGGAGCTGGTTTCACAACATGTGGTATCAGAGCTTTGGATTCTAGGGTTTTCGCTGCTCCAAACCAGTCATCGTGGCATTTTCGCTATAAAAAATTTTCTACGAAGGTTCGGAACCTGAAATTTTTAAAGTGTAAAGCCAAAATCCTGAGGAGAATTTTCGCAAAATTTCAGAGCTTGGTTCGCAATATTTTCGGAGATATGATCTGTGGAAGTTAGGGCTTTTTGCAGGCTCCTGAATTTAACCTAAACAGGTCATCACAGCATTTGCGCTATAAATTTTTTTCTACGAAGTTTCAGACGCTGAAATTTTTAGAGAGCGAAGTCTAAATCCTGAGGGACATCATCGCAAAATTTTAGAGCTTGGTTCGCAATATTTTCGGAGATATGATCTATGAATGTTAGGTCTTTTTCAGGCTCCCGAATTTCATCTCAAAGAGGTTATCGTGGGAAAATCTTCATAACTCCCTCTATGAGCATCAAATTGGAATTTTGTAAAAAGTGGTAGCAAGTACATGAAATATAGTTTCTTTTCTATCAATTTTAGAGCCAAAGGAGGAAACAGTGACACGTGGAAATTCATACAAGTTCACTCTACTGAACCAGTCCATAATTGGGTCATTGTGGGAGATTGGACATAATTTTTCCCTGAAGAATCCAAATCAGGTCAGACCTATGACATTTGAAAGAAGCTTCAGAGGGATACTACAAGGTCAAATTTCAGATATTGAGGATCTGCAATTACAGATATAATTCAATTTCAATATAGAGCTCCTCAAAAGCAAGTAAAAGGTGTGTATTTTTTTTTTCCCCGAATTGCATAAATTTTGTTTGAAGAATCAAGTTGAATTGATTCCAAGGGAATATTGTAGAATATATATTAGTATTAGATTCTAAAATGGCCCCTAAAAATAATTCAACACCCATTAAGCCTTTAGAAGGCTCTACTATGACTCATGTAGACGAATAATGACAACATGACATATCAAATTTACAAAAGCAAGTGCAACAAATTTCTCTCTTGCAAAGAGCAACAAAAAATGACATGGAAGTTTTGAAGAAAGGTGTGGAAACTAAGATGGATGGTTTGAAGAAAGGCGTGGAATCTAATATGGATAGTTTGAAGAATGGCATGGAAGCTAAGATAGATGGCATGGAAGCTGGCATGGAATCTAAGATGGATGACATGGAAGCTAAGATCGATGAAAAAATGGAAAACATGAAGAATGATCTAAAATCAGACATGGAAGGTTTGACAAAGTTGGTACAACAAATGTTTCCTAATGGTGAAAAGATAGTAGATGAAACTCATTATGAGAACAAAATAAATGTTAATCGTGATTTCATAAACTCTAATGTTGACGGGAAGAACCACCATATTCCAAAAATGCATATGAGGAAGTTTGATGGAAAGGATCCTGTAACATGGATACTACAGATGGAGCAATATCTTGATCTCAATAATGTGCAGAACACACAAAAGGTACGCATTGCAGCTTTACAATTAGAACAAAATACATTTGTATGGTATCGATGGCTTTGCTCCCGTAAAAAAAATTTCACTTGGTCAATTTTTACAGAGGAAATGATAGCACATTATGACGATACAAAGAGAAACACCTTCTTTAGCCAATTGATAAATCTCAAACAAAAGGGTTTAGTGGGGGAGGACATTGAGGACTTCCAAAAATTGAATATAAGGGTAACTAATATTCCAAAGGAACACAAGATTGATCTCTTCATGGGTACTTTAAAGGATAACATCCAACTTGAAGTTCGCGTTTTGGAACCTGATTCATTGGAGAAGGCATTCAGGTTGGCAAGAAAAATTGAATGTAAAATTATGGCAACAAGGAAGCCTACCACTCACTTATATAAAGAGGGAAGTGTTGCTACTCCTAGATTTCAACAACCTACAAGGTGACAACACAAAAATTGGAAGAAAAAAGAGTGTTGGCGAGTGATCAGGTCTCGCGGGAAAGACCCAGGTTCAGGAGTTGTGGCCAACATAGGAATCCGCTGTAATCTAGGATCACGCTGGAATTATCACCCTACTCTAGAGAGTAGAGAGTCTCACCCGAGGCGTGCCGCGACCACATGCAGGAGGGGAATATACCAATGGCAAGGAACGGATCCGCAATTCATTCTTATCAGTGATTAGATTCAATAAATAGAATCACAGACGCATCAGCATTTAGAGAGCATACAGATATTAGACAATTGAAATTTTTAAAGCATCTCAACCAACACACATGCATGTGAATCACACAAATAGACAGTAACCTGCAATTATATTAAGCTCTTGGCCGAATCCTCAATTACATAGCTTTGCAATGGGCTTACAAATCTGATACATATGCCTTACGGAACAGAGATGTACATCAATAGAACCCTAGGAACTACAGAGACCTCATCCATAATCTGGGTTCCTGCTGCAGCATGCGTTTCTTCTCCTTCAGTTGCTCTCTTCTCCTGCTTTCTTCCGGGTGACAGCTATTTATTCACCCGCTGTCGCGACTGTTAGTTCTTCTTATGTCCTTCTTCAGCTGCTTCTAGCTTTTCTCTGATTATCTGTGTGTTCCTCTTGCGTTCTTCTACTGTATCTTCTCCTTATCTACACTTATGCATCTATTTTCCTCCGCTATGTGCATGTTCCTTCACAACCTTGGTAGCTCCGCCGTTTGATGTGGTTGTGACTTGGTTGCGGCTGCCATGTGCCCTCGTTCCGCAACCCCAAAATCTGGCCGTTTTTCCAATTCAAAACGTTCAAAACAAGGTTTTTCAAAACAAGGGCCCCAACAGGCCCCGACCACAGTTCCTTGACTCGTCCCCGAGTCAATCACAAATTATGGTTTCTACCTCCATTGCCCTGCTTGACCCCATGCCTTATTCGCCCTGTGTGCCTTCATCCTGTGCTCGTTCCTGTTATGCGCCTTCATCTTGTTCCTGTCCTTGATGTGCATCTTCAGGTGGCTGTTCAAACAAGGGCCCCAACTCCGGGACCCTTCGGAACGTTGTAGCTCGAAGCTCAGTAAAAGCCGACACAGCTTGCTGCAACCCCTGGATGAGCAAGTCTGTTTCCTCAGTGAGCTTGGTGACAGCAGCCTCCTCGATGTGCGTTGGGACAGCTTCGAACATTGTGATGATCTAGGTCTCGGCTGCTGCTGCGAGCTGTTGTATGTTCCGGGCGCTAGATTGAAGGGGTGGTCGGAGCTCACGAATGACGCGTTTGGCCTCCATCGAGCAAGCCTCTATGTGTTGGAGCTATGCCTCAAGTTCATCAGCCTGGGCGTATAATTGATCCAGCCTGGCGGGGTCCGTAGCCTCTTGAATTTTCCTTGAAACCTGCTGGAGTTGGGCTGAAATCGGTTGTGTCTTGACGGTGAGTGCCAAGGAGCATTCTTGAAGGCCCTTCAGGAGGTCTCGAGCCTCTTGGGCCGCGGAATGAAGTGTTTCCTACATCTGAGCTGCCTGGCCCTGCTTGGCGGCCACCTGGGCTAAATAGTCGACCTCGGGCTTGGCTGGCATGGGACGGGCCGCTAACGCTGCACGAAGCTCATGATTCTCCCGGTGTAATTCCTGAACAACGATGCGGAAGTGGATAGCTTGCTCAGAGAGGCTGACCGCAGCAATTTCGGGAGGCAGCAGGGGGTAATGAGGCTCCAGGGAGGGCCAGAACTCGGAGAACATCCAGGTAACATTGGTGATCATTGCTTCCATCTTCTCCCGTGCTGTTCAGAGTTGGTCACGCTGTTCAGTAAGCGCGGCAAGCTGGTGTTGCTGCTCGGCATACTGCTGCTGGAGTCCCAAATGTAATCTCTCGGCCTGCTGGGCCGCCCTTTGAATCAGTAGGTACAACTGAGCTGGATTGTCAAGCTGGAAGGTGGCGGTCCCAGAAGCGCTCTGCGCCGGCATTCGCTCCGGCAACGGTTGCCCACCGGCAACTGTTCGAGTGACATGCCCAGGAGGTGAGAAGGGTGTGGCCTCTCGATGTGCAGAGTCAACCATATTCAGATCCGACGGTTCTTGCTGATCAATGTGGGCCGGTTGTGGAGGGACTGTGGCCTTAGGCGGAACCTCGGCAGAATCAGACCCAGTGCGTAGCTGCTGTGTGAATATATCAGTGAAAGGAGGGTGGGGTTCGACCACTGGGTCGATTGGTGGTATGACTATGGCAGCACCAGGGTCAACCTCAGCCCCGCAGTCCCCATCCATGAGTTCCCGGATAATGGGGTCAGACACCGTAGCCGAGGAATTAGACGGGGCAGATGAAGTGGCAGGCGGATGAACGATGGATGGGGCGATTGGCAGTGTGGTGGGGGTATGTGGTAAGCGAATGTTGATGAATGTAGATGGGTTGATGAGGGGTTCCTCTTGAATCAGTACCCCTGTGCTTGGGGGCAGTGGTGGATCATCAGCAGTGACGTCCACCACCGGATTTTCCTCGGTGGTGCGGGCCCTCTTAACTTGAGGGGCCTCGGGTGGATCCCTAGGCCTTCTCGTCTCGACCATCGGGGTCGTGAGTGGATCAGCAGGGGTAAACAGGATAGTGGGGATGGGGGAGGTGAGTGAAGCGGTATGGGGGTGCGAAGTGGAGCGAGTGAGATGAAATTTAGAAAATAAGGGAAATGGGGTAGCACCGCTAGAAATAACCTGGGCCGCCACATTGAAATTCCGTACCTAGTTGTTGGAGTGGCAGACGACGGGGATGAGCGGTTCGGGGATTTCTTGTGATGGCGCTACCACCTCCGTCTCGGTAGGCTGTTGCACTGGTGCCATCCTGTCAAAATTATATCTGGGGAGCCCGTCCCGCATGTGCTTCGTGACCCCCGGCCATGAACAAACTTCACGATGGAAGGTAGCATCGTCCAACTGAAATTTCAGCGGCGTCATTCGGAAGGTGTCTGCCGGAACGCAAGTGGGTCAGAGGTAAGTATGCTTGTGACTTACCCCGAACCACACTTGCTCGCTATATTCATCCAACAGGTTCCTGGGCACCCGTTGCTAGCATGCCACCACATCCGTCATTAGCCGGTACCATGACCGAAACACATCTGCATTCACCAGTTTGGTACTGGGGTCAGTTGAGACCTGCCATGGAGTGAATTCATCGCGAGGGGCTGGCCCTCAGGGATATCTACGGGGAACCGGATGTGTGGAGTGTGCCATTTCCACATGGCAAAAGCAATGATCAAGTAGCCATAAATAAAAGTAGTTGCGCGCTTATAATTCTCCTCGCACGCATCGAAGAGCTCTTTTAACAAGAAGGAACACCAATTTAGTTTTGTGCCTTGGACACAATGCTCAGCAATAGAAATAGTATCAAGAGTGCATTCACCCTTGGTGTAATGCCTCATTGTCTTACTAGCAATGAGGTAACAGGCGAATCGAATCTCGGGCTTGTTAATGAGGTCGATCTTGGCTCCTTTCCCCCCCTTGCGAGTGCCATATTTCGCATAGAGGTCCGCATCACCCGACTTTCATGTGTGCTTGGAGGAGTTCTGGCAGGCCGTTGAGATGTCTGCGCCCATCTGTGAAAGCCCTGTGAGGTGATGAATATCTTCGGCGTGAATGGGAATTTCCTGGGTCAGCCACAAAGACCCATTCTGAATTCGGCTGAGGAGGAAGCGTGTACACTGCAGAACCGGTCCGGTGGTGCCAAAGACCAGAAGATTTCTCAAGTTAATCAAGGATGAGGTCTGAAGGCCCCTAAACTCTGGTAACAGGCGGCTAGCGGGGTTGTCGGCTGCAGTGCAGTAGTGCTCCACATATGCCTGCCGCTGGAGGGACAGAAACTCGGCAGCATTTGAGAGGTTGGCATCAATCAAGGCTGCATTATCATATTTACCCACAAGGGACTCGGTCTTGTGAATCCGAGTGTCAAGCTCTGGTTCAATGACGGCTGGGACGGCCTTCGGCATTTTGGCCCGGCGCTGATAGACCTGTAGAATCTGCCTTGGGCGCCTTTCCTGGTGCAATGCGTTCTGAGAATTCAACGGCTCTGGTGCAGCTGAAATTGCTAATTTGAACGGGTCCGGCATTCTCGTGCTTTTGGCTTCCATGCAAGTTATGTCAGCACCTGGCACGAGTGGAGTTGATGAGACCCCCTAACGAGTTAATTCCTGTTGGCATTCTTTCTGCGATAATCGTGCGATCAATCGCATGCCAATGAGTGTTGTGACAGTTGCTGACGGTGGCATGGGGAAATGGGTGGACGTGATGGTTGAGGTTACTATGGGTGATGGCCAAATGATGACGGCGCGGTTATTGCCAAGTATGGTAATTAATGATGCAGATCTAGGCGATCCTACGGACTGACACAAGTACGTGGGTAGACTGAGCTGGACTGACGTGGAGACTGATACGGATCCTACAGGGATGACACGCTGGACCGGCGTCACCCTGACCACAGTCGGTTGCGGTGCGGACCCCGCAACTGAGCGGTTATTGACACACTAACTATGAACAGAGAATACCTCCTACGCTCAGCCCGGTTGCGGGAGAGTTATTCAACTATGCTACGCTACGGGTGCTCTCGGGTGCAAGAGTTATTGATGAGAAATGAAAGGTACTTACTCCTGGTAGGGTTTCAGGCGTGCGCCATTCACCCACCCAAGAAGAACCGTACCGTCCAGCTGTGCCAACCGAACGGCTCCGGAATCGCGAATCTCGATAACGAAGTAGGGTCCCAACCAGTGCATCTGTAGCTTTCCTGGGAACTTCTGGAACCTGCTGTCGTATAAAAGAACTTTGCTGCCAACCTGGAAGGTTTTTTTCTTAATGTGGCGGTCGTGCCACGCTGTCTGCCAGTCCTTCTGAATCTTCTGGTGGAATTCGGCCAGGCAGCGGGCCCTCATCCAGTTCCTGTAATTCATGGAGGCGCTCCTAGAGGGAGGCCTCTTCCGAAAACTTCAGAGACGTGGCGATCAACAGGCTTGGTACAATAAACTCGGCGGGGATCACAGCCTCCCGGCCGTACATGAGCTGGAATGGCGTTTGATTGGTCAAGCGCTTCACCGTAGTCCGATAGGCCCATAAGGCCGCTGATAGGTGCTCGTCCCAATCATCACGCTGGGCATTGCAAATCTTAGTCAAGCCTTTCTCAAGAATCTTATTGAAGGCTTCCAACGTACCATTAGCTTGCGAGTGATACGGGCTACTCTTGTGATGCTGAACCATGAAGGTGTCCAGCAATGCCTTGACCGTGTCATTAATGAAGTGTGTACCCTGATCACTGGTTAAACTTCGCGGGTAGCCAAACCGGCAAATGGTGTGCTCAAAAATGAACCGGGCGGTGGTATCTGCTGTGCAATCGCGTACCGCGGCTGCCTCAGCCCACATGGTGAGGTAATTCGTGGCGGTAATGATGTACCGGGCCTTGGAGTGTCGGGCGACTGGGGCTATGGGGCCCACAAAAGCGACAACCCACTTCTCGAATGGCCGCAACACATGCACAGGGTGTAACGGAAGCTCATCCCGGTGAGAGGGCCTTCCCGTCCGCTGGCAGACGTCGCATCGCTTCACATAGGTCTTACAATCGGTATGTACTGTCGGCCACCACAGGCCATCTTGGAGCACCTTTCTTGCGGTGGGTTTCGCACCCACATGCCCTCCCGCAACACCGCTGTGACATTCCCACATTACCGCTTCCTGTTCGTGGTCAAGGACGCAACTGCGCAAAACCTCATCGAGGCGCAGTTTGTATATCTGCCCTACGATCAATTGGTAGTCGGCGGCACGGACGACCAAATGTTGTTTCTAGAGCGGGGTGTAATCCTGAGGGCATTGCCCCGTGGTCAGATAGGCGGAAATGTTGGCCAAGTAATCTGGTACAGCTTCGACTCGGAAGAAGTCAGCGTCTGGCAGCGGATCATCGAGGGAGCCGTCATTCTCCTCCGTCTCCGACCTGGATAGGTGATCAGGCCCAACATTCAACCTCCCGGGCTTGACGATTACTTCGAACGTGAATTCTTGAAATAGCAGAAGCCAACGGCAAATCCATCCTTCCAGAACAGGCTTATTGACCAGGTACTTCAGGGCAGAGTGGTCCATGAAGAACTTGGACTTGCCCCCTAGAAGATAGTGGCAGAACTTCTGAAGAGAGTACACCATCGCCAGCGCCTCCCTCTCGGTCGTGGTGTAATTCTTCTCCACATTGGACAGTTTGCGGCTGGCGAAGTAGATAGGGTGGTCAACTGTTGTATCGCCGGGTTGTGCCAAGACAGCCCCAAGTGCAACACTAGAAGCGTCGATATGCACATGGAACTACTTATCCCAGTCGGGATGAACTAGAATAGGCGTCGACGCCAGCTTTTCCTTCAGGGTGTCCAGGGCTACCCGACACTCCTCCGTCCACTGAAATACTGCGGACTTCCGCAGAAGTTGTTCTAACGGAGCAGTGATCTTGGCATAGTTGTGGATAAACCTCCTGTAGTATCCTGTGTGCCCGAGCAATGCCCGCAATTGTTTCACCGTCTCGGGGGCTTCCATGTGTACGATCACCGCAACCTTGGCGGGGTCGACGCAGACCCCTTGCTTGCATACCACATGTCCCAACAACGTGCCGAACGGAACGGAAAAAATACATTTCTTTAAGTTCAAGGAAATCTGCAACTGGCAACACCGATCAAACATGACCCGCAACAGGGTAGCGTGTTTCTTTAATAAACTATAGACAGTCCAGTCGTCCATGTAGACTTCCAGGAACTTGTGAATGTACTCCCGGACAATCATTCCAAGGTTTTTGAAACTTCCAAAGGACTCCCACCTATTCGTGATCATGATCATGCTACTCATTTGATTCCAGGAAGTGTTCCTCCAAACATCAAGCCTTATATATATCCTTATGTCCAAAAGAGCGAAATTGAAAGTATGATTGCAGAAATGTTAGAGGCGGGTGTAATTCAACCTAGTCAAAGTTCTTTCTCTGCTCCTGTAGTATTGGTACACAAGAAGGATGGATCATGGCGCATGTTTCCGGATTATAGGGAGCTCAATAAGCTCACCATTAAAGATAAATTTCCCATTCCTGTGATTGATGAATTATTGGATGAATTACATGGAGCAATTTATTTTACCAAGTTGGATCTTTGTTCGGGATATCATCAAATTAGAATGAAGACTGAAGATATTCCAAAAACAACATTTCGAACTCATGAGGGTCATTATGAATTTTTGGTCATGCCTTTTGGCCTTACCAATGCACCTTCTACATTTCAAGGGTTGATGAAGTCCATTTTCAAACCCTTCCTTAGAAAATTTGTGCTAGTATTTTTTGATGATATACTAATCTACAGCAGGTCTTGGAAGGATCATGTTGAACATGTTGACAGGGTGCTCAAACTATTGCGGGAGAAACAATTATATGCAAAAAAATCCAAATGTTTCTTTGGAGTACAAGAGGTGGAATATCTGGGTCATATTGTATCTCACGAGGGTGTTAAAGTAGACCCTAACAAAATTAAAGCCATTAAGGAATGGAAAGTCCCCACAACCATAAAGCAGTTGCGAGGATTTCTCGGGTTAACGGGGTATTATCACAAGTTTGTTAAGAATTATGGGAGAATAGCAGCACCTCTAACAACATTATTGAAGAAAGATGCATTTTCATGGACTCCTGAAGCAACTAAGGCCTTTAAACATCTTAAAGAGGCAATGTGCCTAGCACCGGTCTTAGCTACGCCAAACTTCACAAAAACCTTTATTGTGGAATGTGATGCCCCAGGAAATGGAATTGGTGTTGTTTTAATGCAATAAGGAAGACCCATTGCTTTTGAAAGTCGTCCAATCAAAGGAAAGTATTTACAAAAACCTACTTATGAGAAGGAAATGTTAGCAATACTGCATGCACTAAAGAAATGGAGAATTTACCTAATGGGAAGACACTTCAAGGTAAAAACTGATCATGATAGTCTTAAACGCATTTTGGAACAAAGACTATCTTCAGAAGAGCAACAAAAATGGGTCACAAAGATGTTGGGTTATGACTTTGAAATAATCTACAAAAAAGGGAAGTTAAATGTTGTTGCAGATGCACTCTCAAGAAAGAATGAAGAGGTGGAAGCATTGCTTTGTGCCATTTCTATTATCCAACCAGATTGGATAAAAAAAGCAAGAGATGAATGGAAGAAGGACAAAGATGTATGGACACTCATTCAAAAGTTGCAGCAAGATCCTAGTACATCTGATACATTTAGTTGGAAAAATGATTCCTTATGGTACGAAGATCGCTTATATCTTTGTAAGAATTCCCAACTAAAACAAAATATTCTTTTGGAATTGCACACTTCTCCTTTAGGAGGACACTCAGGATTTTTAAAAACTTACCACAGGGTGAAGAAAGAATTTTTTTGGGATGGCCTTAAATTTGATATTCAAAAGTTTGTGGCGAAATGTTTGGTTTGCCAGCAGAATAAAGTTGAGACAATTAAGACCCCGGGACTTCTACAACCTTTATCCATTCCAAGTCAACGTTGGGAGGATATTTCGATGGATTTTATCACAGGTTTACCTAAGTCCGAAGGAAAGAGTGTCATCATGGTCGTAGTTGATAGACTTACCAAGTATGCACACTTTTGTGCATTATCTCATCCATTTAAAGCAAGTACGGTTGCTACTACATTTATGGACAGAATTCAAAAGCTACATGGAAGCCCAAGGGTTATTGTGAGCGACAGAGATCCCATTTTTACTGGAAATTTTTGGACGGAGTTATTTTCTTGTTGGGTACTCAATTAGCTCATAGCTCATCTTATCATCCTCAATCTGATGGTCAAACTGAGATAGTAAATAAATGTTTGGAAGGATATCTTCGTTGTTTTGTATCCGATAAACAAACACAATGGGTCAAGTGGTTACCTCTCGCTGAATGGTGGTATAACACTTCCTTCCATACTACAGCAAAAATGACCCCATTTATGGCACTTTATGGATATCATCCACCATCCATCACATCATCTTTAAGAGAAAATTCAAAGGTTCAAGCAGTGGAAGATCACATCGAGCATCAACAAGTTCTCCAACTCTTAAAGGTCAACCTGAATTTGGCACAAAATCGAATGAAACAACAGGCAGATCAACATCACAGCGAGAGAAGTTTTGATGTAGGAGACTGGGTATTTTTACGGCTACAACCATACAAAAAAATGTCCCTCAAGCAAGCTAAGAAGCATAATAAATTATCGCCAAAGTACTATGGTCCTTACAAGGTGTTGCAAAAGATTGGTACTATGGCATACAAATTGGAGCTTCCTGCTTCTTCACGAGTGCATCTAATTTTCCATGTTTCATGCTTAAAGAAGGTTATAGGTGAAAATATTCCAGTTCAAACAATATTTCCAGAACTTGATGAGGAAGGAAAAATCATATTGGAACCTGAAGCGGTCACGGAAACAAGAACTCGACAGCTATGGAATCGATCAATTTTAGAGTATCTCACCAAGTGGAAGAACTTGCCCACTGAAGATTCTACATGGGAGGATGAGAATTTTATACAGAAGCACCCAAAGCTACTCAAGCGTTGAGGACAACACTTTTTGGAAGGAGAGGGGCATGTTAGGTCCCTATATTACTAGTATATTCCCTTATTGTTGTTAGTGTAACCTCCTTATTGTTATTATTGTACCCTTGTAACCCCCATATTTTTTTTTTACAGAAACGGATATGGATTTATATTAGAAATTGGCCAAAATGCCTTTCACCGGTTACAATAGATCGGGCATAGCCCTTGAACTTACTTCGACTAACTGATCATAGGCCCAAAAATTTGGAGATCCGCGTTTTTTACTCGAGACTAGAGAATCTATCTCCGTTAATTTTCCTATCTTAAATGTACAAACAAACTGTTTCAAAATAATGCAGTAAAACATAATTCTAAGTTAAGGGATGGAGTCCCACTCCACAATACCGTCTTTCAAGAGAGAGCCAGCGGGAAGTGGCACCGCCCTGTTGGCTTCCATATCAGCATCTTTATTGTTCCCCCTCAATACATGAAGGAATTTTGCAGTCTGAAAAGATTTCACCAAAATTCTGATTCTTGAAATCACTCTTGCCAATCTAAGATCTGCAGGAGAAGAATCCTCCAATAAAACTTTTATAATGGACTGAGAATCTCCTATAACATTAACCTCTGTAAGACCAAAGGCCTTAGCTTGCTTGAGACCTTGAAGAAGAGCCAGGGCTTCTACTTGAATACTGGTGGAATGGCCTAAACCCCAAGCGAACTTAGTCTCAATTCTGCCCTCCTTATTCTTTATAACTCCTCCTGCCCCAGCCAAACCGGGATTACCTTTCATTGCCCCATCGAAGAACAGAGAGTATCTGGATTGCCTGATGAGAAAATCGGATAGATCATTCTCCTTCCCTCTGAATTGCCACTCTGTTATATCCTTGTGATGCCTTGTTTCTCCTGAGAATTGGAGATCCAACGAGGCACCCCAGTCAACGTCTTGCTGTCTTAGATTCGAGTCCGACAAATGCTCCCCCAGACTTTCTTTCCAAAGACTTTTTATTTTGAGATGGTGAACTGCGGATTTAAGCTTTCATCTCTGAAGACTCTTCTGTTTCTCTCCAGCCAGATTTGCCAGCAGATAAACTTCGGCAAGGAGAGCCAAGCGGCTTTAAAACTTTCGTTTTTTTGGAGCGTTTCTGGGTAGAAGTTTCACCAGTTTGCAAATAAGTCAGGGATAGACGTTGGTAAGATGAATTCTGCTTTCCAATGATTCAAGAGTTTCTGCCAGATTTATTTTGAGAAATTGCAGTCCAAGATAATGTGTTGGGCGTTCTCTTCACTGTCACAACACAAGTGGCAACGTGAGGGACCTTGGAACCCTTTCTTCTTCAATCTGTCTTCTGTTAAAATTCCTTTGTGGCATAACAGCCAGCAGAAAGAATCAACTTTTGGCATGGTTTTGTAAGTTCAAAGCCCCTTCCACACAGCAGGGTCGAGAGGGACGTGTGGGCGATCTTGGAGGCTTTTATACCCCTGTGCAACAGTATATAGCCCTGGGGCGGCTCCCCAACCGCGGGCGTCCTTCCTACCAACGCGCAGAGGCGCCTTACCGTGCAGCAGAGAGAGAAGGAGGTCGCGTTCTTGAATCAGCTCTGGAGGAACAGGCGGGAGTCTCCATCGCAGCCAATTGCTGCCAGCCCACAACGAAATGTCCCATAGAGAAACGCAACCTGCTCGGTCCAGCCACAGTCGGAGAGCTTGTAGAGAACTGTAGCTTGATAATGGGGGATGCATCATGATGTTGTCGTCCCATATTCTGATTTATTTGCCATTGCCAGGGATCCAATGCGCTCTGTCTCTAATTAAAGGAGCTGCTTTGAGACAGAGTTTGATCAGTTGCGAACCTGAGGTGGGCAGTGAGGTTTCCAGGCATCTTTTCCATTTCCCCATGAAATACTTCCTCCATAAAGCTCTTTGCGCCCATCCTGGGTGTGGACCAATGATTCTCTAGAAGATTTTGGCTCCCATGGCTGTATTTTGGAGGCTGAGATCTTTAAAGTTTAGGCCTCCTTCATTCTGAGGCTTACAGATTTTCTCCCAACTAACCAAAGGGATTTTCCTTTCATTGTGTTTGTCGCCTTTCCAGAAGAACTTGCGGATGAAGGCTTCCATTTTTTTGATGATGCCAATGGGGGCAAGGATTACAGAGAATTGAAAAATGGGGAGACTACTGAGAACAGATTTGATGAGGACAGTTTTGCCGGCAAGGTTTAACCATGAGAATCCCCAAGCTTTAATTTTAGCCTTGAATTTATCCAGAAGAGGGATCCAATCTCTAGTTTTCGGAAGATAGGAAGACCCAGATAGGTAAAAGAGGTCCAACTGAGGGTGGCAGAAAAGCCCAGGAATCTGGTGATGGCCGAAAGAATGGAGGCAGAGATATTCCAACAAAAAACTTTGCATTTACCTTTGTTCAAGCTGCTGCCTGTAGCTTCGTTGTAATCATCCAGAACCTCCTTGAATTTTAAGGCTGATCTGACAGAGGCAGCCCCTAGCAAGAGGGTATCGTCAGCAAACAAAGTATGATTAACATTTTTAACCCCTCTGGCTATGTTGAGCCCTAGGATCTCTTGATCAACCAATTTCTGGTCAAGATAGAAGCTCAGGACAGAAACATGGAGGACAAAGAGAGGGGGCAGCCCTACCTAATCCCTCTAGAAGCTTTGAAAAAGCCAGCTACTCTCCCATTCACCAAAGGAGCGATCCAGGGATCGACAATACAAGCGCGGATCCAATTGATAAAGCCCATTCCAAAGCCAAATTTATGAAGGACTTCCCAAAGAAAACTGAGTCTGACACGATCAAAAGAATTTTCCAAGTCTAGTTTAATTACCATACCTTTCTCCTTGCGAAGTTGGCTTGAGTGGATCGCCTCTTGCACAAGAATGAAATTGTCAACAAGCTGTCTCCCCTGAACAAACCCGCCTTGATTTTCCAGAATGATGGCAGGGAGGATGCCTTTTAGCCTATTTGCAATCACCTTTGTGATTATTTTATATCCAATATTACAAAGAGAGATGGGACGGAACCGATTAAAATCTTTAGCGCCCTTTTCCTTGGGCATGAGGGCAAGGAAGGCAGAATTAGTGCTGCCCCCTATTTTCTGGCAATTTTGAGATTTCAAGATCATTTTGTAGAGGTCTTTCTCCACTATTGGCCAACAGGTTTGAAGGAATCTTGCAGTGAAGCCATCCGGGCCTGGGGCTTTGTCGGGCTCCATGTCGGAGAGAGCATCCTTTATTTCTTTTATAGAGATCTTAGCTTCAAGATGTTGATTCATTAGAGGGGAGATCTTAGAAGGAACCGCCTCTAGAAATTTAGAGTTTGGGTCAATCACTCCCTCTTCTCTGTACAGATTTTTAAAGTGATTGAAAGTTGCTCTCTTTATGCTCCCAAAGTCTTTGTGAGTCGAGTTTCCTTCTTTGATTTCTGCAATAGAATTGAAGCTCTTTCTAGCTTGAGCTTGTTTATGAAAGAAGGCGGAGTTTCTGTCTCCCGCTTTAAGCCATAAGCTCTTGGACTTTTGTCTCCAATTCTCTTCCTCCGAAAGGCAGGCTTTATGAAAGGTTTGCTGAAGCTCAGCTTCCTTATCAAGCACTTCTTTAGTGATTTCTACATCTTAATTTTGAGTGTGATGCTGAGCAAGTCTGTCTTGGGCCTGCTTTCTCTCCTATGTAGGGGAGGGGAGAGATTTGGCCCATGATTTAAGAACAGCTTTCAATCTTCTAAGTTTTTCTTCCCAGATGAAGAAAGGTGAACCCTTCACTGGAAGTTTCCAGCTATCCTGAACTAAATTCAGGAACTCAGGATCCTTGACCCAAAGAGGATTGAATCTGAAAGGTATGGGACCAAGATCCATGTGATTCAACATCTCAAGCATAATAGGCTTATGATCTGAAACACTGCAAGGGAGGATATGCAATCTGGATTCTAAGCCCAACAAAAGAAAAGAACTCTGCACCAAACATCTATCAAGTCTAGCAGAAATGTGACCGGGGCCTATTCTTTTATTGGACCAGGTATACTTACCATTTTCAGAGGGTATATCGAGCAAATCCCAGTCTTGCATGAGATCCTCCACCCACTCCCTTGCTGGGTCCCTTACGATTGTGCCTCCTCGCTTTTCCTCCATGCGCGGAGTGAGATTTAGATCACCCGCGATAATGATGTTTTCCAAGTTCTCTGATTCCAACAGATGTCTGACGGAGTCCCAACACTCCCTTTTCTCCCCTATATTTGTTGGGACATAGAAATTAAAAAGGCAGAAAGTCTCCCTCGAGTCCACAGGTTGAAGCTTCAAAAAAATCCAGTGAGTATTGAGGGTCTCAGAGACCAACCTATACTTAAGAGGATTCCAGAGAGAGCCCAGCCCCCCAGAGGCTCCCCGTGCTGAAACTACTTGGCCTTTGCTTCCATTCCAAATTTTTTTACTGGTTTGAAGGAACTCATTGCCCTCCATTTTGGTCTCCTGGATCAGAAGAATATCTGGGGCTTCTCTTCTAATAAGACTTCTCATTGCTTCTTCTTTCACTTTACTCCCCATTCCTCTGCAATTCCAGGAGACGATCTTCATCATTTATTTTTATGATGATGGGCTCCCTTGGAGCCCTGTGCTTGATTTTTAGAGATCTTCGGATTTTTTCCTAGGAGTTTCTCCAGAGTGGGCTGACAACCCTGAAGTTTATCTTTGTAAGTTTCCTGGTCTCTCTTTTCTCTGGCAGATTTGCGGCCCCTTGCTGATCTTCTAACCGATGTTTGCGTATCTCCTATTTCTCCTTCCTCCTCTGACTCTTCCGAATCATGTTCCTCCTCGGAGGCTTCTGTCTGTTTTTCCTTGTTTCTTGCTGTGGCACTTTCTTCAGGTCTTGATCCTACTGAGGCCATTTTTTCTGAGGGTTTATCTTGCCTATCCTCTTCCTGAGGAACCTCTTCTTCAGAGCTTAAGAACTCATACCTGTTTTTTTGACTTGTTGGCTAAGGGATATTTTGGGCGGAGGCAGGCTGGGGGCCTTGGCCATTTGGGGCCCCAGATTTCTTGTGTGAGGTCTTTGACCGCTTAACTTGATTCCAACCATCTTCCTTTCCTTTCTTTGCTTCCCCTTTGGTCGGACACCCTCTTGCAAAATTACCGTAGATGTGACATTTATGGAATTTGAAAGGGAGCTGCTCATAATCCAGCACTTGCACATGCGTCCAACTGCCAACCTTTATTTTGATAGCCTCCGGAAGCCCCACTTCTAAGTCCACCTCGACACAGATTCGGGCGTAGTCATACTGATCGTTGTTGTTTGCTTTGTCAATGAACTTTCCCAATGCATTGCCTATGTGCTTGAGGGAATCCCAGTTCCAACAATGCACAGGAATATTTGGGAGCCGAACCCAGACAGGTACTGCCGTCAGGACATCCACGGCCGGATCAAAGTCTGGGGTCCATTTATTGAGGTAGAGACCCTGAGGGCCCATGAAATAGGGCCCATTCCTAAAGATCAAGTCTTTGTCCTCCTTAGAGTTGAACTCGAACAGGAAGTAGCCTCTGCCCAGGAAATAAGAAGTGACTTTGATCTTGATCAGCGGGATCTAATTCTTAACAACCCAATTTTCCGTTGATTTTGGCGAGGGCCAAAGGCCCGTGAACTAACCCACCAGGGCACGATCTGCCAGGGACAAAGCGACCTGGATTGGGCCCTCCGGAGGAAGGACGACCTTAGGAACATCAGCAAGTTTTTTGACAAACTTGGCAGCTTCAGAGTTCTTCTTCTTGGGCAACGAAGCTAACAAAGAGGAGAAAGCAGCATCAGCATCAGGGGGAGAAGTAAGCGAAGGACCGAGGGGCGAGCCCTGGTTCTCCATGGCCGTGAAGAGCAGATCAGCAGCAACACTCCCAAGATGCACAAATAAAAAACGGAAGACGAAGCATCTCAAAGCCTAGGAGGAGCAGGAAAGAACCGGATAGAACCTGCAGGAAGAGGCCCCGCGGCAGAGGAGTGGGACCCAGCAGATTCGGCGAGGGAGGCCGATCGAGCGGAACAAAGGGACCCAGAGGGGGGAGCAAGGGGAAAGGAGGACAGGACACAGTAGGATGACACGGCCCAGAAGGGCGCGAGCAGTCACAGCAAGCCGCGAAGCAGGACGCAGCAGGATCAGCAGGAGCAGGGGCCCTGTGAGAGAAGGCACAGCCGCAGGGGCAGCAGCGCAGGGGCTGCAGCGCATGGGCAGCAGCGCAAGGGCGAAGACGGCGCAGCTAGGGCACGCAGCGATCAAATTCAAAACCTCGAGGGTAACCCCCATATTGTTATTATTGTGCCCTTAAATTATTATTGTTAGGTCGGCTAGGATTACATTGTGGCCCCACTAGGATTATATTGTGGCCCTATGGACTCCTATATATAGAAAGGAGGTTTTGTAATTTGTATCATCCAAGAATTGTTCATCCACGTAATGTATTGAAGGTTTCCCCCTTGAAGTGGCTTATTTCTAAGGCGTTGATATCTCTTTTCTTCTATTTTTGGAGTTGGTTTCACAACAGACTCTCGTTCGGCTCAATGGGGGCTTCTTTAGGTTAAGATTGTTGGGATTTAAGGCAATAAGTTTCAAGGTGAGACAAGAGTAAATCTAGAAAAATGGTATGGAGTTTGTTCAAGGAAAATAAGAGTGATGGGAGGATCAAAGACTAATTCGTTTTCACTATGTGTATGGGGTTAGCTAAGGTTTTCCTTGAAAAGATAAAAGTGGATCTAGGGTGATGACCATGGTTGTCCACTACAAAACCTAGAAGATACACCTAGTTCTTTCACAAGCTTCAAGATAAAATTTAGGGGGCAGATTCTCACAAAAAACCTTCAGATGGTTTAAAGAAAGGATTTAACCATGAATAATAAAAAGAGAATGCACCCTCGCCACTAGATAAGTACATTTTCACATCATATAATTCATAAAATAAATCCACAAGACATAAAGAGACCACTTAAGAGTTCATTGTGTATCTATAAAAATTGGCCATGAAAATCTATAGAAGTTGTAAAGTCATCCATAAATCATCTCCTCAATTAAGTACATTTAATCATCCATCCATAGCTTCAATAAAATGACAAGAGTTCTCCACCAAAATTTTAGAACTTTTAGAATTTGTTGAGGTATGTCTCCCCTAATCCAACCATGATTTACAAATGAGGAAGTGCATCTCTATCTATAGGGATATGCTTAACTTAATTACAATAAAATATTAATATTTGAAATGAATCTCCCTAATAGCCTATGAAGGGTTAGAACATCCTCTTCTCCAATTAATTAATTTAAAATACATAAAATACGGTTTGTTCATTACACATGTATAATTTAATCAGCCACAAAGATGCCAATTCCAACCTCCAAAGGCCTCCCGAGGGCTCACTTCCTACACAAAGAATCAAGTAAAATTTCCAAGTATCCTTGAAAATGGACAAGTCGACTTCCAAAGTGAATGCTTAGCCTCCTATGTCCCGAAATGGCGTGTCTCCTCTACGTCATAGTAAAATACCACTCTAAGGGACACCCCTCAAATCCGTATCAACATCATAGCATATATATGTCAACCTTAGGTTTTATACATACAGTTTTCCCCAATCAAAATGTCTTTTAGGTTGACAAACTCTTCCTCACAAAAGTTGTTGCTATTTCTCTCTCTCTCTCTCTACACACACATATGCATATATATAAAACAGAGCATTCAAATGGGCACCTTGCGTTCTTTTCCTCACATGTATACACACTATTAAAATAAAAATAAAAAAACATCACCATGCTACAAAGAGAGATCAAATTAGCTAGGTCTTAATGTGGTTTAGGATGCCTAAACAACTTGAAATAATGTTGTAGCAATATCCCCTCTTTGTTATTGAGTGTCTTCATTTTTTTGGGCACTCTTCTATCATATAGTCAAAAGGCAAAACTAAATATATAAAATGGCCACACACTACAATCACATCATTCTCATTATTAATACTATATATCAAATGGATCTATCTTATGTTTGTTTGCCATGATAACCTTCTAATTATGACGTGATGTTATAACCACCACATGTCTTCACTTTTACAATTAGGATTCTCTCTACATCATTTAAAACATTCTTGCTTGAGAGAAGTCACTTGGCTAAGCTTTACTTATATCACCTCTCAAATAAATCCCTTTGTAGTAAGGAAGTAAAAAGAACTTCAAAAATATGTGCTACATTCCATCATAACACCTCTATACTTGTTTACCATTGTTGCAAATAACCAGCCTAGATCCATCTAACTCTGGATCTATCATGCGCCGAGAGGGATCAAATCTCTTGAGGTGCAAACCTATTTTTTGAGTGCAAAACTTGAGGAAAGGTTTGCACCTCGAGAGATTTGATCCCTCTCGGCGCATGATAGATCCAGAGTTATATGGATCTAGGCTGGTTCCAGTCGGAGGCATCAACGTCACATTTTTCAGATTATTAAATTTTTTGTATATTTTTGAGATGTAAAATAGATCTAGGCTTGTTTCAGTCGTGTGTTGCCAAGGAAAATCTATCAAAGATATGATTAATTTTATCAGTAATATGTAAATATATCAAATATTAATATAATCATTTTAAATGTGCTAAATATTTCTGAGATTGACTTGGTCATTTTAATTTTAAATTTTCTTAGCTACCTCGGTTCGTTGAGATGATAATTATTGTTAATAACTATAATGATGAAAAATGATGAAATATTTTTTTTAAATGCAAAGTGACAATAATAGTGTTGAAAGATAGAAAATGTGAATAATAAGAACGTACTCATGTTACAATCAATCTCAAACTATTTTCTTCTACTATTATTATTTCCTCCCTTGTTAGTTTTGTTATCTTTTCATATTGATTATATGAAAAAGAAAATTTAAATCGTAAACCATTTAAATCTTTAGCTCGATCTGTTGTAGTAAACATGATACCTTGTCTCTCTTTCTCTCCAATATTAATAGCTTAAATTACTATAACACAAAATCAATCTACATTGTTAATAACTTTTTGTGCTTACACTAAAATCAATGCATATTGTTAATCCAATCACTTTAATATTAATGTACCGTCATATATCCAATTACATCAAATCATAAATCAACATATACATTGAAATCAATGCGTTTAATGCAAGCAATCAAATAAGATTAGAAAATAACTTCTACATTGAAATCAATGCACCTAATACAATCAATGAAATAAGATTAGATACCAACATCTACACTGAAATCAATGCATTTACTCAAAGCAATCAAATAGGATTAGAAATTGCCATCTACACTGAAATCAATGCATTTAACGCAAACAATCAAATAGTATTAGGAATAATCTACATTGAAATCAATGCATCTAGTGCAAGCAATCAAATATAATTATAAATCGACGTCTAAATTTAAATCAACACATCCAGTGCAAGCAATCAAATAGTATTAGGAATCAACACCTACACTGAAATCAATGCATCTAGTGCAAGTAATCATATATCATTATAAATAAATATCTACACTAAAATCGATGCATCTAGTGCAAATAATCAAATAGGATTATAAATCACCATCTCCACTTAAATCAATCCATCTAGTGCAAGAAATATTCTTCCCTCTCTCCACCCTCCATCCATATCTATAGCCCCATCCATCTCTTTTTTTTTTTGTCTCTATCTCACCCCCCTAAACACACACGCTCTCGCACTCCATATATATCATTCTCTTTGTCGATCACCCTCTCTCCCCATCTCTCTCTTCTTCCCTCTCTTCCCTTTCTCTCCCTCTCCCCCGCTAATATCTCGCTTTCCTCCTTTTGTCCTCTCTCTCTCTCTCTCTCCATCTTCCTTATCACTCTCTCTCTCTCTCTCTAGGAACCAACGTCTACACTGAAATCAATGCATTTACTCAAAGAAATCAAATAGGATTAGAAATCGCCATCTACACTGAAATCAATGTATTTAGTGCAAACAATCAAATAGGATTAGAAATCATCTACATTGAAATTAAGTCATCTAGTGCAAGTAATCAAATATAATTATAAATTGACATCTAAATTGAAATCAACACATTCAGTGCAAGAAATCAAATTGTATTAGAAATCACCACCTACACTGAAATCAATGCATCTAGTGCAAGTAATCAAATATCATTAGAAATAAATATCTACACTAAAATTGATGCATCTAGTGAAAATAATCAAATAGGATTAGAAATCACCATCCCCACTTATATCAATCCATCTAGTGTGAGAAATATTCCTCCCTCTCTCAACCCTCCATCCATATCTATATCCCCTCCATCTATTCTTTTTGTCTCTCTATCTCACCCCCCTAAACACACGCGCTCTCGTACTCCATATATATCAATCTCTTTTTCAATCACCCCCTCTCCCCATCTCTCTCTTCTTCCCTCTCTTCACCTTCCATCTATATCTCTATCTTCCCCTTCTCTCCTCTCCCCCATTAATATCTCTCTTTCCTCCTTTTTTCCTCTCTCCCTCTCTCTCCATCTTCCTTATCACTCTCTCTCTCTCTCTCTCTAGAAACCAACATCTACACTGAAATCAATGCATTTACTCAAATAAATCAAATAAGATTAGAAATCGCCATCTACACTGAAATCAATGCATTTAGTGCAAACAATCAAATAGCATTAGAAATCATCTACATTGAAACCAATTCATCTAGTGCAAGTAATCAAATATAATTATAAATCGACATCTAAATTGAAATCAACAAATTCGGTGCAAGCAATCAAATTGTATTAGAAATCACCACCTACACTGAAATCAATGCATCTAGTGCAAGTAATCAAATATCATTAGAAATAATTTTCTACACTAAAATCGATGCATATAGTGCAAATAATCAAATAGGATTATAAAACACCATCTCCACTTATATCAATCCATCTAGTGTGATAAATATTCTTCCCTCTCTCCACCCTCCATCCATATCTATATCCCCCTCCATCTCTTCTTTTCTGTCTCTCTATCTCACCCCCCTAAACACACACACACTCGCAATCCATATATATCAATCTCTTTGTCAATCCCCTCCTCTCCCCATCTCTCTCTTCTTCCCTTTCTTCACCTTCCATCTATATCTCTATCTTCCCCCTCTCTCCCTCTCTCTCTATCTTCCTTATCACTCACTCTCTCTCTCTCTCTCTTCACCTTTCTCTCTCTATTTCTTTCTTCTTACCTCTCTCCCCCTCCCCCTCCAACTCTATCTCCCTTATCGATCCCTCTCTCCTCCTCTCTCTCAAGTACTCTCTCCCGTCCTTCCTCTCTCTCTCTCTCCCCTAAACCCCTCTCTCTTCCATGATCTCTCTCTCTCTCTCTCTCCAATACTCTCTCTTCCCCCATCACTCTCCTACTCTCTCTCCTCCTTCCTCTCTCTCCCTTTCTCTCCCACCTCTCTCTCTCTCTCTTTTCCCTCCAATCCTCTCTCTTCTCCCATATCTCTCTCTCTCTCTAATCCTCTCTCTTCCCCCATCCCTTTCTTTCTCTCTCTCTTTCCACCCCTCTCTCTCTCCAACTACATTACTGTATCCCTCCCCCTCTCCTTCTCACTTCTTCTCTCCCCCCTTCTTTCCATACATCTTACTTTGTCTCTTTATCTCACCCCTAAACATACACACTCTCTCTCCATCTCTCTCTATCTCACCCCCCTAAACACACACACTCTCGCAATCCATATATATCAATATATTTGTCAATCCCCTCCTCTCCCCATCTCTCTCTTCTTCCATTTCTTCACCTTCCATCTATATCTCTATCTTCCCCCTCTCTCCCTCTCTCTCCATCTTCCTTATCACTCACTCACTCTCTCTCTCTTCACCTTTCTCTCTCTATTTCTTTCTTCTTACCTCTCTGCCCCTCCCCCTCCCCCTCCCCCTCCAAGTCCATCTCTCTTTCCCTCCCTCTCTCCACTCTCTCACATCCTCTCTCTTCCTTCCTCTCTTTCCCTTTCTCTCCCATCTCTCTCTCCCTCTCTCTCTCTCTTCACCCACCAACTATGTTACTATATCCCTCCCTCTCTCCTTATATCTCTTTCTCCCCCCTTATCTCCATCTCTCCTTATTTGTCTCTTTATCTCAGCCCCAAACATACACGCTCTCTCTCTATCTCTCCCTTGTCACTCCTTCTCTCTCTACACTTCTCACTCTTTATATTTCTTATTTCCTACATCTCTCCCCCTCCAAATCCATCTCTCTTATCGATCCCTCTCTCCTCCTCTCTCTCAAGTCCTCTCTCTCGTCCTTCCTCTCTCTCTCTCTCCCCTAAATCCCTCTCTCTTCCCTGATCTCTCTCTCTCTCTCTCTCTCTCTCTCTCTCTCTCTCCAATACTCTCTCTTCCCCCATCACTCTCATCTCTCTCATCCTCCTCTCTCTCCCTTTCTCTCCCACATCTCTCTCTCTCTTTTCCCTCCAATCCTCTCTGTTCTCCCATATCTCTCTCTCTCTCTCTCTAATCCTCTCTCTTCCCCCATCCCTTTCTTTCTCTTTCTCTTTCCACCCCTCTCTCTCTCCAACTACATTACTATATCCCTCCCCCTCTCCTTCTCACTTCTTCTCTCCCCCCTTCTTTCCATACATCTTACTTTGTCTCTTTATCTCACCCCTAAACATACACACTCTCTCTCCATCTCTCCCTTATCACTCTCTCTCTCTATTTCTTCTTAGTTATATAAACTAATGAACATAAATATTCGTAAATATAAAGCAGATTATGGAGTAAATATGAAAAGAGGTTTTATTTACTTACCATACCTCTAGTTTATTTATATTTTTATTTATTTACCATACTCCTTTTCTTTACTATGGTATTTGGCCCATAGGCTTGTTATATAATTAGATTTTTATTTATAATCCTATTTGATATATTGTTATTTATTTACGTTACCTCTTTATGCCTCTTTTATATTTATTTATTTACCATACCTCTTTATATCTATTTTATATTTATTTATTTATTTATCATACTTGTTTATACCTCTTTTGTATTTATTTATTTACCCATGGTATTTGGCCCATGGTATCAATATTAATTTGTCCCATGGTATTCGTCCCATAGGCTTCATCTAAATAAAACCTCTTTTTAAAGTTTTTTTAAATATAAAAAGGTTTATGGAATAAATATAAAAAGAATTTTTATTCATTTACCATACATCTAGTTTATATATTTTTTTATTTATTTACCATAGCTCTGGAGTAAGTATAAATTCATTTTACAAATATTTAATTAAAAGAAATATTAAAAGATTTTGGATTTTGATTGTTTGTGTTGAATTAACTCTTTTATTTTGATTTAGAAAATGGTATTGACTTTAGTAAAGAGTAAAGATGTTTAAAATTTTACTTAATTTGGAAATTCAATGTGGTAATTTTTTTTGTTAAAGGTAAATTTATGATCCATTCAAATTCACGTATATAATTTACTATCCATTCAAATTATATAAATAATACATAATTGTATTAGAAATTGATATATGTTCTAGCACAATCAGATTTTTATTTTTTATTTTTTTTAAATTTAAAACTTAAGCAGACACTTATTTTTTATTTTTATTTTAATTTAAAATTTCAACCGACATTACCTAATATCGAGGACGGACCCACCCTCGACACTTAGTCATACCGGCCGCATTTCTACAAATGATACAACTTTAAACTTTCTAGCATCGAGCACACTTTGTGCATAGTCACCTGGTATAGGATCCATCATGGATTGTGTAAAACATTTTTGGAATTTGAACCCACTGCTGATAGAGACCTACCTGCCTTTCAACTTATGCCTGCTACCCACCTGCTGATATTTAACCACCTAAAGAAATAGACCTGCCTTATACCTATACCACTTGAATTAATCACTTAGTGGATCCTGCTACATACTTATCTTTACTTACGAAACTTAGTTATTCTTAGTTATTTGACGTCCTTGGCATTCATATTACCTTTCAAGCTGGAAAGGATTAAAGGAATTTGAACTTTGATATGTGGTTGATCTTTGTAGAAATTATACAAACAACATGTATTTCATGTATTCAATCCGATCATGTGATATGCTAAAGCAAGATACCAAATAATTCTACAAATCAATTGTAGAAAATAAACACGATCGCTAATCAGAACAAGTAAAGAAAGAATAAAATCAAACCACAAAACAGATATTTTCCCGGGGAAATCTTACTGCTCAAAATCCCTCTATCATATATTGTATATTCCGCAAGGAATCATGAAACAATTACAATGCACTCTTCTCACAACAGTCTCCTACAATCTACCTATCGTCTCACACTGATCCAGACAAAATCGGGCCAACACTTAGCCAATTCTCAGCCTGTCATCAGACTGCCTTGCTCATGCAATTCCTGGTGAATGTGATCCCTATTCTTTAGGAATTTCAGCCTTCCTCAACTACGCTAGTATCATGGGCAATCCTGTGGTGTTTTAACTGCATCTGGGCAGTTTTCTAATATCACAACTGATAGTCAACTTCCCTTTAACCTTTGTCTCAATTGGGTCTCCACTAGAACTGACATGCATGCAACTATTAATAGTAAATCATCAGTTGCATGGAAGATCACTGCATGTGAATTAAATCTAATGTAATTCACTTGATCTCTCACTAGTGCAATAAACAGTTACAACTAGTTCAACTGACTTTAACTCACCTAACTAATTTAACTGATTACTCATGCATTAAACCAATGCACTAACTACAACTCGAACTCCATAACTAATAGAATCACTCTGCATGCCTCACCAACCACCCTCAACTCGAAATTCATGAGCTGACTGAGTTTATCACACTCAGTTAACTATTACAAGTGATTATGAGATAAGATTACATTTTATTGTCCAATTTAATTAAAGGATAATTAAATTTGACACATTTCCAATTTATTAAATAAATTGAATTGCACACTAATGTATCGCTTGGACCCATCACTGTGTGACCTGTGGTCCCACACTAGTGTAGGTTCTGTCATGTTGTTTCTAGATTCCAATTTCACTGTTTCTTGTTGCAAATTTCAACACTCCCTCTCGACACGAAAAGAATCAATCTGTCCCGATCCAGTACTTTGGAATGTCCTTGCATGCACACATGCACCTCTTGCATGTGACATACAACTTTTTCATGTAACATGCAACTCTTGCATGCAACAATTCTCTAGTGTTGTTTGCACATGCAACTCTTGCATGCAACACTTCTCTAGTGTTGTTTGCACATGCAACTCTTGCATGCAACACTTCTCTAGTGTTT
Source organism: Pinus albicaulis (assembly GCA_034641835.2). NCBI lineage: Eukaryota > Viridiplantae > Streptophyta > Pinopsida > Pinales > Pinaceae > Pinus > Pinus albicaulis. Next base: position 920,932,878 of record CM076573.1, read on the forward strand.
CTTGCACATGCAACTTTTGCATGAAACACTTCTCTAGTGTTGTTCGCACATGCAACTCTTGCATGAAACACTTCTGAAACTGAATATCCTCCAAACAACTGAATCAATATAATGCATCTGTCATCAGAGTCATCTGACTATTGGTACCTACTGCACATGTCTACTAGACTCTCTACGCTGTTGACATCTGCATCCATGCACTTTGCATTGCTGCCAACTCTGATATGCGCTCCAATATCTGACACCTGTCACTCTGATTTCTGTCTTCCTGACATCTTACTGCATCAATCTAACCGATCCTTCCTGCTACTGTTGTATTGTGGGCTCTTCGTAGCTAGGTTCGATCCATGAGACACACCATCTCAATGAACCCTGCCCAAATTTCTTCTTGGGATTAATTTTGCACATCGCACCAACTCACACCTGGAGGTATAGCTGCATGTAATCCCTCTGCCCATCTGGCTCAAAATTTCTCTGTTTGTGTGGTTTCTGCCACTCCATAATCCTCCGCATTTGGTTGCTCCACATCTTGGGGTTCATTCTTTGGAACCAAGAGTTCCTCATCTGCATGCAAATCAAGCTCCCTCTCAAGGGACAATTTCATGGCTTTCTCAGAATTCCCCATGGTACATCCCTTGCATGTGTCTATTTTTGAAAGAGTACCCTTTGGAAGCCCCGTAGAAATCTGTTGCATGACCTTCAAATCTCCATGGTGTAACTCACCCTCATCCCAGCTCACCACTTTGTCTGCTTTACCCATCAATGTTGCGCAACCATCTACATCAAATTTATAGATATTCTTCACACGAATCCCAATATTCTTGGCTTTTCCTGTTACTTTGTGTCAAAGGAAAGCTTTTCCTTCACTGAAAACAACATGATAGCCTCTATCCTCCAACATTGCGACTGAAACTAAATTTTTCTTCAAGCCTGGTACATGCATTACATCTTTTAATAAAAATGGTTTACCTGAGTGTCTCTGGAAAGTAACTGTACTAATCCCAATAGCGCTATACCTTACGTCGTCACCCATTTCGATATGCATCTGGAGGTCCTTCTCCTCCAAGCTACTGAAAATTTCTTTGTTTCCCATCATGTGTAAAGATGCACCACTATCCAAGTACCACCCTCATCCCATTTCACTTGACACCATGCATGCGATCAGCGATAAGTCCAACTCAAATTGTGAGGCCAAAGCCTCACCATCTGCAAATCCTAAATCCTTCTTGTTCTTCTTATTTTGTGGACAATTAATGGCATAATGTCCATGCACGTGACAGCGAAAACGCTTCACTCTAGACATGTCGTGCTCCTTGCCTTCTTCATCGGTCTCAAATTTGTAATAGAATTTCTTTCCCTTCCCCTTCTTCGCCTTACTATCCAAGGCGCAATTTTCTTCATCATCTTCCTTAGATGAAGATCCATCCCTGGTATTCCACCTGAATTCTTCTTGTACCAAATTCAACCAAAGTCGTTCCCAATCTGGCAGCTTCTCCCTTCCATTGACAGAGTCCTAATAACTATGCCAACTCTTGGGAAGGCCTAGAAGAGCTAGGCTCACCAAGTCATCATCCGCGACAGTAATTCTAACGCTCCCAAGCTCATCCTAACAATGGACAAACTTTGTTAAATATTTTGGAATGGTGTTTCCTTTCTCCATTTTGATTATCCTGAGCTTGTCCTTCAGTTCCAATTTTCTATGATCACTGCTGCTCTGAAATAGATCTGTCAAATATTTCCACATTACATATGGTGTCGCTTTTCCATCGATCCTTGAGAAAATGTGGTCTCGTACTCCCTCTAGTAAGATCCTCCTCACCCTTGCAACCTTCTTTTCCTAAGCATCAAAATTTGCGGCTCTGCTACAGCGGGTTTGGGAATGTCATTATCAATGAATTCTTTCAACCCATTGTCCTTGAGCACCGCCTCCATCCTGTCTTTCCACACAATATAATTGGAACTTCCCTCGAGTGCATACTCCAATCTCAATCCATTGAAAGCCATCTTAATCCTTATTCGCTTGTCGCACCAAGAATACTTTTTCAAATTCGAATTCTATTCAGTCACATACTCAGCTTCTCCTCCACTATAGTGATTTCCTATGCTCTGATACCATGTATAAATTATACAAACAACATGTATTTCATGTATTCAATCTGATCATGTGATATGCTAAAGCAAGATACTGAATACTTCTACAAATCAATTGCAGAAAATAAACACGATCGTCAATCACAACAAGTAAAGAAAGAATCAAATCAAACCACAATACAAATATTTTCCCAGGGAAAGCTTACTGCTCAAAACCCCTCTATAATATATTGTATATTCCACAAGGAATCATGAAACAATTACAATGCACTCTTCTCACAAGAGTCTCGTGCAATCTTCCTATTGTCTGACACTGATCTAGACAAAATCGGGCCAACACTTAGCCGATTCTCGGCCTATCTTCAGCCTGCCTTGCTCACACAATTCCTGATGAATGCAATCCCTATTATTTAGGAATTTCAGCCTTCCTCAACTACGCTAGTATCATGGGCAATCCTGTGGTGTTTTAACTGCATCTGGGCAATTTGCTAATATCACAACTAATAGTCAACTTCCCTTTAACCTATGTCTCAACTGGGTCTCCACTGGAACCGACATGCATGCAGCTATTAATAGTAAATCATCAGTTGCATGGAAAATCATTGCATGTGAATTAAATTTGATTTAATTCACATGATCTCTCACTAGTTTAACAAACAATTACAACTAGTTCAACTGACTTTAACTCACCTAACTGAGTTAACTGATTACTCATGCATTAAACTAATGCACTAACTGCAACTTGAACTCCATAACTAATAGAATCACTTTGCATGCCTCACCAACCACCCTCAACTTTAAATTCATGAGCTAACTGAGTTTATCACACTCAGTTAACTATTACAAGTGATTATGAGATAAGATTACATTTTATTGTCCAATTTAATTAAGGGATAATTAAATTTGACACATTTCCAATTTATTAAATAAATTTAATTGCACACTAATGTATCGCTTGGACCCATCACTATGTGACCTATGGTACCACACTAGTGTAGGTTATGTCATTTTGTTTCTAGATGCCAATTTCACTGTTTCTTGTTGCAAATTTCAACACCCCCTCTCAACACGAAAGGAATCAATCTGTCCCGATTCAGTACTTTGGAATGTCCTTGCATGCGCACATGCACCTCTTGCAAGTGACATACAACTTTTTCATGTGACATGCAACTCTTGCATGCAACACTTCTCTAGTGTTGTTCTCATATGCAACTCTTGCATGCAACACTTCTCTAGTGTTTCTTGCACATGCAAATTTTGCATGCAATACTTCTCTAGTGTTGTTCGCACATGCAACTCTTGCATGAAACACTTATGAAAATGAATAGCCTCCAAACAACTGAATCATTATAATGCATCTGTCATTAGAGTCTTCTGACTGTTGGTACCTACTGCACATGTCTACTGGACTCTCTGCGTTGTTGACATCTGCATCCATGCACTCTACACTGCTGCCAACTCTGATCTGCGATCCATTATACGACACCTGTCACTTTGATTTTTGTATTCCTGACCTCTGACTGCATCAATCTAACCGATCCTTCCTGCTACTGTTGTACTGTGGGCTCCTCTTAGCTAGGTTCGATCCATGAGACACACCATCTCAATGAACCCTGCCCAAATTTCTTCTTGGGATTAATTTTGCACATCGCCCCACCTCACACCTGGAGGTATAGCTGCATGTACTCCCTCTTCCCATCTGGCTCGAAATTTATCTGCATGAGTGGTTTCTACCACTCCATGATCCTCCGCATGTACCTGCTCCACATCTTGAGGTTCATTCTTTGGAACCAAGAGTTCCTCGTCTGCATGCAAATCAAGCTCCCTCTCAAGGGACAATTGAATGGATTTCTCACACTTCCCCATGGTATATCCCTTGCATGTGTCTATTTTCGCAAGAGTACCCTTTGGAAGCCCCGTAGAAATCTGTTGCATGACCTTCAAAGCTCCATGGTCTAACTCACCCGCATCCCGGCTCACCACTTTGTCTGCTTTACCCATCAATGTTGTGTGACCATCTACATCAAGTTTATAGAGATTATTCACATGAATCCTAATCTTTTTGGCTTGTCCTATTGCTTTGTGTTGAAGGAAAACTTTTCCTTCACTGAAAACAACATCATAGCCTCTATTCTCCAACATTGCGACTGAAACTAAATTTTTCTTCAAGCCTGGTACATGCATTACATATTTTAATAAAAATGGTTTACCTGGCTATCTTTAGAATGTAACTGTATCAATCCCGGTAGCGTTATACCTTCCGTCATCACCCATTTCAATATGCATCTAGAGGTCCTTCTCCTCCAAGCTACTGAAAAGTTCTTTTTTTCCCATTATGTGAAAAGATGCACCACTATCCAAGTACCACCCTCATCCCATCGCACTTGACACCATGCATGCGATCAGCGAGTTGTCCAACTCAAATTGCAAGGCCAAAGCCTCACCAGCTTTAGATCCTTAATCCTTCTTGTTCCTCTTCTTTTTTGGACAATTAGTGGCATAATGTCCATGCTTGTGACAATGAAAACGCTTCACTCTGGACATGTCGCGCTCCTTGCCTTCTTCGTTGGTCTTAGATTTGGAATAGGATTTCTTTCCCTTCCCCTTCTTCGCCTTACCAGCCAAGCCCCAATTTTCTTCATCATCTTCCTTAGATGAAGATCCATCCCTGGTATTCCGCCTGAATTCTTATTATACCAAATTCGACCAAATTCGTTCCCAATCTGGCAGCTCCTCCCTCCCATTGACATAGTCCTAATAACTATGCCAACTCTTGGGAAGGCCTAGAAGAGCTAGGCTCCACTACAAGAAAAAAGGACATTGGTGAGGCTCATGCTTGTGACGGACCTTTAAGGTCCGTCACTAATGTCACATATGGTGACGGTCCTTAAAAAAACTTCATTGTAAGTGTATATAGTGATGGTCCTTTAAGGTTCGTCACCAAAGCCATTTTCAATGAAACTTTTGGTGAGGGTCGTTAAAGGCCCATCACTAATTCTCTCTTTGGTGACACTTCTAGTGACGAACTTTTAATGACCCTCACCAATGCTCTTTTTGTTACTTTTGGTGACGGTCAAAAAATATTCGTCACCATTGATCATTCCAATGAGTTTTTGATGACACTACATGCCTGTTAATATAATTTTTTTCAAAAGATAACGATTTAAGGCCATTATTGTGGAGTATTTTTATGATAATTCCAAGGCTATAGTGGTTATAACCAATTAATTTTTTAAGAAGTAATTAGTGTGTATCATTTCCCTCAAGTAATCACTAGTCGAATAGAGTTTTCCTATGAGTCAGCACATGATTCATATCTATTAAATTTATTATCTATAAAATTCCCTTTAGATAAAGTTCCACTAGTGTGTATAGGAAATATATTATTTAATACATAATCAAGCTCTGACAATTCTATTAATGAGAGAGACCTAACACTCCTCAACAATCCAGGCACACCTTAAATAATGCTTTGTCACACACTAACATTTCTTAGCACCTCACATGTCTTGGAACATCTTTGTACCTAGAACATCTTGTCATGAAACTGATGCCCAAGCACATGGTGGCATGTGCTAGCACAACATGGAACTCTCCTAGCATGTGTTAGCATGCATGTAGTCCTTAGAATGCCCTGGAACACCTTGGTTGAATACATTGACATACATTAGCACTTTGCACACAATGCCACTTGGCATGTATTCGGACCTATTATTAGTGTGACTAGCATGTCCCTTTTGAAAAAAATAAACTCCTGAATTATTAACCCTCTTATGTGTTCATTTCCTTACATTTTGGCTTGGTTCTTCTTTTTGTTGCCTTGACACTTCTTGACACATATTGACATACCCTGGCACCCTGCACATCCTTAGCACTTAGCATGTATTGGCATATCTTGGAACTATTTGGAACATATAATTAGCACACCCTAGAACTCCCTAGCACACTTTGGCACTTATTTACATGCCTTGATATTCCCTAGCATGCCTTACCAATGCTTAACATAACTTGTCACTCCCTCCTTGGCATGACAGCTAGCACTCATTAACACTAGTCCCTAGCACACGTTCCTCATATTCATTAACTTCCATGAATTTTGACCTAGTGCTCCCTTAATGTTTTAACCTATTACTCCTTAATGCTCCTAAACATGCATTAGCACTCTCTAGCACACCTTAGCAATCTTCAACATGCCATTCCACTTCATAGCATGCATAACAGTCCCTGACACATATTGGCGCTTGGCACGTGTTGGTGCTTGGAAAGTCTTAGCATGTATGGAACACGTTGAGATGCCTTGGTATCATTTGGCACGGTTTAATATTAAATTTATTTTAGATCAACTTTTGGAAAGTAGATGAGAAGCAACAAAGGAAGACTTGGCACTTAGAATGCACTAAGACTTTGCACTTTGCATCTATTGGCGCCTAGTCATGTTGGTGTGCCTAGCATGCCCCTCTTAGAAAAGGTAAATTGATGACTAATTAACCCTCTTGCGTGTTCATTTCCTTGTAGTTTAACTTGTTCCTCCCTTTTTTTTCCTTGATAGTCCCTGGCACGCATTGACACACCCTTGCACATCTTGGCATGCCTTATCACTTGGCACATCTTATCATGTTTGACATGCCTTCGCACTATCTGGCACATCTTAGCATTCCGGCCCTAGCACGCCTTGGCACTCATCTCCTCATAGCAAGCCTTTACATTTTTTCATGACTTGGAAACCCAATCAAGTCCTTGGCTACTGTAGTTCATGTGAAAATGTTGGCCTGCTTCAAGCCCAACAACTTGACCAATTTCACCTACTACAAGTAGATTGTGCCTTGTTCACCTAAGAACTGCCTATAACTCATCTTATTCCACTCATGTCCAATCTCAAATTGTTCCACTTAACTATTTACCAAGACAAGGATCACATGATCTAGCCATGGCCATAAAACAACTAAGCAACATAGCTTACACAGGAAATATTTCACATGTATGTTCAGTTCATATAAACAATAGAACATTAACTGAGAGTTTTCAAGAACCACAAGATTCACAAGGCACACAAGATATAAGCTAACGCAAGCTGAGTGCCCCAAAACTTATACACAACAATGTACAATATGAAATTATCTAGAATAGTTTAAAACATGAGCATGTGGCCAAACTGTGCCACATCTCATATAAAAAAAATAAGTAAAGGAAAAACAATGTTTTGCCTAGCACAAAGTGATCTCCCTTTGTCTAAAAATTTTATTTCGAGCCCCTTATAACAACTATAGGCTTGCCTCCTGTAAATCCTATTCTAAACTTCTCCTAACACACTTCATCCTTAGCACATTTGAATTTTCTAACACTTCCTTGCACACACTCTTATTTGTTCCTTTCCATGCATTTTGACCTAGTTATAACTTGATATGCCCCAACACTCCCTAACACTCTAGTTCAACATGCATTGACATTGTCCGACATGTGTTAGCATGCCTTTTCATTCCTATGCATGCCTTGACCCTCCCTAGCTATCATGCCCTCACAACTACCCTTACTTAATTTTTTACTTCGGAACCCAACCAAGCCCTCGCTTGACTACAAGAGCTTGACCACGTTATAGTTACTACAACTAGACTATATTTTTGAATTGTGTAGCTTGGGAGGTACTCCACAAGCCTAGTGAGATGGGTTTGTGTGATTTTGGTCACAAAAGGCTTTGTGGGAATAGAAGCAAAGCAAAGGGATTTTGGACCCAAGATGGGGTTTTAAATCTAAAAGAAAATTAAAAAGGAAAATGAATATTTCCTAAGGTCTAAGTGGATAAAACCCGTAAGTTCTAGAGGGTTCCTAAGAGGTATAGGAAAAACTATTTAAGGAGTCTTTAGGATGAAGGAAATAACATCAAGTGAGAAGGAGCTCATTTGATAAGGGGGCGAAGAGACATGTAGTCCTAAAGAGTCCATGATCATTATCATGTATAGAATTCATTAAAATGCCTCAATATGCTTTGGCATGGTTTAATATTAAAGTTATTTGAGATCAATTATTGGAAAGTAGAAGAGAAGTAACAGAGGATGATTTGGCACTTATAATGCACTAACACTTGGCACTTGACACTCATTTCCACCTAGTGTCGGTGTGCATAGCAGCCCCTCTTGGAAAATGTAAATTGATGACTTATTAACCCTATGATGTGTTCATTTCCTTGTATTTAAACTTTTTTCTCCTTTTTGTTTCCTTCATAGTTCCTGGCATGTATTGTCACACCATTGCAGATATTGGCATGCCTTAGCACTTGACACATCTTAGCATATTTTACATGCCTTCGAACAATCTAGCACATGTTAGCAATCCCTAGCATGCCTTGGCACTCATGCCCTCACAAATATCCTTACATTTTTCATGACTTGGGAATCCAATCAAGTCCTTAGCTACTCCAGTTCATGTGACATTGGTCTGCTTCAGCCGTAACAACTTGATCAATTGCACCTACTACAAGTAGATTGTGATTTTTTCACCTAAGAACTTCCTATACCTAATCTTAGGCCAGTCATGTCCAAGCTGAACTTTTCCCACTGTTGAAGCCTAGAAAATCTCTGCTTCACACATTGGGGAAAACCACCCGGTCGGGACCTTGGGACAGCTCCTTTTCCATTTGGAATGGTGGCTCCGACTGGATTTAAAGGACCAGTTTCCTTATATCTAAATGGGTTGGTGAGGGGATTGATTTGGATGAATGGAAATGGGACTAAATTGACTGAAATAAAACTATCTAATTAAACTAAATGCTGATAAAGAAATTATAACACTAACCCGGGTAATTATATGTGAATACAACTTAAGATTGTTCCAATTTAACAATAACCGTGAAAATGTATTATTATTTAAATTGAAATGTGCAGAAACGAATAAAGAGAACTCTGTTTAAGAAATTAAACAGAGTTATATTAGCATATTGCATTCATCATTGTATACCATCTATATATGCTTTATGAAAGACAACATTCCAATTATACTCAGAAATGATATATAAAAGGAAACGTTATGAAAACCAAATATATAAATGATAGCAAATTCTTCAAGCGAATATCATATAACAAAGAAAATCAACAGTGAACAGATAGAAATACCTCATTCATCTTGAAGATTGTCAAATGAAATGTGATACTCTAATCCAGTAACTCCGATGTAAAATTAAATCCAAAGGTATAGAAATGCAACACTTCAAAGATAATTTCAGCACAAAATCACCAGATGTGATCCTTCATAGAATATAAGAGAGAATGGAGTACAGAAATGTAAGCTCCAAATCCAAAAAATATTACAACTTCGGGTCCCTCTCTAAATGCATGAGAGGGATTTAAATAAGAAATTACATAACAAAATCCTACTACTACTGCTACAATCTATCAAATTAAAAACAGAAATGCTATCTTAAATGAAACTGATTCATTTCTTTTCTTTCTCGCTTGATGTAGCCAAGTTGCAAATTTTCAGCATATCTTGGAGCCTTGGTGGATGACTCATCTCGGAATGCAGCTGTCCAGCGTAGGTGGCATCGGAAAATTCTGGAATTAAACAATCGACAACATTTGAAAGGAATTTAATAGCCATTTGTTGATTGTTTGGCTTTATTAAATAGGTCCACATATTTTCCCAAGATATTGCTTGAAGTTTGTCGATTTGTTGACTTTTATTCACCATTTCTTCTTTCCACCTGTTTTCTGTTTCTTTCACTTTAGGAAAACTGCCAGGAACACAGTCTGAAATAAGATTGATTGAATATAAACTGTCATTTATAAATTGAGTGATATTACTCATCATACTCCTAGCCCTTGATATTTCTCTTTCAGCTTTCATTATCTGATGTTCCCATTCTGTAAACAAGATTTCTTTATGTATTTCCTCTATTCTAGGAAGATTAGCTTCTCTTCCCTTTTCTGTATCTTGCCAATTGAGAAATTCAGAAATCTTTTCATCAGCATCATCAATTTCTTGTCTGAGAGTAATAACGTTCTGGATCAAGGATGAGGTAATATCACAAAATGGTTCTGCCTGTGACAGTTTTGCACAAAATTCATTCAATTGTTGAGACAGTAGATTATTAGCTTCAAGTGCTTCCGATTTGAATTCACTTAACTTCAGGAAATCTTTGAACCTATCTAAAGCTGTTTGAAACTCCTTTTCTTGTACAATCTTCACATTCTTCTCATTTTGTAATAAACCCTGTAACTTGGAAATTTCTTCATTCAATTGTTGTTGTTTGCCTAAGACCTGTTCATCAACTTTCTTCTTTTCTTCGGCCAGATTTTCTTCTAACTCTTTGGACCTGAGTTCTTGATCTTGTAGTTGTTGTTGCAATTAAACAACCTTTTGCTGACTTTCCTTAGTTTGCTCTTCAAGTGAAGCTATATAGAGATCTTTCTGAGTCATCATCTGAGAAACTTCTGCAGCTTTATCAATTTTTGCAGCACTATATGCCCCTGCATATTGAGACAACTTAGTGAGATCCTGAGATAGCTTCACTTCAGTGTTCTTGTAAACAATATTCATAAATTCTTCCGATGGAGTAGAAAACATGTCCTGATCCATCTTCCTTCTTTTTCTCTGTCTTCTAACAACAGCCTTATGCTTAGGGCTGTAAAATACATCTAAAGGAGGGATCTCCTCGATCTTCAATACAATCTGCCCTGTAGGATGTTCAGGAATGATTTCGACATCCTGCTCTATTTGCTCTTTATCTTTATCTTGCAGTCCCAATTGCTGAGCGAATTGATCATATTGTTTCAATAATTGAGAGGACACATTAAGATCAGTAGAGTCTACAATCTTCTCAGTAATTTCTTTTCCTCCCAATTGCATGTATGCTTTCTCTGTATCTGTTTTCTGCTCAATGGTTTTGCTATCTGATCCTCCTTTTTGATTATGCACATCAGCATCAGTACTTGTGCATTTTTCTGTTGTTTGAGCAGTGGATTGCTTACCAGTATTTTGATCAGATTTATTATCAGTATTTCTTTTCTGAGCATCAGGTTTGCAAACAATGACCACCTTTGTAGTATGTACAGTTGGCTGGTTAACAGCCGATTGTGTAATGACTTTACCAGCAAATGTTTCTCCTGGCGTTTTGCCAGATGTACTTTCTGTCTCTAACCCTTGTGTTGGAATTCTTAGTTGGTCCAGAGGAACTCTTAACAATCTCTGACTTCTGAATAACATAAATTTATTCATTTCCTCCTTTTGGAATTTAGACTTGGCTAAATCATAAATTTGAGGAAAATTATCCAACGAAACAAAAAAATCATCAAACTGGTCTGGTTCATGCTCAAATCGAGCAATTGAAACTGAAGCAGTAACATTAAAGGCTATCTGTTGCGGATGATACTGTCTCCCTGGAATGGTTGCAAATTTACAACCCTTTATTTTGGCGACTTCTTTTTCAGCATGTTTGAAGTCATTTAAAGTAAACTTACCACAATTGAATGGGAATTGAGGCCACATTCTCTTCTTACTGTTGTTTGAAGACCTGGATATTCCTTCAACTATTAATTGATAGGAAATTTCTTGAGCGAGAAGTTTGTCTGGAACAATAAGAGGAAGAAAATGTGGTTCCAGAATACTACTAAAAATCCTGAAGTATGTAAATTTCTCCTCCCCAAACCAATCTCCTATTGCGGATAAGTCGGCTTTAGCTTTATCAGAGAATCTAGGAGGGAAGCGATTGAAGATGGTTTGGAAAACAGGGATAAGGAAACCATGGCAGATTCTATACACATTATCTTGAAAATGAACTTTCCAAAGAAGTTTATGATATATATGAATTGGGGTAGGGTCTTTGGGAGTCCATTTCCATCCAAACAAGGGAAACTCGGAATTAAAACAAAGAGCATCTATAATATAGGCACAAAAGAAAAAAGGAGTGGAATTTCCAGCGGTTTTATCTTGTCTGTACTCAAGTATTCTATTAGCCATTCTATCAGAAAGAATAACAGCCCAATCCATAATGTCGAAATTGACAGTAGCTAGGATTAATGGGACCATTTGTATAGAAAACCTAGCTGAATTATCATTTCCAAATAACCTACACATCATGGCAACGGCATAGCAATACGGAGGTAAAAGGGAATCTACAGAATACATACCGAATGCTTCATTTCTGTGCTTCTCTGGCTTTTTCTTCCAATCTCTGATAGGATCAGATTGGACTTTATTATTATCAGCGAATTCTTTGATAAATTCTTTGTTATACACCTTCTGCGGGTCTGGAAGTTGATACATTGCCTTAATGTCTTCTACTTTGAACGACCCAAAAGACACTCCAGAAGCTGAAACAAACGTTCTGTCCTCTATCTTCACACTATCGATGACCCATCGAATTACATCATAATAATGCATGATGCTCGCTCTGGCTGCAATTCGATGCAAAAATGAATTTGCAAGCGTTTTTTCAGTAATCTCAGAGTCAGAATCTGAGCTATCTTCGTCTGGAACTGATGCCTTTTCCACTGTGACTTTGGGGTTTTGTTTCTCCAATAGATTGTAGACTCCTTCCCACGTCATTCTTCCGAGCCCTTGGCATGATGTATCTGTGACTAATCTCAGTTTTGTGGGCTTTTCTTTTGAAACTGTAGGAGTCTCAACGAACTTGACAGGAACAGCGGTCTTGGCTCTTCTCGCTCTCTTTGACATTTCTGCGTTTGCTATTACTTCCCTTTGTCTGTGAATGAAAGGGCTTGGTGTTCCTTGGCTCTGCAAAAAAATAAACTCTCAGTCGTGACAAACAAGCAACTTGAACGGAACGTTTATGAACAAATGATTCGTTATTTATTGGTCTCGTATAGCGCGTAAATGTTTTTTTTGGGTCACACTCACGTATTAAAAACCAAATCATCAACCAATATTCATTTGATTTGCTATTGAATTCCTACGTACAAATGGAGATTTGGCGCTTGTTAAATATTATAATATTCACCTATTCTGAACTTTTCGAATGTAATAAATATCATTTATCAATCGCATCGAAAGTTTTTAAATGGCGCATAATATCATAACACAGATTTCTTCGATTGGCCGATTCTGATTGAAAACTTTTCCGATTTTCGATTAGACTTGTTTAGATTGCAATCGGGGAGTTTCAATCGAAAAGAAATGTTAATAGCTTTCTCTGTTTTCCGACGGTGGGGTCCACCATACAAAAGCTTTTGTTATTTAAACGAACAAATGCTTGTTTTCTTTTGAAAAGCGTTTATTGTAATAACGCGCATCGCATCGGGGAATTTTAATTTGACCGCAAAGAGCTTGTTAAAGAGTATTCCGATCATGCGATTGCGATTGATCGCATCGCATCAGAAGTATGTGAATGGATAACTTAAACTCTTTGCGATTGAAATTTTGCGATCGAACTAATCGCATCGGAGGATTTGGGTTTGTATATCAAATTTCCTCTAAGGGTTTTCTCCGATCTTTGATTGCGATTACTATTCATTAGACTTTTAAACTTGATTTGTTCTTTATGATAAGGTCTTCTATATTTGATCGGATTGGAAGATTTGAACGTTGTATTTGGTTTGCAAACAAACAAAGATGATCTTTTTCAAAACAATGAATCTTTATTTCTAAGTCTTTTATTTCTATAAAATGAAAAGAAAAAGGGACCCTATTTCTAAATGAATTTTATTCTAAAATTAAGAAAAAGGGAGGGTTGTTGTATAGTACAACACCCACTTAAGAACTTACCAAGACAAGGATCACATCTAGCCATGACCATAAAACAACTAAGAAACATAGCTTACATAGGCAATATTTCACATGTATGTGTAGTTCATATAAACAGTAGAGCATTAACTGAGAGTTTGCAAGAACCACGGGATACACAAGACACACAAGATATAGGTCGGCACAAGTCGAGTTCCCCAAAACTTATACATAACAATGTACAATATTGAATTGTCTAAAATAGTTTAAAACATGAGAATTCGGCCAAAGTGTGCCACATGTCATATAAAAATAATAGATATAGGAAAAATAGTGTTGTGCCCAACACAAAGTCTCCCTTTGTTTAAAATTGCTTTTTCGAGCTTGTTTGCACTCTATAATTTAGAAGATTGGAAAAAATAAACTATAAAGCACAACATCAAACCGCTTTGGATTCCAGGACCTAGCCTTGATAGACTCAGAGAGGGATCTCTCTGTTTTATGATTTAAATCGATTTAACTTGCTGGTTATACGTACTGATATTAGGCTAGTTAGAGTGATAGGGGTTTTTTTTTTGATTGATTGTGTGGTTGGAAAAATAGGGCTGCAGAAGCTATTCCATTGGACGATGGAGTCAAACGCTGGAATGGCACATCAAAATCAAGAAAAAATCAAAGGGCAAGCTAACTGTGCTAAATGGATTTTAAGAGTTGTATGAATTATGAGGTGAAAGAAATAGTAAGGTTCCACAATGTCTAAAGATAAAATTAAGAATTATTTAATCAGACTTCAGCAGAAAACATTCAGATTATAAATGCAAACAGAATTAAGGCGCTCCGACAGCGAATCTTAATCTAAAATTTCTGATTTACAATTAGATGAGCAGATACACAACAGAGAAAACAATGGAAGCATTTAAACAAAGATGAAACACATCACCATTTTGACACAACTCAAGAATCTCGTAAACGGTCTTTGATTATTGATGTCCAGCTCCAAAAATTAAAGTTCTTCAATAGTAGTTCTTACAATACATGTGTTAAAATATCCAAATTTTTATAATGATAATTCTAGTCGTATTTAACTAACAACTATGTCGGTTTTCCCTAATCTACCCTGGAAAACTTTCATTGATTACAATTTAAGCAGAAAATGGACAAGTATGGCCATGCAAGGCTATGATGAGGTGAATTTGTCAGCCACCATTGGTTGTATTAACTTCGATGATCCTTCGTGAATTATAAGGTGAACGCAATTGGGCTTTTAAAATTCTGAAAAGACAAAGTGAGACAAAATTGATGTCTAGCCCAACCTTTCTTGCACCGCCTTGGCTAGATCTTTAACTCCAATGCGGCACCGATTTCTTTGTTGTCCTAATATCATAATTTCTGGCACTATTTTTTTGGAAAAAGGTTGTCGAAATATATTATCCTTGTTCACATCTAAGAACCATCATCAAAAAACAAATTCCTGAAAATCTTGGAATGTTTGTCATGCCATGAAAAATGGGCGAAATTGCTGAAAATAGGGGTCAAATCAGACATTTTTTTGTCCCCAACGATGACACCTGTGAAAAATACGAAATATTTTATTTTTATTTTCCCCGTGTTGGTCAAAAAACTCTCTCGGATTTTCAAAATTCATCTCCATCTCTCCACAACAGTCGTCGTAAAATCATGGCCAACACAGAAAAAATGAAAATCCGAAAAATAAAGCTGAGAGATGGCTTTTTATTATCCCAACTGAAGACACCTGTGCAAAATATGGGAGAGGGTTTTGTTCTTCAGCCTGTGCTGAATAAAAACCTCTCTCGGTTTGTCAAAATTCGTTCCCATCTGCCTGGACTCTCCCTCGAAAACGGACTGGTAAAACTAGATAAAAAATGGTTTTTCATTTGGGGAAAATGGTTTTGCAGGAGACAAGTGGTATTTCGAACCCTTACGAAGTGATAAGTGGTAATATAAAGGAGGGGTGTGAATTCATGAGAAAGTGACACATAAGGGGGTCCCTTTCTTGAAAACCATTCGTTCCGGACCCCCCCTGCAAGGATAAAGTAAGGATGGTAAAGGGGGATCGGAATGAAACATAGGCCGTCGGATTTAAAGATGACGGTGGCGCGATGAGGTGGAAAGCCTTTTCTTATTGTTGGGTCTTTTGGCCTATTTATTCATTAAATGAGCTATAAACCTCATAGTCCCTAATTGACCTGTTATACACACTGTTAGTGTCCCGTGATTAAGCATATTGGTAGACCAAATGACAGGGTAACATGGAACCAGTCTTTAGAGTCCTAAGACCTAGCCTTCCTGGACTCAGAGAGGGATCTCTCTATTGGGTGCAAAGGATGTGTTCTTTTTGCTTAGGGTTTTGATTTTAGGCTAGTTGTTAAGTGTAGGGTTTTGTTGATTATTTTTGGTTGGGTAAGATGGTCAAGTGGAATAGGTGGAGTGAGATTTTGTCAAAGCTATTGGGCTATGGAGTCAAATAAAATTCAAGGGTATCTAAATGATGAAACAGAGTGTGTTGCAAGGCCAATTTAGCAAGGTTAATGGATCCTTAAGGTGATGTATGATGTGTAGTGAACATCAAATTTGGGAAAGACTACGAGGTCTTAAATACATATAGTTAAAAGATACAACTCATGAGGTAGGGAAAACCATTAAGCTCAATGAACAATACTTAAACTGATAAATATCCAAGATAAACATTCCAGTGAAACATAAAAAGCATAAGAGCTTCTAACTTTAGAAATTCACCTTCAGAGTTTGGGAAAACATATAAGATAACACAAATAACTC
The DNA here is from genome assembly GCA_034641835.2 of Pinus albicaulis. NCBI lineage: Eukaryota > Viridiplantae > Streptophyta > Pinopsida > Pinales > Pinaceae > Pinus > Pinus albicaulis. The sequence continues at coordinate 920,949,438 of CM076573.1, forward strand.
AATTTATGAAGAGGGAACTCCCAAACATCATATATCAAGCTACTGAGAACTCTAAAACAAGTTGGTAGGCATGGACAAAGGGCAAGATCGAACAAGACCTCTTTGACTTAACCTAGCATGCAACATTCCAAAGAAAGGTTTCAAGATAGGGTTTTGAAAGCTTCAAATAAGCAGGGCATACCGTGAATCATACTTGTAAACTAGAATACTAACCATACATGAAAAAAAAACAAGTTTTGGTGGACCTAAGGAGAAATCAAGAATTCCTTAAGATGACCAAAAGAGGAAAACATCAAAGCTATAACAAACAGGAGGATTGGGGTACCTCAAAGAGCATGTCTCAACCTATACTTTAGCAACCAAGAAGAATGAAACAAAATGAGAACAAGAAAACATTAACAATTTAAGAAGACATCACCATTCATTAAGCTAAAGAATCCTGCAAACAAGCTTCTCCATCATCAAGCCAAACAAGCCATTCATCCACTTCACAAAACCAATTTCTTCTCCAAGCTCATAAAACCATGTATTTTGCTCTTCAAGCTCATCAAATTCCAACAAAATACATAGGGGCCTCATGCTCTATTTATGGAGCAAAGGAGGACTAAAACCCTAAATATGGTAGGAAAATGTCAAATTCAACCATAAATGTCATTTATGGCCAAGAGACCATGCAAGGCCCAAGGCACATAATATCCTAACAAATAAATGCCAAAATAACTATTTGCACCTAATTCTACAGTAATTTGCCTTAAAAAACTCAAAAATATCTATTTGCAATAAATGAGTGTGTTTTGTTGACTTTTGGTCCAAAACACACTAGACAGCCTCTGTGCGCAACGCCACTTCAACAGAAAATAAGGTCTCTTGTGGCTGAGTTTTCAACCCCTTCCCGATGTTGGAGTTGGATCCGTGATGGCTCGTTGGAAACCATAATGAGTCTACTTTCCATAAATTCTTGATTTGTCCTGATTGAGTCACATTTACCTATCCAAAAATCAATTCTCCCAACGCTTCTCTGTGCGCAGCACCTGGTCTGAAAATGAGGCAAAAAGAGCAAAATTTTGATGTTTTTTGAACTTTTGGGGGGTCAAAACTGTTCCAAATGATCTAAAATTTTGCGAGCAGACCGTTGGTGATGAGAGGAATCTAAAAATACAAATTTTTCAAGCTGAGGATGCACCAAATTTGTGCGTAGCACCTAGGGTGTTGGGCCTCAAAATTTCAAAAAGACAAAATTTTGTTCAATTTGGCTCAAAATTGGTGGAGAGGTCCCTCAAGAGGTCTTGGACACCTGTTGAGAAGCCTCAGCCAAAAATCCAAGGTTATCATGCACTTTTTCCCTTTTTAGGTTTTCTAGCTCCATGAGGGCCTCTTTCAGTTTGGCACAAGCAAGCATGTTTTTCCTTGCATAGTGCTTGGTAATTTTCTTCTAGAGAGAAAGGTCCCTTTTCACCTTCTTGAAATTATTGTGTTCCTCTTTGTAATACTGAATGACACCTTGTGCCATGTCAAAATCTCTTTCCCACTCCCTAAGTTGTGCATCCTTGGTTAAGAGTAGCAATCTAGTGGCCATCCCTTTGTCCTCATTGTCACTGTCTAGATCAATGAATTGAGGCTCTTGATTGGTTTTCTTGATTCTCTTACTCCTCCTTACCTTTACCTGCTGCTCACTCCTTTCCATATTTTCCTTGCCTTTGTCCAATGGCTTGCTAGCTTGAGAAGAGATGGCCCTTTGCCTTTTTGAGGTAGCAAACACATCTCTTTTTCCTCTGTGGTATGTGCATGTGAGAGGAGTGATGATGGTTTTGGAGGTGTTTCCATCATTGATTTGACCTTTGGTGTTGTCACAAGCATTTTCATTTTTACCATGGCTTCCATGAGTCACCTCATGCCCCATTGGATCACTGCCCTTTTTTATCTTTAGCATCATCATCATCATTGTCTTCCTCATTGTCTTCTTCACTATCACTTTGGCCTTCAAATTGATCATTACCTTCTTCACTTGCCTCACTTTGGCTCTGTTCTTCATTAATGTCCTTTTCTTTATCATTCCCTGCACTGTCACTTTGAATTTCTTTGTCATTTAGAGATTTATTAGTTTCATGACAGTTATGACAGTTGTCATGACTGTCATGACTATTTCCTTGGCTACCTTGCTCATCATTTACTATTTTATCTGTGCTATTGCCTTGGTCACTGCCTACCTCTTCAAAATCTATTTCAGTCTCATAATCTGCTTTTTCTTGGTCTTCTATTTCCTCGTCATCTCCCTCTGTTTCTTTATATTCATCATCTTCATTCATTTCATCATTGTTTGCACTATTATTGTGCTCACTGTGATGCTCATGTACATTCTTCTCTTGGCTGTCCTGTGCACTTTCTTGTTGACTGTCATATTCATCATTTTCTTCATTATCCTCTTGATCTTCATCTTTTTCATTAGCATCACCCTTTTCTGTACTTGGGAGGGATTCATTTGCATCACTACCATCATTGTTTTCTTCTGAGAGCTCACTGCTTTTTCTTTCATGACGGCCATGTTCATCTTCCTCATTGTCATCATCATCCTCCTACTCTTCCTCATTAAAATTTGTGTCTTCCCCACTTTCTTCATTATTTCCCTCATCATCTTCTTTTTCCTCATTGCTGTTGTCATCTCCTTGTTCTTCATTTAACTATGTCTCTGCCTCACTGTTTTCTTCCTTTTCACTGTCATCTGCTTGTTCTTCATTGCCACTGCCACCCCCTTGCCCATCATTACCATTGTCATCATCTTCACTTGATGCATAAGGGGAAGAAGAAAGAGGTAGGTTTCCTTGTGAAGAAGGCATAGGTGGAGGTGATGGAGGATTGGAGGTAAGTGAGTGTGAAGTGGAGGGGAAATTTTGCTGAATGAAGGCTTGGGGATTTGCAAATACATCATGTGAGATAAAAACTTCCCAAGGGATTCCCTATTGCTCCAATTGGTGCAAAACAATCATCTTAACCAAGGAGTGGTGAAAAAGGCTCTGCATTTGGTGGGAATAACTCATTTTCTTGACTACTGAAGCCATCTTTTCAATGCTCCAATAGAGATAGTATGGTAGGTTTAGAAATTTAACCCTGGTGAAGTGCATTAGTAGCCTTATGTGATATGAATAAACCCTGGAGTACCTCCCCTCACAAGTGAAGTACTTGATGATCTGCTTCATCAGTAGGGAATATCTCTCTTGCAGGTGGGAGAAGGGAAAAATAGTCTTGTAGCCTTGTTGAAAACTAGGTTTGAGGAAGAGCTCATAGTAGCTTAAGTCCAATTTCTTCTGTTTGAACCATCTCTCGCCAATATCTAGCATTCCTGTGGCTTCAGAAATAGATTTGGATGATAATTCAAATTTTACTCCTGCTAGGTTGACCTAGTGGTTTTGTAGGCTGAGAATGAACAATCTAGTCAAATTTGAGTGGCTTTGGACCTGTTTAACCTTCTCACAAAACTGATAGCATCCAACATCTTGAAAACATGCAAGGATCATGGGAGAAGAGGTGATTTGAATGCTGTCTAAAGGATCAAACCTGTTAACCCTTCCACCCTTGTGTTTTGGCTTGATAGGACTTTGGCCTTCATCACTACTGGTACTGATTTCTTCTCCAGACATAGTGGCTGATCTAGAACAAAATGATTTTTAGCTTGGTGAGATCCTTTAGGTCAAAGGAGGACAAATGAGTGATGGTGAGGACAGACTTTAGCAAATGAGGGCAAAATGAAGTAATCAAGGAATGCTTTCAGAGTTTGGGAGGAGACTTGCTGGCACTGAGTGTCTTTACACAAATGACAACTCTCCAATTTGTAAACCCTGCCTTACGAAGGTCAAATATTTGATTTTCATGAAGATTAGGATTTGGGCAAATTAGGTTTTTAATACTTTTCTTGATTATGAAAAATATCACTTGGAGGGCAAGGAAGAAAGACCACCAACCTTTTCAAAGTTTGTGCAGGAGCTTGGAGACAAATCAGAGGAGAAAAAGGTGATTTTGGCAACTTTTTTGGCAATCTGACCAATATTTTCTATGTGCGTAGCATCACTCGACAGGTCGTTCCTGTCGGGCCTTCCTATGCGTAGCGCCGATTCGGGTCGGGCGTTGACAGGCCTGTGCGTAGCGCCGTTGAAAGGCAGGCAGTCGAGCCGAACCTAGGTCTGTGTGCAACGCCTTCACCGGTGCACTAGCGCTTGCCCTTTGGTGCGTAGCGTAGTGTATTTTAACACTGTGGGTGCCTCCTCTATGCGCAGTGCCAATAGCCCGATGCGTAGCGCCTGAAATTTTCAACCAAACTTGCATAAAACCCTAAAAAAATTCTTTCAACGGCTCTGCTCTTCTTTTGCAAAGACAAATATGGGGTGGAAGAGAGGAAAAGGAGAGCCTTATACTCCTTTTTGAAAAATATTTCATAATCAAAACCCACTTTGTAATGTTTATTTCTCTTCTTACTTTTTACTACCTTTTTGGCCTTTTTTGTCCTGTAGGTGGCAGAGTCCCAAAAAAATGGCTTTTTGTCTTGTTGGATCATCTTGATGCTCTCCTTAGATTGACAACCTCTTCAACAAGATCAAACATGTGCCCTTTACCCACACTTGAAAACATGAGCCCTTTCAAAAAAGGTTATTTTGACAAAGTTTGATGAAAATAGGAAAATAGTGAAATTAGTGTTTCTTGAAGGTATTCTTTCACTTTTTCCTTCTCATGAACTTCAAAACTTGTAAACAGTAAGCTTGTGACCATTTTGGCACTTTCACCTTGGAGTCTTCAGCCCTACATCCTTTATGCCTTTGTTTTCTTGGTGGAGAGATTGAAAGAATAATTTTTCCCTTCCTCTAACTGTCATTCTGTCATGTTTTTCACTGTGAATCAGTGGAGACCTTCTGGTGTAAAAACCCTAGCAGTTGGAATTAACAGTACTTTGGTCTTTTATATGTGTCATCATCATGAGAAACATTAGGTTTGCTTTGACCTTATCAATCTTCCTGTAGGTAAGCATTTTTGACAGTCCTGCAGAAGTGTCATTCATGTTTAGCTATCTTTTGCAGAATATACTTTTGATAAGGAAACCCTTGTTGGAGGCTTTACTGCTCTCAGACCAATTAAATTTTTGTTCCTTTGATCAGTTTGCCAGTGATATATATTTGGTGGGAAAAGCTAGCAATTTTTAAACCATTTTGTGTCTCTCCTGGCCACTTCTATTTTTGCAGGTGCCTACACAACTTTTGCCTTTGATCACTGTCTTTTCACCTCATGCTTACTTTCCTCTTGATCCCTTTTAAGAGGCCTTTGACTGTACTTTGAAAAGCAAAGCCCTCGCACTAATACTCTTTATCATCTTTCTTCCTTTGGTGTAGTGGAGTATTAGTGTTTTGACAAATCCTAGAAGGCAGCTTGAATACAATTCCATCTGTTGTTATGAAGGAGGCCATTTGTCATCATTTGACCATTTTTGTCCATCTTCCTAAACTCCTAGGTTTTAGGGTTGTTAGGAAAAAGTAAATAGTGTTCTTTTCTAAGTTCTCTAAAACCTTTCAAACATCATTTATTATTTCTAAAGACCTTCGATTGTGCAATGATGGAGTGGAGGTGACCTTTGTACTTGTAGCCCTAGTACTGATTTCTTGTTTGGCCAAAGCAGTCACAAACCTTGATTCTCTTCAAACATATGCATGCTGCTTTCTTTTTGCTATTGATGATCTTCTTGTGATGATCTTTCCATTATCTTACCTTTTGCTAGGTTGATGGCCATCTTGATCCTCTTACAGAAATGTGAGCAAGGGGCAGTTGTCCCCCTGCAAGATTTGTGCCTTAGGCCAAAAAGGATTTCCTTGAATGACCTCTTTGATGATTTTTGGACAAAATCACTTGTCCCTTTCTTCTTTGAATGCAGTTTCTTCATACAGGAAAAATAGATTTTTTAGGATACCAAATCCACCCTATGACTTTGTGAAACCCTAGGTGACCTAGTGGAAGGTTCCTTGGACTTGGCTTTTGGACTAAAACTTATAATTTGGGGTCATCAAGTGTAAGATAGATTTTATGATAAACTGATGTATTGAAGATCCAAAATCCAATGTACTTGATTTAACTAAAGATCCTACAGAGACAATTTTGAGACTATCAATGCTTGGGGTATTTTTGGGAGACACAAAAGAGTTGTTTGATTGGTGGCCTTAGGTAGCAGTGGAGGGTTTAGGCAAAACAAAAACAGAGGATTTGGGTCAAAGGTGACAAGATACAGACAAAAATGAGTGGCATGAGCCCCTAATGGGTTTTCTGGGACTGGTAAGCAGAACTTGACATGATGGAATGATGAAATAGTGAAAATTTATCTCTAAGGATGATGAAGGCAGTGAGATTTCTAGAACTCACAATGTTCATGAAATTTGTTTCTAGAAATATAGGGAAATAATTTAGTCATCTATGAAGGTAAAAATTACTGATGACTAACACACACAAAACATAGTGACAACTCGTTCACCCAGACCTGAAATTCTGTAGAATTTAGTTATGAAGGGGCATTACATCTGCGCACTTCGCAACCTTTACAGTTAATTAGTTTATAAAGAATACGATCAACGATGCGATGCGATGGGGAGGTGACATTGAGGGTAAATGACGTGGAGGGTAAGTGGGACGGGACCCCAACGCACATCGCAATTCGTAGCGTTTAGTTATAGGTGCGGAATATGTAAACTCTAAAATCTGCGAAGTACGATGCGCGGGGGAGGAGATGAGTGACGTGGCAGGGAAGAAGTGGGACTGGATCGGAGGTGCACATCGTAATTCTTAAGTTTTATTTATAAGCTGCATGGTTAATTCCTTAAATTTGCAAATTGCGGGGAAGAGGGTCCCACTGGAAATTGGCGGAGTGTTATGAATCAGCGGAAGGTTTTTAAGCGGTCAGTGTTATGAATTTTTATATGATATAAAAATGTATTGCAATGGTTGTGTAATGGGGCAGAGCTGCTGAGGTGCAGCCGACTTACCGCATCACAAACTAAATAAAATAGATTGCAGGTGCTCACAAGGTAAAACAATGCGATGTGATATCGCAAATCGGCGATCGCATTATTTAAAGTTTAGTTCCAATGCCAAATATGTAAAGTCTGCGAAATGCGATGAGGGCCCCACTTTGACCGCGGTCGGGGAATAAAAAGCAATGAAACGGTAAATGTGGAAGGGTAAAGCGGAAAGGCGGAAGAAAGGTAAGGTAACATATATTTTAAAATGGAAGAGAAGCATGGCAGGGAATGGGTTTCAGAGCATGGGAGAATATGGAGGAAATGAGGGGGGAAAAGAGGGTGAATGAAATGAAATGGAACGAGGGCAGAAATGAAGTTTGATCCCCATGACACCTTGTCAGTAATAAATTTTCTCCTTTCCACTGAACTATAAGGAAAATTGATTCATTTGATGCTCTTTGACAGTCAAGGTCTCCCTTTCTTCTCTGAAAATAAATGACAGCCATAGAATATTATTTTCAGTATATGAACAATATTCTAATCAGTGATCAGTCACCTTGCGATACTGTGAAATACATGAGTCTAACAGAGCCCCTTATCGCAATCATAGGCTAGCCTCTTACAAATCCTATTATGAAATTTTTCTAACACAATTCATCCTTGGCACACTTGAATTCACTGAGACTCCCTGGAACACTCTCTTATTTGTTCATTTCCATGCATTTTGACCTAGTTATCCCTTGTGATACCTCGACACTCCTTAACACTCCTCAACATGCATTGACATTGTCCAGCATGTGTTAGCACACCTTTTCATTCCTTGGCATTCTTTAACCCTTCCTAGTTATCATGCCCTCACAACTACCCTTACTTAATTTTCAACTTGGGTACCCAACCAAGTCCTCGCTTGACTATAGGAGCTTGACCAAGTTACGATTACTACAACTAGACTATCTTGTTAAATTGTGTAGCTTGGGAGGTACTCCAAAAGCCTAGTGAGATGGGTTTGTGTGATTTTGACCACAAAATGTTTTGTGGGAAAATAACCCAAGCGAAGGGGCTTTGGAGCCAAGATGAGGTTTAAAATCTAAAATAAAATTAAACAGAAAAATAATATTTCTTAAGATCTAAGTATATAAAATTCATAAGTTCTAGAGCGTTCTTAAGAGGCCTAGCTAGGAAAATCTATTTAAGGAGGCCTTAGTATGAAGGCAAGAACATCAAATGAGAATGAGCTCATTTTATCAAGGAGGCTAGGAGAGATGTAGTCCTAAAGTAGGTCTAGTTAGAGGTTTGAGTAAGCATTGCTAAAGGGAGGCCATGATGATCCACCAAGAGTAAGATCATCAAGTGAGGGTTCACATGAATGTCACATACCTTAATGGGTTCGAGATAGGAAGTAGGATGGAATATTGTTGGTTCTCTTCGAGCAGATAAAGCTCAAGAGAGGCGACTCATGAGAATTTGGGCATGTGATTTTAGTGGTGTTTTTGTGTGAATTCCGCATCAAATTTTGAAATAGTAGAGAGGGTTGAGACCCTACATTGTGCTGGTTACTAGGTTGCAAGGTATGTGATAAATACCAACACAAATGGAGGAGGGTCTGCACTAGAATTTAGGGCCAGAACATAAGTAGTCACAAGTTTAATATTGACTAAAGTAACCTTAGTTTTAGGGTCGTAGAGATCTAAAGTTCAAGTCAAGATTCAGTCAAAGAAATGACCAGAATCTATGGATCCATATGAGCCAGGCTGAGTCTCTTATGGAGGAAAGAGTTTTCTTTTTTGCTATGGGTGGATATGGTTTGTTCTAAAGCAATTAGAATAGAAGTATAATTCCCTATTTAGGTAGGTTTCCTAGCATGTTCAATCCATAAGGTATCTCATTAATACTGTGACAAATCTGCATAGAAGAAGAGGGGTTGTGACCCTTAGAGAGAGGTTTATCTTTGCAATATATACCACAAATTTGGAAGATGGTTTGCATAAGTATGTGCTGAGATAGAAAATCCAAAGGAAGGTAGAACCTGAGTAGAAGATGGAGCAGAATGAATGTGCCATATGAGGAATGGATTGACATGAAGAGGAGTTGATTTTTTTGGACTGTCCATAGAGTTTTGGATAGAGATCTAAAGCAACCTACAAACAGTTAGTGAATGGACTGTTAATGGATGATTTGTGACCCTAGTTCAGTCATCTACAAATTTTTAGAAGGATGATAAGTTGAGTAGTTCAGATTTGTTCATAGATTGGACAACAAAAAACTGGTACACAAGAATAGTGATTTTGAGAGGACTCAAATCACTATTAGGTGGCATATTTGAAGAGCCTTAGATGAGGGCAGTGTTGTGGGCACTAGATCAGTAAAACAATTTACTGTGGTTGGGAAAATTGATGGCAGTCCGAGTACAATTGGAGGGTTGTTAGGTGATTGTCAAAGAAGAGCTCTAAGTCTTGTACTTGTGAAGGAAAACAAGACTGGTAGAAGGGTGGGTGTATTGGGCCTAAGGAAGTGCAAAATTTGAAGGACTGAAGTAGTAGTCAAGTGGCCTAACCAACTAGCCCTATTTCACTGTATTATAGAGTATTGCATCATTAAGAAGAAGGGAAACTTCCATATCCCTATACTTGTCATCTTGGAGCAGCAATATGGCAAAAGTGGACAGACCAAAGAGTTGTTCACAACAGAGTTGTGAACAGCTAATCGAAAACTTTAAGTGTTGCAGACCTTAAAGGAAAAAAGAGGCAGAAAGAGGGAACTTTTTTTTTTAGCCGAGTTCAGTAACATAAAGGAGTTTAGTTCATTGATAGAGGCAGATTGAGGAGTTGCATAATGGGAGGAAAGAGGACCTGCCAGATGTGTTCAAGACATGTGGATTCAAAGGGCTATGTGTGTCCACCATCAAAAATTGGGTCAAGTGTTGTCTTGTTCAAGGTATATTGGTTGTCAAAGGACTAACACTAAGCCCTAGTTGTATTCCTTGTATCAGTGTGACTGTAAAGGGCCATCATCCCTGGTACGAGAGCTCTAGCCTATTCTATTACAGTTTGTAATTTAACGAAGAAAGGTTTGAAAATTTAAAAAAATTTCATGTGCACTAATTGATTCCCTGATGTGTGTAGATTTCATTGTGAAAAGTTGATGTGTTGTGTCACTTGAGTGTGTTTGCATCAAAGATTCTAAGACCGAACCCAAATTGTCATGTGTCATGGAAATTCAACATATGCCTTGTTCACCTAAGAACTACATGTAACTCATATTAGACTACTCATGTCCAATCTCAATTGATCCCACTTAACAAGTTACCAAGACAAGGCTCATCACATACAACTGTGGTCTTAAAACAACTAAGAAACATAGTTTACATCTTGACATGCCATAACACCTGATATGTCTTAAATGCCTTGGAATTGTGTGGCATGTGTTAGCATCCCCTACATTCCTTGACATGATTTTACACTCCCTAACACACCGTAGCACTTCCTGACACACCTTGGTAGTTTAACATACCTTGGCATTGCCTAGCATATAACGTTGTCACTCCCTCCTTAACACACCTAGAACTCAATGACACTCCATATCACACACTCTTATTCGTTCATTTCCATACATTTTGATCTAGTGCTTCCTTGTGTTTACCTGACACTCCCTAACACCCCCTAGCATGCATTGGCACACCCTAACACCTGACACATCTTGGCATGCCACCCTAGCACTCTAGCATTGATTAGCACTACCTAGCATACTTTTTCACTCTCTCCTTAACACACCTAGAGCTCATTGAAAATCCTAGTCACAAACTCGTATTCATTCATTTTCATGCATTTTTACCAAGTCCTCCCTTGTGTTTCCATATCATTCCTTAACACTCCTTGGCACATGTTGGTACACCCTAACACCTAGGACATCTTTGTATGTCGCCCTGGCCTCTAGCATGCCTTAACACTGCCTAGCATACGTTGTCAATCCCTCCTTAGCACACTTGGAAGTCACTGACACTTCCAATCCCAAACTCTTATTTGTTCATTTCCATGCATTTTGACGTAGTGTTCCCTTGTGTTTCTAGGGAACTCCTAGTTAACACTTCCTTGCACGCGTTGGCACATCTTGGTTGCATCCCACCCTAGCACTCTATCATTCCTTATCACTTCCAAGCATGCCTTGTCACTCCTCCTTATCACACATGGAACTCGTTGAAACTCCTTGTCATGCACTATTATTCATTCATTTCCATGCATTGTGACATAGTGCTACCTTGTGTTTCTCTAGCACTCCCTAACACTCCTTGGCACACATTGGCACACCCTGGAACTTGGCACAACTTGGCATGCTTTCCTAGCACTCTATCATGCCTTGGAATTGCATAACATACCTTGTCACTCCCTCCTTAGCACGCCTAGAACTTTCTAACACTCCCTCCTTAACACATGGCATGTCTTGGCATGCCTGGCATGCCTTGGCACTATCTGGAACATATTAGCACACCCTGACACTTCTTGAAATGCCATAGAATTCCCTAGTGTGCCTTGTCACTCCCCCTTGCCATGCCTGACACTCGCTAACACCCCCAACACCACCTCTTATTCATTCATTTCCATTCTTTTTGACTCGATGATTTATGTTTGATGGGGTGCATGTCTAGAAAGAGTTCCTTTAAGAGAATAAAAAAATTATCTCACCATTACTGACATAATAAATTGAGAGATTCTACTTGAATGACATTAGGAAACTACACAATAGATTTTAAGAATGGCATTTTTATGGTTTTTTGTTATGGTGTGATAATGGTAAGAATTGAGTGGTCAATAAGGTGTGTGGTTGCTTAGAATAACTTCTCACTCCCTCCTTGGCATGACAACTATCACTCATTACCACTCCCTACATACCCTCATATTCATTCACTTCCATGTATTTTTACCTAGTATTCCCTTGTGTTGTCCTAGTACTCCTTAACACTCCTCAACACGCATTGGCACTCTCTACTTAACACTTTTCGACATGCCTTGCCACTTCATAACATGCATAACACTCCCTAACACACATTGGCACTTGGCTTCTAAGTAATTCAAAACTCAGGAGAAGTTTGGAAAGGTCCAACCTCCTCATCAACAACAACTTCACTATTGAAGCTTACCCTATTAGTGTCACTATCAATCAACCTATAAACCTTATACTATTGTTGTACCGTATAATCATTAGCTTTGCTCTTTGGATCTAATTGGTTATCTTCTTAGCTAGAATAAAAGTGTAGGCAGTACAACCAAAAACTTTAAGATGACTTACTTGGACTTTCTTCCAAACCATGGTTCTTTGTGACCTTCTACTTCATCGCCATCATGGGAGATCTATTCAATAGGTATACTATTGTGAACATTGCCTCAGCTCAAAACCTATTTGGAATAGACTTACTATTCAACTTAAACCTAGCCATCTTTGTGATAGTACAGTTTTGCCTCTCAACCAATACATTTTGTTTTGGAGTGTAAGGTGTAGTATATTGTATTTGGATCCCATGTTTAGCACAAAATTTATTGAAATCTTTTAAGTAGAATTCCCCACCAGTAACATATCTAAGAGAGGCAATATGACAACCTAACTGTTTCTCTATTACTGCTTTGAACTTTTGAAATTCATTAAACGCATCATATTTTAATTATAGAAAATATACCCACATTTTTCTACTGAAATAATCAACAAATGGAAGGAATTACCCAGCACCAATGGTTGATGTCATGTTCATTGGTCCACATATGTCTGAAAGTACCAACTAAAGGACCCTCTACGCTCTCCAAGCTTGTCCTTCATAAAATGGTATTCAATGTAGCTTCCCTGCCTGACAAGCTCTACAAACTCTGTGGATCTTCTACAAAATGTTCGGAAGTCAGTATTGTCACCATGACCTGGATCACCTATATCTAGATCATAAATTACTAGTCTAGGAGACTCATCATGCTCAAAATCTTCCACCCCCCTTCAAGTGCAGCTACCTGAAGCTTGACACCTGAATCCTCAACCCCTTCCAGCTTCTAAGTAATTCAAAACTTAGGAGAAGTTTGGAAAGGTCCAACCTCCTCATCAGTGTCAATATCAATCAAGCTCTAAACATTATAGTGTTTTTGTACCCTATAATCATTATCTTTGCTCTTTGGATCTAAGTTGGTTATGTTCTTAGCTAGAACCCAAGTGTAGGCAATAGAACCAAAAACTTTAAGATGAATTACTTGGAATTTCTTCCAAACCATGGTTCTTTGTGACCTTCCACTTCATCGCCATCGTGGGAGATTTATTCAATAGTGTTACACAGTAAATTGTCACCGTCCCTACCATTCCCCGTCCCGCACAATGGAGGACCCATTTTGTGACCTGTGAACATTGTCATGCCTTGAAAACATCATCAATGCATTCCTCTAAGAATGAGCTTCAATTGCCCTAAAGACATCTCCCTGCAAAAAATCATAAAAAACATCTCCTTTTGCATTGGCGCGGGCAGACAGTTCACCACTCGCGCCAATGGGGAAAATCCTACAAAGAGGCCGCGCCAACTGGCGCTCTTTTGTCTTCTGAGCCGGTAGTCTCGCGTCCCGGCCAATTTAAGTGTTTTTAAATAAAAATATTGAAGTTGTGTTTTCAACAAACTCGAAACCATTGCCTATCTTGAGTTGGGAGGTTTGGCTGCCGGGAGTTACATGGAAGGAGAGTGGTTTTGCCACCTCATGAACCTTCCTTGTTGATAGGGCCAAATAAAATGGCAGGATCCCAACTCCCTCCTTCCCCTGCTACAAGCACAACGCAATTCCTTGGTAAGCTAGATCTGGAAATTACCTAGATTTGAATCTCAATTCCAAGAGCCTTTGTCTTTGTAAAACCTCTTTCTTCCCTTAAGGCCGACTCAAGTAAGGAGACTATCGTCGAGAGACTCAGGAGAGGTTTGCCCTTTCCTTGGCGAGCTTTGCGAGACGTGAACGACTGGAGACCCATCCGAAGGAGACCACGACGTCAGAACATTGGTTGTAATCTCTTTCGATCGTTATGTAATGAATGATTACGATTATGGTTCCACTCTGTTTTCGATTATGTTAATATGAGTAGTATCCTTTCTGACTGATATTTAGTTGCGTATGCCGGATTTTTTGCTTGTATCTGTTTGTTTCTTGCACGTGCAGGTATCCATCCATGGAGATTGTAGAGGATTGTGATCTGTCGAGGCTGAGGAACGGGAACGCTCTCTTCTTTAGATCGTAGCATTGGATTCCAGGTAGGCTTCCATCTTTAGTCTTTTCATTCGTAACTAGGAACTTGCGTCGTAACATTTTTGATTGTTGCTAGACCCCTGGTGGGCTAGTAGGGATCGCCTCTGTCTGCAAAGGGGATTTACCTTCTCAACAATTTGGCGACTCCACTGGGGACCATCTAGACTTCATTGTCTCGTTTTGATTATTTTATGTTATTCCTTGCTTGATGAGCCTTCTGGGTTGGGTTCTTTTGTTGTTTTTTACTTCTCGGTTTGCTTAGTATGCATTGATCTGCTTCTGGAGTAGTTCTTTTTTGTTTTTGGCTGAGAAACTCGACTGGCATGCTTTTTAGCTCGACAGTCGCGCCAATTGGCGCATGTTGCTTTTGTTTAGCCCGCGCCAATTGCTTTCTGGCGCCAGTTTCAGCTTTACAGTCACGCCACTCCTGTAAGGTTTTTGAGTTTCCTCATTTTTCAGCTCTCTGAGTTTGGTCAGTGTTTTTCTTCTTGATTTTCTGACTGCCTGAGTGTGTTGGAGTCCTGTTTGACTGGGAATTCACCTCAGTCCTTTGGTTGTTTTCTTTTATCTATCAATTTCACATTTTGAGCCCGAGGGCATCTAGTGCCTTAGTGTATCGAGCCCTCCTTGTGAGTTTTGGTGTTTCATTTGTCTGGTCGACTTCCTGATTGATTCTCCACATCCTCTTAGTAGTTGTTCATTATTTTGTTGCGATTTTTGGGTGATTGCTCATTCCTTCATTCAAATTTCGTTTGGTCTCACATTGGGCCTAGATCACATAGCCCATTGGAGCCTTTGAGTCTTTTCTTGGTTTTGAGAAACTTTCGTCGACTTGGGATCTGATTGCTTGTGTTGTTGAGTGAAATTTGTTTGTTTTTCTCTCTCAATATCGTTTCTCAAGTTGTTCCATTTGTTTTCAGTGTGTTTAGTGCATATCAACTATCACACATCGAAAATTATAAAAAAAAAAAAATCCCTTGTGCTTTTGGTTCAATTAGTGCAAATTGTAATCTTTTTTATTTTGCTAGTGATTAGTAATCTGAATGAAAAGTTTTCAATTTCATTAGTTGAATTAGAGATCTCATTGTTTGTCTTCCGATCATTTCATTTGTGTAAAATCTCTCAACTCTTATGTAACTAGTTTTCATCGAACGAAATGTTGGACTGTGGCACGTAGCTTTGCATTTAGGAGTCTTTTAAGACACTACATACGATAGGGCCTGAAAATTGAAATTTAATCGAAGATAAACTTTAAAATCTATCCAATTAACCTAAGGCAGCATTGAAATCTAACGAAACATATTTAGAGGTCTAGGCTAGAGACGTGTTCCGGCGTCTTTAAACCTAGCAGCTGTCGTTCGCCTTTCGGCTTTAGACAGCGCTAGTATGAACTTGTGCTCCCCGTACCGTCGCGTATATAAAGGGAGACCCCTCTAGGTTTTAAATCCTTTATCCACAGGAAGCCGAGTCTGCCGCCCTATACCCATGATACACCGAACACAGCATTCGGGGAGACTACCTTCATGTACGAAAAGTCCTTGGTCGATTTCTGTTTCATTATTGAAACCAAGGTGTATATTGCAGTTCACGGATATTTGGTACACCCTTTGTGCCTAGTTTTTCCTGAGCAGTCATTTGGTATTTTATGACTCCCTAAACTTGAAAAGACTGTCGAGCACTTTTCCTTTCACGCTTGTATCAAATCTGAAAGAGATAGAGTCATCTTTCTATTGTTTCTCGACTCTTAAAATATGAAACGATAGAGTTTCTTACTTTTCAATGTGGTAAAAATTAATCACCCACGATTACACGCCTGCTTAGATACTTCTTGTTGACCGTTTGATCGTGTGCCTTGACTCGTTTTCAACCCGTGAGTGTGTTTGCTTCTTTTTCTCTGGTCTTTTGCCACAGTGGCGGAACCTTCGGTTTTGTCTACTGGTAGTCCTTACACGGACGATTCTTCAGAGGCTTCCCAATCCTCTGTCGAACCACAGCAGCCTGTTGTTTTCGAGTTTCCTGATGGGGGACCGGTTCTTGCTGAGCAACCCTTTGGAGGAACAGTTGAGTTCAATTGGCCCTTTTCGGACCCTATGTCTGAATTGAGATTAGGAGCTGATTTCCTTTCTCTTACATCGGGTTCACCTTTTGTTGCTGCTGTATTTCCTCCTAGTCCTCGCCGTCTTTTGCGTGATTTAACGGCAGGATCAACCATGAGTGATTCTGGTGAGGAAATCCCAATGTCTGGTGAAGACTATCAACTCTTCCCACGAAGATTTTTTGAGGGAGACAACTCTGAGCTGGCTGCCATGTCAACAGCCAGTCCTTCTTTACCACAGGGATACAGATCTCTGGGCCATATCATTTTCGCTGCAGCCTCTATGGGAATATCATCTCCTGCTTCGAGGCCAGCTGCTACTACACACGGGGTGTCTCCTCAGACGCCTGTCACTTATGTTCCCGTCCGGCCCACTGTCTGTGTGGCCGCCTCTTCTCCCGTTGTCTCAGCATCTGCTACTAGGGCTGGGCCAACTCCTGAAGATGTTTATCTATCTACTGCCATACCGGAGAACATCTCTCCGGAGGAGTATCGGTTGTTTTTGCAACAACCGAACGCCAAGGTTGGACCGTCCTCCCAAGATCCCTACCGATCTTACTTTTCGCACTATGCACAGGAAGGTACTCCCGTGTATGCTTTCCCAGGTCAGTATGACGAGCACGGGGAGATTTTGCGTCTACCCGCTCCTGAGGCTTATCTCTATGCTCAAGGTTTATCGTATAACCAGGCTTATAACCCGCAAGGACAGCCTTTCCAAGGCCAACCTGGCTATCTTTATGATCCACAGGAGCAGCCCATTCAAGGCTATCCTGTCAGCCAACAAGGGCCATCATACGGTCCGCAAGGACAGTATTATAGCCCTTCTGGTCAGCTTTGTTCGACCTCGTAGGGGTATCGACGGGGAATGGGTCTGTAGTCTGGGGGCAAATCCCGGCCTTCTTTACGATGCAACCGCCGGAGGCATCTGTTGTTTCTAACGTTGCATACCGGTAGGGACCATCATGTGGTTCGCATAAGTCAGCCTCGGCAAGCACACAGGTCTGTTCCTGCCAGACCCAGCGGGACTGTCCCGTGCAAACCGGTGTCCGCCTCCCGAGCCAGAGCCCATGCGTGCAACACGGGGCTCACTTGCAACCGAGTCAGCACAACGCAACCGGCGACGCACATCCCACCGGGTCAACTTTGTTCACTCGGGTCGGCCCTATCGATCGGGTCAACCTATTCGTTCGGGGCGACCGCTCATTCCATTAACCCTGCACAGCAGCCGGTTCATTCAATGCCGCAGCCAAATCAACAGCTGCACCCTACGTATCAGGCTCCGCAGGGTTCCACTTTTTAGCAGCCTACTCATCCTCAGGGTGGTTATTATCCTCATGGTCAGTCTCAACCGAACTATAACCACCCCAGAGGCTCTCAGTATTATCCTCCTCCACCCGGTTTTACCTACACTCAGCAGCCAAATCCAAACGCTGCTTATACAGGGCCGACGCATAATCAGGGTCCGTACCCTGGTTATCAAGCCCCACACTATGGTTACCAGCATCCAAATCAGTCTGGTTATACGACCTACGCCCCCTACGGTCAGAATCCTGCAGGACAGAACCCATGGGGGCAAGGATATTCACAACCATCGTGGAGTATGGGTACCGGACCTCATCCTGGGCCTGGCATGGCAGTTAATCCTCCATTGCCGTTCCTGGCTACCTTGGAGCTGCCGGATGTTTCAAAGTTGACCAATGATCCGATTTTACATAATCCGTATTGGCCGGCGGTTCCCACCAAGATACCAGGTGATTGTCCCAAGTTTGAGGGGAAAGCTGGGGAGGACCCCCAGGCTCATGTGATGACATATCATCTTTGGTGTTCGTCTAACTCTTAGGTCGACGATTCGATTCGCCTGCGCCTCTTCCAGCGTACTTTAACTGGAGCTGCTGCTAAGTGGTACATAGAGTTATCCCATGGCATTTTCCAAGATTTCAACTCTTTAGCCATGGCTTTCCTCACGCATTTCCAGTTACCGGTTCGGTATGAAGCCGGGACGCACCTCCTGACTTCCCTGAAGCAAGATAAAGCCATTCACATCTAAGATCACATTCATGAGTGGCGGCGTCGTCGTAGACTGATCAAGTTTCACATACCTGATCAGATACTGACTCACTGGTTCACCACCTCCTTTGTGAATAAAATCGCTCAGGATATTGCGATGGGAGCATGCGTGACAGAGGAACAAGCCATCGCGCGTGCCCAATACCTGGATCTTGTCTATTCTCAGTCCGGCACGCTTTATGACATCTTGACTGATGCTCCACGGCCCGGAACCTCTAAGGCTCCGCCTACCCCTGCGGTGGATGGTGTCATTGGTTCTGTCTCTCAGAATTCGAAGAAATCTTCGAATGGGAAGCAGAAGTCTAATTCTTCCAACAATACTTCTGCTAATCCCGCCTCATCCGATTCTGGCAAAACCGCGGAGGTGAATGCCGTTCAGGCCAATCCTGCGGACAAATCCTCCAAGGGGAAGAAGAAGGGCAAAGGCAAATCTAAATCTGATGCCCCGAAACTAGAATCTAAATCTCGTACTGAGGATGGCTCCCAGCGTAAACCGAAGTACCCTTGCCTCATCTGTGAAGGGGACCATTATACTAAGGATTGTCCACGACGATCCGAGGTTAGTCAACTTATTAAAGGCCCTAAAGGGACTCCGGCTGTTTTAAAAGAGCCATTTCCATCTCAGCAGACCCAGATGGTCGAACAGGCATCACCATCTGCACCGTTTGGGTCTCAGGTTTTCATGGTGAAGAGTGTTGCACCTATCTCTGTCGCTACGCGGTCGAAGGATTACAATGAATCGCGGCAGGCACCCGGGAAGGCAGTTGCGGATGGGCCGCCTCCCCCACCTGTCTCCGGTCCGTTGGAAATCGAGAAGCCGACTCTCGAACCCGTTGTGAAGCCACCTCCCAAAGGTGTTCTTCGAAGATCTTCTTATAATCCAAACGCTCGTGCCGCTCAACATTACAGTATTGTTGAGGATCTGGCACAGGCGCCATGTGCTATGTCTGCACTTGAGGTTCTTCAAAGTTGTCCTTCGCAACGGAAGGCTTTACTGTCTGCAATCGGGGGCATTGATCCCGCCGACTCGAGTCTTCTCACCTTCGATCTGGAGAATTTCACTCCCCGGCTTCCACATCAAACCGCTTTGGTTATTCAAGTCGGGATTAATGGTCTGAACATTCATAGGGCCGTCGTAGATGAGGGTGCATCTACCTACGTTATGTCCTCCACTTGCTGGAAGGCCATCGGCTCTCCAGCCCTGTCGTCATCTCCCAATGCCCTTGACGCATTTGATGGTCGGGAATCTAAACCCCTGGGCGTTCTCGAGAGTCTAGCGATCACATTACAGGGAAAAACTGTCAACGTAGAAGTAGAAGTGCTTGACGCTAAACTCAACTACAATATACTTCTTGGCCGCAGCTGGACCCATGCCATGCTCTGTGTGCCGTCCACCGTCTTTCGATTCATTAAGTTCCCTCACGAGGGCAAGATTGTCACGGTGGATCAGTTGTCATTTTTCACCTCTAACTCTGAGAACAACGTACCATACGTGGATCAAATTCCGAATCCCCCGGACAGTGTAGGACCTGGTCTCTTCAAAGACCCAGTCCTCATGGGTATCTTTCTCGCACCGCCACCACATACCGCTCAAGTCAACATGTTGTCCAGGTCCGATGACCCCTGGCTCATTCCTACACCTGAGCAGGTATATGAGTTTGGAGAATCCATGCCTTTAACGCCAGTAGAGATCAACTACTGTGAGATTGTTGTTGCATCGGACCCTCCACCTCATCAGCATGCTCCTTTGAGCATGGCTCTCGACGTCTACTCTCAATCCCCCTAGCTTGGTCAGGCTGATTCACCTGATCCTCTTAGAGAGACTTTTCCTTCCGATGAGGCTATCATTGAAACTATGTCTCTTGAGGAGCTGCCTTGGGGCGATGGACATCATCGCTCCTCGTTTATGCCTATCTTGGGGGCAATAACTGATTGTCTGGAGCGTTATGCTACTCAGGTTCCTTCCCCTCCTCTTCAAACGCCCATCTTGACGCACGAGGTTTTTTCGGAGGGTAACCTGAGTAACATTACTCAAACTGTTCCAATCAACATCTCCGTTAAACTGGGGATCGTTGAGAATATTCATGTGGGTGTGACTTGTTCTCCCGATGAGATTCAAGTCTATACTGAGCTTTTCAAAGAATTCAGAGATGTTTTTGCGTGGTCTTACGAGGAAATGCCGGGGATTGATCCCAGTATCGTAGTACACGAGATTCCAACCTATCCAGGTGCGAAACCCGTGCGCCAATGCTTACGGCCCATGCATCCTCGAAAAGCCGCCACCATCAAGGCAGAAGTTGAAAAACTTCTAAACGCGGGTTTCATTTATCCCATCCCCCTCACAGAATGGGTGTCTAACATTGTCCCTGTCGATAAAAAGCAGGGTACGATTAGAGTCTGTGTGGATTATCGCGACATCAATCGCGCCTGTCCAAAGGATAATTATCCCACTCCGTTTATAGACCAGATCATCGATGAATGTGCTGGGAGTGAGATCTATTCTTTAATGGACGGTTTCTCAGGATATAACCAAATCAATATTGCACCTGAGGATCAACACAAGACCACTTTCATCTGTCCATGGGGTACTTTCGCGTACAAAAAACTCCCGTTCGGCTTGAAAAACGCTGGAGCCACTTTTCAGCGTGCGATGTCCTACGCTTTTCATGACATTCGTCATATCATTCAGCCTTATCTGGACGACTTGCCAGTCCATTCGGGTAAGCGAGAGGACCATCCTGAGCATCTCCGCCAGATTTTTCTTCGTTGCAGGCGCTACAATATCAGGCTCAATCCTCATAAATGCGTCTTCTGCATTGATTTTGGCCATATTTTAGGATTCATCGTCTCGAAAGACGGAATTCGCCTTGACCCTTTAAAGGTCGAGGCCATCGTAAATCTCCCATCACCCTCCTCCCTGTATCAGTTACAGAGTCTGCAAGGGAAAGCGAATTTTCTTCGGCGCTTTATCCCGAATTATGCCGAGGTGGCCAAAGGATTCACTCGTTTATTAAAGCAGAACGTTCCCTTTCATTGGGACAAAATTGCTCAGGAATCCTTTGAGACGCTGAAGACGTTGCTTGTCAATGCTCCGTTGCTTCGTCCTCCGGACTACCACTGCGACTTCACTTTATATCTAGCCGCCGCATTTAGCACCATAGCCATGGTCTTGGTGCAGGATGACGATCATGGTGATGAACATGTTGTTTATTACCTGTCTCGGAACCTTCTCGACCCGGAAACGCGTTATGCACATGTCGAGAAGTTGGCATTAGCAGCAGTACACGCTGTACAACGCTTTCACCATTACATCCTTTTGCGCACGATAACAGTGGTTTCAGACTGCAACCCTATGACGTATATTCTTTCTAGACAATTACTGGGGGGAAAGTACTCCAAATGGATTGTGATCCTGCAGGAGTTTGACTTGGAGTTCACTACTGCTAAGTCAACTAAATCACTGGTCTTCACGGATTTGATATGTTCTCTCCCTACAGACTCTGCTCCCTCACACTCTGAAGACCATATACCGGACGAAACGCTTTTCCTCATCAGTACTCGTGACCCTTGGTACGGTGACATAATAGTGTATCTTCAGACCTCGACATTTCGGTCTGTGTTGGATAAAGCTGCCCGCCATCGGATTCGGCACCAGTCCCAACCCTACCGTATAGTAGGATATACCTTATATCGCGTTGGAGTAGATTCGGTGCTCCGGCGATGCCTAACCTTGGAAGAGGCTGAGAAGGTCCTCAATGACTGCCACAGTGGCGCCTGTGGTGGACATATGTCCGGGTATGCTACTGCCCAGAAGATTCTGCGAGCAGGTTATTTCTGGCCTTCCATATTCAAAGACTGTATCACTGCAGTCCGTAAATGTCATCCATGCCAGATTTTTCAGCGCAAGATGCGCGCGCCACCTTTACCATTGCATCTCGTTATTACCGTCGGCCCTTTTGTGAAATGGGGCATGGATTTTATGACGTGTAACCCTCACTCGGTCGGGGGGCATGCGTATATTATTGTCGTCGTTGACTACTTCACCAAGTGGGCCGAGGCGATGCCTACACTAGCTGCTGACGGGAAAACGGCTGCTCAATTTATATTCAACCACGTTATTGCATGGTTCTGGGTTCCTCAAGCCATCGTCACTGATCACGATACTCACTTCCGAGATTATATGATGGCGGAGCTGACTTCAACGTTGGGCTTGCGTCACAACAGCTTGACACCATATTACCCTCAAGCAAATGGTCAGGTTGAAGCAGTGAACAATGTTTTGGTCACTATGTTTCAGCGAATGGTTGGTATTCACAAATCCAATTGGCATCTCCAACTGTTCTCAGCTCTATGGGCATACCGAACATCTGCAAAGAGTGCAACTGGGTTCACACCATTTCAATTGGTGTATGGCCTGGAAGAAACTCTTCCGGTTGAATGCGAGATTCCTTCGTTAAAATTAGCTGTGGAGCTTCTACCTAATACTTCTGCTGAGGAAGAACGTCTTCTGTATCTGGAACGGTTGGATGAAACTCGTCGTCTGGCTGCTTTAATTATCGAAGCACAAAAGAAGAGGGTCAAAACTCATTTTGATCAATCTGTTTCTCCTCGTTCCTTTATTTAAGGGGACCTCGTCCTCCTGTACGATCAAGCACATGATAAGCTTGGAGTCGGTAAGTTCCAGCCTATGTGGCATGGGCCCAATATAGTAAAATGTGTTTTGAAAAACGGGGCCTACGAGCTTATAGATTATGAAGGAGTTCCACTGGCGCAGCCCAGAAATGGGTTGTACCTCAAAAAGTACTATGCCTGAAGTGATTTCTTGGTGTGGTGTGTGTACATAGGTGTGTGATTTTCATTTGTGTGCATGTATTGTGTGGTGTGCTTTGTAAACATCTTTCTGCTGATCGGGTCTTCCTGGTTGTGCAAATGTCTTTTCATCCTTTTGTTGGTTTCGCGGATGGTGCCTCCCGCAGTACCAGGAATCTGTCTTCAGCAGCCTGGGTAATCTATGATCCTGCTGGTGAGTTGATTGACCTGCAAGGAGTGTGTCTAGGACGTACCACGAACAACATCGCGGAATATAGTGTTGTGTTAGAATTATTAACCGAGGCGGTAAACCTTGGTATCCGTGAATTGCTCGTGTATCTAGATTCACAACTTGTAGTGTTACAACTGAACGGACACTATTCGGTAAGGAACCCATCCATCTTACGTCTGTATCTGCGTATTCGATTACTGGAAAGGAATTTTGACTACATTACATATCATCATATACCCAGACATTTGAATACATTAACAGATGCAGTAGCAAATTTGGTATTAGACAGACATTTGCGCAATTTGTAAATCATCATCACATGTAAAGAAAGATCCATCCAGAAATAGATATTCACATATATATAGATATCTAAATGTTTACATAGAGTGTGTCACATAAAAGTCAAAATATACATAATCGTCTTAAGTACATCCGGAGACGATATGTCTCTCAAAAAATAGGTGTGGTATAAATCCTAAGAGCTAATCCGCATGGTGCTCATGATAGCATGTGACGGCACGCACTAAGCGTCTCAGGATTCGGTGGATCCGACTCGGAACTCCCACCGTGTGGCGCTAGTATGCCATCGGTACGTCTGCCAGCCGAGCATAGTCCGGAATCCCTCGGGCAATGCCCTCAAGATTCTGGATCAACTCCTCTCCTCCGGTGCCCTCTCCCTGAGGATCAGGGGCGAGTTGTGTCCTCCGTGAGATTGGATACATCCCAGCTGGTCTCTCGGGTCCCACATCTGCATACATATATAAAATGTGTTAGGACGAATGTGTATTAACAAAAAAAAACATAAAACATAAAAAATCAAAATATGAGGTCTTACCCAACTCCTCGTCCTAGTCATCTCCTTCTGGCAGTGGGAGATCTGGGTCTCCGGTGAAGTCAGTTCCTGCATAGGGCCGGTCTTCCACGACAATCAGTTGGCGTCGTAACCACCTAAAGAACTCCGGCCTCCAGGACATCTGTTGGCCGCCTCCAGCTCTGGGCATTAATGCTGCCCAGCGAGCCATTCTTGGCTCTCGTGGTATCGGATCTGCTACTGCGGCCCCTTGGCCCTGGAAGATTGGTAAGCGTTCCAGAATGAACGATACCAGGATGGAACCATAACCAAACTGTTTCAGTTTACCCTGTTTGCATTTTGTGAGCTGCCTTTTCATATTTATTGTTACTGCTGTTGCCCAGTCAAACAGTAAGGGACTCATGCATTCTGAGGCCAGCAGGAGTTGGGCCTTTGTGGCCTCATGCGGTGCCTGCGACCCTGCAACCCGCGTGATGGTATGTAGGACAACTCTCAATGCCAGATCGGGGATAGTGTGGATATCCACCTTCTTGCTTCCTGATCCCATTTGTGCTCCTCGGCACACTCGTGCCATCACTTCTTCCATCTTCTCCCCAGATGGTCTGCTTCCAGTCAAGACAGGGATCGGACCTCTGCGGGACAATCCGGTGATAAAATAAACATCAGAAACCTCCAGCTCTAATACCTGATTTCATAACCTGAACACCTGTTCATGTTCATCCCAGATACTAATCAAATATTGGAGGAGCTCGGGCTGAGCTCGTAGACAGGGTGTGAGGAAGAACTTTTTCAGCCCACAGTTTCTGAGGGCATTCATGCAAGCTTCACTTTGGATGGCTTGTTCATCCTCTTCCCCATGCTCTCGTTCTTTCCATTCAATCGCCATTTTTCTTGATTACCTGCATTCATATGGTCATAAACCCTTAGTTAGATCTCTGATAGGCCTCAAATTCCATGAAATTTGGTTTAAATATCGAATTTTTAGGCGGATTTTTAGGTTCGGCCGCTGGCGCGGCTGTTTTGTGAAAATTTGCGCCACGTGGCGCGAGCCCTTTGTATAAAAGAGCCCATTGGCGCGGGTCCGTGCCCGATACCCGCGCCAATGAGCGCGGCCCTAAAATTTCAAAAGTGGCCCTAGAGAACTGATTTACAAAGGAAAACTATTAAAAAATGGATGAAAATGTAGAGCAAAGGAGCGCCTCTTACCTGTAGCAGACAAGAAACTGAATGGTTAACCGGATTTGTCGCAATCACCGTTAGAAGTTTCTGCTCCAAATGGATCACTATTGCTTTTTACCAAGGTAAATAGTAAATGTAATTTTATTTTTACCAATTTGACATATTTATAACTTTTTGACATAAAATGAGTTGTAAAAAGTCATTTTTATCAAATATTTTAATATGTTATGTCGAAAATGGGTTTTACGCTTGCTTGGTATGTGCAGCAGCAGGTTTTTGCGACTTTAACGATGGAAACGAGTTGTATTTTATACTTTTTCGGGCTCGGTAAATACACGAAAAAGTCACTTTGGAGTCATCTTTCAGCTCTTTTCTGACTCTCTAAACATGAAAAGATTGTTGAGGCCCTTGTCGTTTCGATCTCGTTAAATTGGACACGAATCGACATCTACCCAATATACGTTTAACCCTTTTTCGGGCTGGGATGGATTGATTACGAAAAAGGAATACCCTAGCCTATCGCGACTAGGAGGTTTTCTCGGATATTGTTTTCTACCTTTTCGGATCTGAGGAACTATTTACGAAAAGGGACCTGTGGAGTTTACTTTTCTGTTGTCTTTTCAAAATCTCTAAATATGAAAAGACGCCGAGTTCTCCCTTTGTCAGACTCGTTAAACCCTGATGACATCGGATCCAGTCGAAATGACGTTCTCCGAGTTCCTCCTTCCTAGGACTCATTAAATGCACTAGGATGGATTCGCCCGAAGGGCGGACTTATATCACAAGCATATGCTATCCCCTTCAAGCTTGTTATAAAAAATAATTGGGGTACTCGCCAGAAATGGTGGGGGAAAAAATGGAACCATCGTCGTTGTCGTCGGCAGTATGTCGCTCTTGAACATGGCACTTGTCTGCATTCGTGTCGGGTTGGGGACATCTCATCTCGTTTCTTCACTTTGCCTTCGTGGGTTTGGATAATCCCTTTTGACCTCTCATCTGCTCATTGCCTCGTCATCATGACTTCTGGTCCGTTGATGTCAAATACTGCCAAGTCCACTGTCGTGCCGTTTATATGTTCAAGAGAAGTTGGCCTTTGAAAATATCAACCTTCCTCTGATTCTCATACGATCCTGATTCACAACAAAAACATCATGTTCCTCTGTCTCGTGTCGATGATGTGGGAAACATTATGGCCCACCTTCGATCAAGGTCACTTCCTGTCGACTTCAGCTCATTATCCGGGAAGTTGATCTAGAGACTCTTTTATGGTACCTTGGAGCCTGCATGCCTCAATGGCAGGTTCGTCGCATTCGACGTGAGGTTTTCATCATTGGCCTCCGATCGAGTGATTCTGCGGGTGTTCGACACCAACTCATTGATTCACACGCCGTAGATTGTACCTGCAGTACCTTGAGGGCCATTGTCATTATTGGTGGTTCCTCTCGCGTCTGTTAACAGCTTTCATCATTGGCTGGTAATCAGACGATGTTCCTGCATGTTCGACTTCAACTCACATATTCGCATGCTCGAACTTGTACTTTGTTTGGGTCGAGATGGAGCGCAAGACCCTGGATTGTGTCTGTTGTAATCCAGGCTGCGATTGTGGATTATTATCATTATGTATATGACTCATTGATTGGATGGCTGCGACCATACCTGAGTCTATTTATTTGATCCTCGCTGGATGGCTGCGCCCATACCCTGGATTCGGATTATAGTGTACTTTGTTTCGGATGGTTGCGCCCATACCACATATACATCATGTACTTGAGATATCAGTTGTATTTTTCTGCGCAGGTTTTCCGACGACGGGCCTTCAGTTGAACATGTTCTCGTAAAGCATTTCACCCCTCTCTCTCTCGGGCCTCATACTTTAGGGGGCATCTGTTACACAATAATTTGTCACCGTCCCTACCATTCCCCGTCCCGCACAATGGAGGACCCATTTTGTGACCTGTGAACATTGTCATGCCTTGAAATCATCATCGATGCATTCCTCTAAACATGAGCTTCAATTTCCCTAAAGACATCTCCTTGCAAAAAACCATGAAAACATCTCTCCTTACACATTGGCGACGAGAGCGGGACGAGTTCACCGCTCGCGCAAATGGGAAAATCTCTGAGAAATTTAGCCAGCCCAAGGCGCTCAATCTCTGCGACGATGATCGCGCCAGCCAATTTAAGGAGTGTTTTTTAAATAAAGATGGCAGAAGTTGTGTTTCAACAAACTCAGAAACCATTGCCTATCTTGAGTTGGAGGTTTGGCTACGGGAGTTCTATGGAAGGGAAGTGGTTTGCCACCTCCCATGGAACCTTCCTTGTTGATAGGGCCAATCCCACAATAATAGGGATCCCAACTCCCTCCTTCCCCATTTATAAAAGCCTGCTCAATTCCATGGCAAGCTAGTCTTGAAGTGCCTAAGCTTTGAATCTCCAAATTCCCAAGAGCCTTTGTGCTGTAAGAGCCCTCTTTCTTCCCTTAAGGCCGACTCAAGTAAGGAGACTATCGTCGAGAGACTCAGGAGAGGTTTTCCCTTTCCCTGGCGAGCTTTGCGAGACGTGAATGACTAGAGACCCATCCGAAGGAGACCATGACATCAGAACATTGGTTGTAATCTCTTTCGATCGTTATGTAATGAATGATTACGATTATGGTTCCACTCTGTTTTCGATTATGTTAATATGAGTAGTATCCTTTCTGACTGATATTTAGTTACGTATGCCGGATTTTTTGCTTGTATCTGTTTGTTTCTTGCACGTGCAGGTATCCATCCACGGAGATCGTGGAGGATCGTGATCTGCCGAGGCTAAGGAACGGGAACGCTCTCTTCTTCAGATCGTAGCATTGGATTCCAGGTAGGCCTCCATCTTTGGTCTTTTCATTTCATAACTAGGAACTTGTGTTGTAACATTTCGTGATTGTTGCTAGACCCCTGCTAGGATAGTAGGGATCGCCTCTGTCCGCAGAGGGGATTTACCTCCTCAACAAATAGGTATACTATTGTGAACATTGCCTCAGCTCAAAACCTATTTGGAATAGACTTCCTCTGCAACTTAAACCTAGCCATCTTTGTGATAGTACAGTTTTGCCTCTCAACCAATACATTTTGTTGTGGAGTGTAAGGTGTAGTATATTGTCTTTGGATCCCATGTTTAGCACAAAATTTATTGAAATCTTTTAAGGAGAATTCCCCACCAGTATCATATCTAAGAGAGGAAATATGACAACCTAATTGTTTCTCTATTAATGCTTTGAAATTTTGAAATTCATTAAACACATCATATTTTAATTATAGAAAATATACCCACATTTTTCTACTAAAATAATCAACAAACGGAAGGAAGTACCTAGCACCAGTGGTTGATGTCATGTTCATTGGTCCACATATGTCTGAAAGTACCAACTAAAGGACCCTCTACGCTCTCCAAGCTTGTCATTCATAAAATGGTATTCAATGTAGCTTCCCTGCCTGACAAGCTCTACAAACTCTGTGGATCTTCTACAGAATGTTTGGAAGTCAGTATTGTCACCATGACCTGGACCACCTATATCTAGATCATAATTTACTAGTCTAGGAGACTCATTATGCTCAAAATCTTCCACCCCCCTTCAAGTGCAACTACCTGAAGCTTGACACGTGAATCCTCAACCCCTTCCAGCTTCTGAGTAATTCAAAACTTAGGAGAAGTTTGGAAAGGTCCAACCTCCTCATCAAAAACAACTTCACTATTGAAGCTTACCCTATCAGTGTCAATATCAATCAACCTATAAACCTTATAGTGTTGTTGTACCCTATAATCATTATCTTTGGTGTACCCTTAAACCCCTAAACCACTAACACCTAAACCCATAACCCCTTAACCCCTAAACACCTAAACCATTAATGCTTAACCCATAACTCATTAACCCCTCACCCCTAACCCCTCAAATCCTTGACTGCTAAATCCCCTAACCCATAAGCCCCTAATCCCTAATCCCTTAACCAATAAATCATTATTCACCTAACCCCTAACTGCGCCTAAATTCCCTAACCCCTAAGCCCCCAATCCCTAATCCCTTAACCACTAACTCATCCCCTAACCCCTAACCCCCAAATCCCTAACCGTTTAACCACTAACTCATTATTCCCCCAACCTAAATTCCAAATCCCTTAACCACTAACTCATTATTCCCTTAACCCCTAAATAAGCCTAAATCCCCTAACCCCTAAGCTCCCAATCCCTAACCCCTTCACCCCTAAGCCCCCAATCCCTAACCCCTTAACCACTAACTCATTATTCCCCTAACCCCTAAACCCTAAACCTCTAACTCCTAAGCCCTTATTCCCCTAACCCCTAAGCCCCTAATCCTTAATCCCTTAACCACTAACTCATTATTCCCCTAACCCTTATAACAATCCCTAAAACCCGTGGGATTAGCAATTCCAAATGAGAGCAGGTCTAGTTGGGACCTATGATCAGGTTAATTCCCCCTTGTTGGCACGATGGAATAAAATGAGCAAAACCATGGGTGGAAAAAACCTCTCCTAAATTTACTATTTTATCTCAATTTTATTTTAATAATTAATTAATTAATTTCTTTAAAAACTCTCCTAGATAAATCACAAATTTTTAAAGGTGGACACCTTTCTATGTGGTTCATCATCAATGTTTTTAAAATAAATTTATTAGAATGAAATTGAATTGATTTTTGAAACTTCCTTTTAAACAATTGTTAACATTACAAAAGATCAAGGAGTGCGCTCACCATCCATCAAAACAACAATAGGTATGATATTAAAAATGATATTTGAAGAGCATAATATTAAAAATGATGTTTGGAAAAATGGAAAGCTGGAGTATTCATTTTTCGTTTAAATTTTAGACCTCGAGTTAAAATAACACATCTCCCGCCCAAAACACATCTCCCGCTCATCTCCCGCTGGCTTAGTGATTAGGGCTTTTGTTGTGGGTCTTATTCTATCAGGGTCGAGGGTAAGTTATCAGTCAACAACATGGAAACAATTTCGTCTCTCTCTGCACGTGCAGTAATTTCTTCTTCCATCTACGATAGGAAGGGTCTTGATCTGTGTAAGTTTCGAGCATTAACAACCTCTTTAATATTTTTGAAGCAACTTCTTTATCTTTGTGTCCATTTCCTGTGTATTTCTTAGTATCTGGTTTGGTTTCATAATTGCAAGGAGTATACTTTCGTCCCCTTAAGGGTATCGCCTTTTATACAAGGATTTCCTCTGTGGCCAATAGGTTCATTGTTGAACAGTGCGTAAGAACTAGGGCTACAAAAACTAGCAGAGGAAATCCTTGTATAATTCAAATAACTCCCTGCGGCATAATTTCTGAGCAACACCCTTGTCTCTGTGATTAATATAAATTGATGAATAGTAAGGGTTGTTAACGATCCATTCAAGCTTGTTTGAAAAACTTTTATATATATATATAATTTCAGCCCTCATTAGGACTTTATTACTAAGCATGAAAGGTTTGGTGGTATCACATTTCACTGACAGTTTGGCTCTAAAATAAATTGCATGAACAGTTGATGACATTTCCAGAATTGTAGCATAAGCCCTCGTCTCTGTGGAATATCACTCTAATCCTTGAATTTCAGCGTATTTTCTATCTTGTGAAGTGAGGAGCTATTTCGATCCTCCTGGGGCTACAAATCAATCAGCAAGGATGAGTTGTTAAGACGTGAAAGTATTGAAGTTCCTTTTGGGTTGGCTTGTATTTAGAACTTACACCAGTGATCCTTTTATCTTCTTTTTTTCAAATAATATAAAAAAAAAACAACAACAACAATTCATTGAAATGATCTATGAACTTTTGGAAGCACGCATGGTGAGAAACCAAAGTTTCTGCAAGGAAATTCAAGATCTACCTTCATATTTCTTTTCCCACCACTCAAAAAACTTCAGTTGGGCATCCATGGAGTCAAACTTATATGGATGAAGTGTATGGTTTGCAATTTCCTTCCCAAAAACCCAACCAAAATAAGCTCCTGTACCGAAGGAAAATATAGCTATGATTCCATGTCTAGAATATTTCCATGAAACCCCAGCTGTTCAAACCGCACTAATCAGACTCCCAGTGGTTGCTATCTTGGCAGCTTCTCGCTTCAGTTCAGCTAAGGGCCATAAACGGGATCTGATTGGATGAACTCCTCCACATCTGCATCGGTCCACTTGGGCAGAGGTTTGTCCCTGCCAAGGATCTGCTTATACTTGTTCAAATACGAAAACCTCTCCTTCCAAAATTCCTTCCTCACCCCTAGTTGTTGAAACCTCACCGATCAGACTCCTAGTGGCTACTATCTTGGAAGCTTCCCGCGTGAGCTTCAGCTGAGGGCCATAGACGGGATCCGATTGGATGAACTCCTCCACACCCGCATCGGTCCACTTGGGCAGAGGTTTGCCCCTACCAAGGATCTGCTTATACTTGTTCAAATACGAAAACCTCTCCTTCCAAAATTCCTTCTTCACCCCCCAGAATGACGACTCATGTTCTGATGAAGTGTTCTCTCCCCCCATTTTTCTCCAACCTCCCAGTGATCCTTTTATCTTGCGGACTATTTGAACATTCCCTAAAATATTGTTTACATCTCCTTGAAGCATTTCAGTCATCTCTGGTTAGGGCAAGGGCATATGACCTATTTAAGATCTGTGGAGAACTATTTTACTGATATGTCTCCAACCCCTTTTAGATCGTGATTCTTCTGCACTTTGTTGGTCATCAATTCAGTCATTCTTCTGCACTTTTTTGGTCATCAATTCAGTCATCTACGACCCAACACCATTATAAATATGAATAATTCAAACAATTGATTCAGAATTCTGGAGTTTGAATCTAAATATTTCAAGGTCTATTCATACGTATCATAGTTTCTGAAGCATTAAAACTCTGCAATATGTAAGGTATTCAAGCAGAATTTTGTGTTTAAATTGGCTTCACTATAGCGTCATTATTGGGAATATAATAATTTTGTCAAAGGCTTCCTCCGTATGTAGCAGTATGAATAGACAGAGGACTACTATTCATAGTTCTCACGCTGCAAGCCTTTTATCTATATTAGACAGAAGTAGCATATAAAAGGCCTTGAAAGGTTTTGGATTGATGGCAGTCTTGACCTTAATAAGCAAAAAAGACTATACTTGACAACTACATATGTTGATGTCAGAATCCCTCACACCAAGATACCTTGTAGGCTTGAGCAGATATGTGACATAGCAATAACAGTAGTATTATATAAGACAGTGATATGATAGTGTTTTTGTTGTGACACTTTTTGGAGAAGGTTGTCTAGCAAGGATTGCATTTTTTGAAAGGTGATAATGACTATATTTTTCATTCCATTATACACTTGCGATTTCAATTACAGAATTTATCCATTCAAGGAATTGAAAAGCATTCATCAACCAAAGAAATTACAGCGAAGTTTAAGGCAGGAAGTTACAAGGTGTCTTTTAATATTTTAATATCATATCATAAACAAAAACACATACAGTGTACATGATTAAGGCAGGAAGTTACAAGGTGTCTTTTAATATTTTAATATCATATCATAAACAAAAACACATACAGTGTACATGTTTCCATTACAAGTGCGTTAATGCTTAAATATTGGTTTACAATTTTATCACTTTTAATATTCTATCACGAATATTACATTTATGTTTGTTGTTTGTTTTGGCTCTTAAAGTAATAAAGAGTTTCTTACATAATCTGAAGTCCAGGATTTGAAGAGTAATAACACTCATTATTTGAAGATGTTTTGAATATGTGCAACAATTTCGTCACTATTGAATATGGGCAAAAGCTTAATTAGATGACCTTGTATATATATTGCAAGTTGTTGCAATGAATCCTTGAAATTGATAATTGGCTGACAGTAGCGGAAAAAAATTGGAAAGACAATGACTCAGGAAGGTGACTATAATTACCTTCTACCTGTATATAATCTATGATGGGATGATGTATTAGATTCAACACAGTGACATACATTGATAGTGAAGTGTCAATGATAGTTAAGTCAATGTTGATTGTACAGTAACCCTTGTCACAACAACAAACAATGGTGTGTACGCTAGATGATGTGCAACAGTAACATCAAACTTTATCACTATCATTTGAGGTTTCGTAAGCTTTGCAAGAAATTAGTAAGGGTCCTCTTTCATTGATCCTAAAGCAAGTCTGTAAGCAAAGGTTTTTGACGGTTTTAAGAACAGAGCATCTATTTAAGAAATGGCAGTGGAAAAATATAATAAAACTTTGGGTTTTTTCCGTTTAGCTTATTTAAAAAACAAACATGCCTACTTTTTACAAACTTTAGTCTCATCCCTCGGCGTGAAAGCAAAGAAACGTTTTGGCCAATATTCTATTATTGGTCATTATGAAACATGTTCTCATTTATTTAAAATTGCATGTCCTTTTTTCTAGGAGTCGAACTTGATAGCTAGGTAGCATTTATACAAACCCAACCTAATTAGTTACTAAAAAACGACTAAAATTTGCATATAAACGACTATATCATAACCTAGCAGTGTACCCAAATATTAAAGAAACTGAAAATGATATTGCAAGGTAAGCAACTAAATAGGTAGTATGTGTGATATGCTATTCCATAATTCACTACCTTTCCCATTTATAAAATAGTTTCTACAACAATTCCGCTACATATTAGTTCTTTATGTTGCTATTTATTGAGATTTTGGCTCACACGGGGATTACAATCAACCTTTCCATAGGAGATACATATAGCTTATGCAATTGGCATACCGTTGTTGTTACTGTAACTAACATTTCCTGATAAGAAGTTACAGTTGAAACATTGCATTTACTTGTTTTGGCTTCCTAATTGTTATGTATGGCATATATAATACCAACTATCCATTGGGATTCATACGTGACCAAATGAAAAAGGCTTTAACTGTTGCTAAATGCAAAAATGTGACAGGCTAGGAATGGAGGGATTTTGTGCAAATTATAATGAAAAATAAAAAAGTGAAGGCTTGCACCTCCAGTGCAGTGATAGCAGGGTTTCCTATTTATAATCTTCTAGAGTTATTATTATTATTTGTTCATTTCTTTCTGACTATTTCTCCCTGGTCAAGGTGTTTCTCAAGTTTGTCAGCTCTGAATGCTAAAGACTTTGCTTGATGTCTTGTAGTGGAAACACCTCATTTCTTAGCATAGGTCCAAGATCTAGTTCTGGTACAATAGCGCAAATTGTGGAAGATTTGGTAAGTGCCTACTACTGAAAGCCTTGCCACTATGACTCAAGTGCTATTTGGCCACAACTAGAAGGTTAGTGCATTGGGAAAAAGAGAATGTTGTGTGCGTTGATGCTACACACAGGGCATCTTTTTGCAAGCCCTTTTTCCCATCACATGCAAGAGCAGTTTGCATCTGCAAGATGCACATAGCATTCTCTTTGCCCAATAAAATAACCTTCTAGTGTTGCATGAGCTTCTAGCCTCTTTAGACTAAGGAACTGTCCAGAAATTTGTCACTCTTATTTCATAGTTATCCTATGATTTTAGTCTGATTGCAAGACTTTTGCCTTCACATTCCTTCTCAATGTTTCTTCCATTACCTCAGAGCTACTCAGGTTTGGGGTTGTTGCCTAGATATCTCTTGCGGTCTGGACCAACCTCCTAATTTTCTGGCAGCATTTCTATACCTCCAGCAGGTATATCACTTATCATAGGCATTTTGTTTCTCCAAAATGCCGTTACTCTCGCAAAAGGGTGCATTCTAATTTAAGATTCTTTCTCCCACAACCCAACATGATGTGTGCAATGTGATGCCTATTTGGTGATTTCGATGGCTTCTACAAACTAGTTATTAGACAATGTTTCTAACCTCTTAGGAAGGAGCTACTTAGCGGTGGTTGCCTCTCTGATAATTGTTGGTATTGATTGTTCATTAGTATATTGAAAAATTCATCGTCAGGGATTAATGTTTCAATTTTATCAAGTGGCTCTAGTTTCATATTCAACACAAGATGGACTTTGCATGCACTCAGTTCATTGGAGCAAGGCTTTCTGGCTTGCCTTGAATATTGAAAGAAACTTACAGAAGCGATCCCTAAAGATGGAGCATCATTTACAATGATTCAAGCTCCTCTCAGTGGATTTTTTCTAATCCCTCTTCTTTTGCTCCTTCCCCTTGTCATCTTAATTTGTTTACAAGGCATGACAAAGATACCCATAAGTCTAAGTTTTAGCCCAGAAGAAATTGTAATGATAGTGGAAATGTTACGAGAATATTTTTATTATCACTAATGGTCTGCCCATTCTAATGAGGGATGTCTTAAGCAAAGAGTTCTCAACACATATTTCAGTGGCTGAGCAAAAGGAAGGATAAGGTTAAAATGATTATAGTCAACAATCCTAGTTACATAAGTGGTTGTTGTGGACTTCCCAATCCATGGTGGGAATGCCTCTGCTACTAAGTACGGTAATTCTAACAATTAAAAAAAAAAATGGAAAAACAATTCTAAGCCCACGATTATTCTTAATCATCACTTACTACTTCACTTTAGATAAGGACGCTTTGTTTGTGCAAAACTGTTGCATTATAGTTAATGGTAGTGATAAAAATCTTATTTCACAAGATCATGTGACTTTTCTTAATTTTCCTTCAAAATGTTAACCTTGGTCTAAAATTTTAGGGTTGGATGAAGGATAAGGAACCAATGCAAGTTATGAAGGTCCGTCAATTCACCTTTGCTATTGACCACTCTTTGATAGTATTAAGTATGATGGCACTTTTGTTGATTGATGTAGTCTTATTCCTTGGAAAGTTTTATCAACATGATTGCCATGCAAGCTATTATACATTGTCTTGAAACTTCCCTATTTTTGCAGAGAAGTTAGCTTCATGCTAGTGATTAATTTGAAACTGTATTTTAGTGGAAAAATTCACTGTTTTTTGGTGGAATAGTTCATAATTTATTCTGATCTTTTTTTGCAAGTGTACTAGTTACGATGATAAATGTGTGGTTTACTTCAGAGGGTTCTCGGTTCTTTCTAGATACGCTTTGAATACTTCTCTAGTGCTTTACCTTCATATTTTATCCCCTACACAATTTCTCCTGAGGTCCATGTTGTTATGTTTATTGGTTATTTCTGTGGAAAATTTTTCTCGAGGTACTGCAAGGTAAATCAAAATGCAAAAAATACTATTTTACATATTGATATTTCTTCAAGATATTCTTGTGTGATACTTGAATTTCATAAATCTAGATTTCTATTTTGTTATCTATATCAATATATAAGAACATGCCCATGGATTGTTGATATTTCTCAAACTGTGGAGTTTTTCCTTTCCTGTTGCATGTTCTTTTATATTGTTATGTTGTGATTCAAATTTCTAGTTGTGCTTTCCAGTTATTCTCCTACATAGTACATGCTTTGTTAGATTATATCAAAAGTTATTCTTATTGTCTTTTTATTATGTATATTGAACATATTATTTCTAACAACTTTTGATCTTCCTAGATTTTCTATTCCTTTGGTGTATCTTTGCACTTTTAGGGGCAATTGCTAGTTTAAAGTCTAATTCTTTAAAGGGTGCTAGCTCAATGGAAGAGCACCTGCTTTACAAGCAGGAGGTTGGTGGTTCGATTCCATCGTGCCCTGATATTCATAGGGAATGACAACAATCAGTTTTTGGTGACGGATGCTCTTTTGACCATCACCAATAAGCTTATGGTGACATTTTTCGACCCTCACCAAAATATGAAATGGTGACGGTCAACGAACGCCACCATATATACGCATAAATAGTGACAACCATTAAAGGTTCGTCACCAAAAATCTTTGTTGTTGATATGAAATGGTGAGGGTCATTGTTTGTCATTATAGTCATGATTTGTGACGGACCTTGATGTCACCAATGAGTTTATGGTGACGGTCAATGAACGTCGCTATATATATGCACCAATAGTGACAGCCATGAAAGGTCCATCACAAAAAATCATCATTGTTCATATGAAATGGTGACAGTCACTATCCGTCATTATAATCAATATTCGTGACGGACCTTCAATGTCACCATAACACATACTTTCGGTGACGCCACCTTTGGTGACGTTCAATATTTTGGTGATGGAGGCTATTGTTCCTCACCATTGCTCATATGAAATGGTGACGGTCACTGTCCGTCACTATGAATCATTATTGGTGACGAACCTTGAATATCACCACAACACCTATACTTTCGACAACGCCACCTTTGGTGACGTTCAATTTTTGGTGACGAAGGCTCTTTTGACCCTCACCAATGAGCTTATGGTGACCATTTTCGCCCCTCACCAATGTCCTTTTTTCTTGTAGTGCTCACTAAGTCATCATCCATGACAGTAATTCCGATGCTCCCAAGCTCATCCCGACATTGGACAAACTTTTTTAAATATTTCGGAATCGTGTCGCCTTTCTCCATTTTGATTTTCCTGAGCTTGTCCTTCAGTACCAATTTTCTATGATCACTGTTGCTCTGAAATAGATCTGTCAAAGATTTCCACATTGCATATGGTGTCTCTTTTCCATGGATACTTGAGACAATATGGTCTCGTACTCCCTCTAATAAGATCCTCCTCACTCTTGCAACCTTATTTTGCCAAGCATCAAGATTTGCGGCATCTGTTGCAGCGGGTTTGGGAATGTCATTATCAATGAATTATTTCAACCCATTGTCCTCCAGCACTTCCTCCATCATGTCTTTCTACACAATATAATTGAAACTGCCCTCGAGTGCATTCTCAATTCTCAAGCCATTGAAAGCCATCTTGATACTGATTTGCTTGTCACACTAATAATACTTTTGCAAATTCGAATTCTATTCAGTCACAAACTCAGCTTCTCCTCCACTATAGTGATTTCCTATGCTCTGATACCATGTAGAAATTATACAAACAACATGTACTTCATGTATTCAATCCAATCATGCGATATGTTAAACCAAGATATTGAATACTTCTATAAATCAATTGTGGAAAATAAACATGATCGCCAATCACAACAAGTAAAGAAATAATCAAATCAAACCTCAATACATATATTTTCCCGGGGAAAGCTTACTGCTCAAAACCCCTCTATCATATATTGTATATTCCACAAGGAATCATGAAACAATTACAATGCACTCTTCACACAAGAGTCTCCTGCAATCTGCTTACCATCTCACACTGATCTAGACAAATTCGAGCCAACACTTAGCCAATTCTTAGCTTGTCTTCAATCTACCTTGCTCACGCAATTCCTGATGAATGCAATCCCTATTCTTTAGGAATTTCAGCCTTCCTCAACTGCGCTAGTATCATGGGTAATCCTGTGGTGTTTTAACTGCATTTGGGCAGTTTTCTAATATCACAACTGATAGTCAACTTCCCTTTAACCTTTGTCTCAACTGGGTCTCCACTGGAACTGACATGCATGAAGCTATTAATAGTAAATCATCAGTTGCATGGCGGATCACTCCATGTGAATTAAATCTGATTTAATTCTCTTGACCTCTCACTAGTGCAACAAACAGTGATAACTAGTTCAAATGACTTTAACTCACCTAACTGAGTTAACAGATTACTCATGCATTAAAATAATACACTAATTGCAACTCGAACTCCATAACTAATAAAATCACTCTGCATGTCTCACCAACCACGCTCAACTCGAAATTCATGAGCTAATTGAGTTTATCACACTCAGTAAACTATTACAAGTGATTATGAGATAAGATTATATTTTATTGTCCAATTTAATTAATGGATAATTAAATTTGACACATTTCCAATTTATTAAATAAATTGAATTGCACACTAATGTATCGCTTGGACCCATCACTGTGTGACCTATGGTCCCACACTAGTGTAGGTTCTGTCACGTTGTTTATGGATGCCAATTTTATTGTTTCTTGTTGCAAATTTCAACAATATTTAGCTTTATCTACAAACATTTCAATCAATTTGAGGGTCGTCCTCTTAGTAGATCATAGTAGCCTCACGTGTATTTTTTTTCTTTAGGTAATCAACACTTTGTTTGGCTAATGATTTACACCATTTATACTTTGAAAGATCCATTAGCCTTCGAAAATATTCACCTTGTTTTTTTGAATATATGATTAAACTCAAATAATATGCTAAGCAACTTCATAAAATGTATGTATCTGATGGGATTGGAGATCAATAATTGTTAAGGAAAACCCTTCTAAAATTTCAGAAATAAATGGTTTTTCCTCTCCAATGTGTGATCTGGATTGGATCATTATATTATTTTTCATTCATATTGATGCTTTTAGAGTGGAAAAAGTGGATGAATTAGCTTACAAGACCATTTTTATTCATGGGGTTTGGTTTGGTGAAATGCGATCTAAAACCTTTTGAAGTCAATTTGAGGCATCAAATGGCGTCTTATAGTGGGGGGGGGGGGCTTTCCATGTAAGTTCACCCCCCATAGTGCTATTATACACATAGATAACTTGACATAAGAATCAACTCAATCAGAGTTCATATGCAAAAGTTATACCACCCAAGAATTGACCTTCCTGTTTTGACCATCGTGATTTGAGAGGATGGCATGCCAGCCCCCATTATTCATGGAAAAGAGGCTAAACACATGATCATGATGAATAATACTCTAGAATATTCGATATTGTAACCCTAGTTAAGAGTTGAACGAGTCACACTTGATCACTAATAGACCATTGGGTTGTGTTATAATTGGTCCACGAAGAGGAAAATGGGTTCCATTCTATTTGAGTGCATTTTGTTGCATAGATGAATAGAGTAGTTGAGAGTGGATAGATAAAGATATCAAATAAAGAGGGTTTGTGCATTTTAGCATCCCACATACCACATGTCTCACTTCTTTGTACTTGCATCCATTTCCATTCAAAGAGAAAGTAAGCAAACCAGCGTCACCTTCTAGTTGGGTTTTATCCTATAGGGTTTCATAGGTTATATCTTATGTTATTATGGTCGTGAGTGATTGTATTTGTGTATGTTCTCTATTTTCCACATATTATATATTGCACGCATGAAAACAATAACTTCGTAAATCCAGAAGTCTAAGGAAATACAACCCTCATAGTATTTCTAATTTTAAGTATAGTTTTATTAGATTTGTTGCGACGATCTGTCCAAGGGAATATTCATGGTAGTTTATGGATCAACCAAGATGACCAGAAACTTTCTTTTGCACTTTTTCACTAAAATGTATAACAATCCATGACCTACTTTTATGGCCCTTCAACATATAATTCAAAATAATGCAATTTACCAACATAGTGTGTTCAAATTGTTCCACGTCCAATATTCCCCACATCTATCATTTTGTATCCTCACGATCAACATGTGGTAAGTAAATAAATTTCTTCATTGCCTTGTATTGAGGAAGGACACCATTATCCTCCATAGTCTCTCTAACAATATTCCCATTCCCACCTTCTACAATAACAACCTCTTTAAGTTTATCCATACATAAAATCATGAGAGTCCTTAGTTTTGGCATTGGTCCAACACATAACTACCTACATTGTGTAAGTTGAGAACTTATTTTATTAACCATGCCTAAAAGTAACGGAATTTATAGACCCGTGACATTAGTAGTAGCAATAGTGTTTTGTCATGATGATTCATCATGATGCTACAAAGGAGTTCCTCCATGCTATGAACCAAATTTCAGTGAGACACAAATCACACTGATCCTTTATATAAAAAGGTCGGTAACAGGTCCTACTTTGGTGATTTTTGGAACCTAACCTTTTAGAGCTCACTTGAGGTGTTAAACGACTAATTTTAATGTTAGAATTTTTGTTCTACATGTTGAGAGCTTCCTGGTGACATGAAATTCACCTTAATCGGAGTTCATATGTAAAATTTATAGCCCTTTTAAGATGACCTATCATGTTGACCGTCGTGGTATCAATTGGACGCCACATTAACTGACATTACTAATACGTGTTGAGCTAGCCAATTATATACTTTTAAGAAGATTCTATAGGGTCAAAAGCCACGACATTAACTGGGGTTTGAGGCATGCAATAACCCAACACTAGATGGTATAAAGTCATGTTAAACACTAGGCTACTAGGAAAGGAAGGGGTTCCATTCTTATTGTGATGTTTAATTTTTTTGTAGTTAATTACACCATTTGGGAGTGGGATACTGAAGCATAATAGAGGAAATAAAGGATCAAATAAAAACTATATACGCCATAACCTCCATGGTAGCTCCATGGTGAGAACCTCATTTTTTGTATTTGCATTACACAATTAAGAAGAAAAGAGTGGAACACGGGCCTCACTTTTTAGCTAGTTTTTTCATGTTTTGGGTTTTTCTAGGGTACATCTAGGGTTCATTGTGTTGATGGCATGTTATTTGCTTATATTCTTTCATTTTAGTTTCAATTATTCTAGCATTTTCATGCATTAACTTAGTAACAATTAAATATGAATATTAAGTAAAGCACTAAATACAAATAGATTGTAGAAACTTGTAAGATTTGTCGTGAAAATTTGTTCTAATGGAATATCCACAAAAATTATATATCATTTTGAGTCTCTATTGAAGTGCTCGACTAGGCAATGATGTTGGAAATCCCTTAAGTGATGTTGGAAAATGCCTTTGTACCATGAAAGATAATCATCATTGTGACTCCCTTCCCTCGCTCATGTCGACATGCCA
This sequence comes from Pinus albicaulis, assembly GCA_034641835.2. Taxonomy (NCBI): domain Eukaryota; kingdom Viridiplantae; phylum Streptophyta; class Pinopsida; order Pinales; family Pinaceae; genus Pinus; species Pinus albicaulis. Next base: position 920,991,545 of record CM076573.1, read on the forward strand.
TTGGACTAGGTGCTAACACGCTAACACCAAGTTTACCAACCAAGATAACATCCCTTTATCTTATCTAGACTCGTGATCCACTGACAAGCAAACATTTGTTGGTAGTATTGAATTTCTCATTCATCATGTTGCGATCACACTAGTCAACCACCTCTCATTCCCCAATTTACCATCCCAACCTCAGTTTTCACTCAAAAATCCTATCACACCACATACATTGTTGTCAATAATCTCCAACCTTAATTCATTTTTGGTTAACAATTTGTATCCCAACATTGATCTTCCCCCTTCTCTAAAATTACGGTTCTTTTTGAACCATCATTTCTCAACAAAATCCCCTTCTCTTTTTGTTTTTACTTCACTGAGATTATCCATCTCATTAGATCTTGAATCTACATTTCCTCATCGCTTTTTAAAGACCATAGTACATAATAGCTATCAAACACCACCAAAACATAAAAACTAGAAACAAACTAAAATCATATCATTCCTTATCATTTGCATCTTCAATTCCACATGGTTGACCTTCTAGTGACGTTGAGAAAACACTAGCTCTAAAACCTTAGCAAGAGACCAATGTTGAAGATTTTTTTTTTTTTTTGTCTTCTTAAAAGCGAGTGTGTACCATGGATACATACCTATAAAATGATTTGATTTTTGTCAGTTTTTTTTATTTAAAGAAGACAAACTTTGGAGAGAATTAGAGATGCAACAATTATGTTGTGACGAGCCTTATAGAGGGCTTAAGAGATAATGAATACACTTGACATTCGAACACACGAAATACCATTTGGAAGCACATAGTCAAAGACATAAAAAAATGCCACAAACCAATCTTAAAGAGTGATATAGAAACCCATCCTTCAACATAAATGAATGGTGGAGGGTAATGAATTTAGATCGGATGATTTCAACTATATACTACGCAACGTGGGAAGGGTGATCTAGAGGACAATGATTGTCATAACATGTCCAAATATCCAATGTGAAACAAATGTTCCATTGTGAACATAAGCTTCACAATGTGGAAAAACCTTGTAATGTAATTAATTCATATAATAATGATGCACGTAAATGCTAATACATCGTTGTTATATATTTAGTATGTGGAAAGCATTTTTATCTTGTGCATCACTAATTTATTTAACAAATTTGTATCACTTGTTTTCGAAATTCACATTGCATAGATGTTAGTTTAACATATCTAAGATACTAGACAATTTCCATATGTGAAATAATAGTGATATACACTACACCTAATTACGTCGAAGGTGTTTTATTGTGAGGTTTTATTTCACGATATTGTTCTTAGATTTGTCGTCTCCCACCTATAAAATTTATTATTTTAATAATATTTCTTTTTTTCTTTCCCGTGAAGATTGTCAATCCATCACTCAACCATGTGGATTTGTGGGACCTACTGACCGTTTGGAAGAGGACTTGTGACAATTTTTTTTTGTAAGCTTAGGTGGTACCTTCTATTTTCTATTAATAAAGTCAGGCAAAAGATACAAAACTAGACCTCAACCTGCCCGCGGGAAACCAGGTATTTTGGCCATCGAAGTTCAAAATAAGTCAGCCAAAACATAAAAAGTCTTAACAGCCTATACCATATCTGTCGATACTGGATATCCAATTCTATAAACAATATCATATACAAAAAGGATTAAAAGGATTAACCATTTAAAACGAAAGAGTAGCATAAGATAAAGAAAGTCTTAATCCTCCTCGGATTCAACTGGCGCTGGATATTTGGCTGTAGCTCCTAGCAATTCAACTGAAACCTGTTGCATTTCCTTAATTTCCTTCTCCAATCTTCCAAGCCTCGCATATTGATGCAGCTGACGTAAATTGATTTCCTGAATATTCCTATTGATATCAGCCAAGGTTCATTCCAGCTTTGTTTCAGCTATAGACATAACAGCCTTGGCTAACAAGCATTTAATTAACCAATAGGTTCGAACATATTGTTGAAACAGGGAAGTTCGACCCCGAGTGTGCCCAGGGTCTGTAATAACAGTCTGCATATCCTCCAGGGCCATATCGTCTTCCAAATATATGTTATCAAGAACCTCAGTTTCCCATCCGTAAATATGAGAACGAACTGAATTAGGGATGTCTGTCATAAAAGTTTGAACCAGTGGCTCAAGATGTTGCTGAACCGACTTCCTTCCTCTTTTCTGGTGCGTTTCAGGAGAGGGTTGCTTGCCTTTTCCCCCAGTAGGCTTCCTTCCTTGTTTAACCATTTTAGAGAAACCTGACAAATCTGTTAAAACTTTCAGCCAAACAGCAATACTAGTCAGCCTCGTAGAGAACATGTAGGGCAGAGCACGTAGAACGGCTCCATCTCCCAGGGCAGTCACCGAGAAGAAGATAAGAGTTAAACAACTAAAGCGAACATGACAACAACTGGACAGGTCAAAAAAAGGCTGAAGAGCAACCCATTGTCTATAAACCCTATCAAAGACCCAGAAATCATAACTAGAATAGCAATCCTGAAGGGAAAAAGGCCAATTCAAAGTCCCAATTACATATTTATGAAGGTAAAACGTACCAAAGCAGCCCATAAGAATTTGCATGCAGGTTCCCAACAAGCCCCGAAAGAAATAAAGGCGCAAAGAAATTGCCCGATTCAGATACTGTAAAAGGAAAAAATTAACAGAGGGTACATTACTTCTAAATCCCGACACCCAAACCAAAGTATGGCAATCCTGAAAGTCAATAGGACAATTCAAAGTCTTAATTACAGAAATATTAGGGTAAAACGAACCAAGGCAACCCATAAAAGTTTGCATGCAGGTGCCCGACAGGCCCCGAAAGTAAGCCAGGCACAAAGCAACAATACCTCTAACTCCCAACACGCATATTAAAGCATAACATGAACTAAGAAGCCCATTACTGATATGCAACAAACCCACGAAAGAGGATAAAGCAAAACCCATAATTCGATAGATACCAGGGTCAAGGGAAAGGAACAGAGACGTAAACAAACTAGCAGGCATAAAGATGGAAGACAGAGCAGAATCCTATTGATGAAAATAGATGATGCAGCTAACTTCCTGAATCTGCTACATGAATTCATACCAGAAATGACCATACCACCATTCCCACAAATCCTCTAAGAAAACCATGACAAATATCCGCAGATGAGTGTAGAAAAAAGTCCAGAGCTGAAGGGGAAAAGGCAGAGATATATACCACTGCTGAACTTGAGTCGTCACCCTAAAACTCGTCAGGCCAGAACCTCTACAAGCACTGTCGACTTCGAAAGACAAATTCAGAGCAAAACAACAAAGAATGAAGCGTCGAACACCCTTACTTGCCTTAACCCCACACTGTCGACACTTTTTCCAAAACATGACTGACATCCTGGCTGGTCGATCCAGCTGGAGCCTCCAGTATGTACTATACATTTATGAGGGTGCGTGCCGGAAGTCCCATCAACTATTACCTCCCGGCGGTTGCATTTTTCCACCACGTGGTGGCCGTCCTCCGCCCACGTAATCGCGGTCACCTTGGTTGAGCTCGTCACCATGGTTAAGCTCATTCCTATGTCGTCCACACCCCGATCGGGGCTATTGTTACCCTGTGTACCCAGGTGAAAATCCTCTGTTAGGATATTCTGGAGACCAGGCATTGACTGCACCAGCTCCCGTTGCCATGGTCGATCAAGATAACCGTCCACGTTTTGACATGCCCAGTTCGCAAGATAATTAGCCGCCTTGTTTCCTTGTCGTCTCACATGCATAGGTATGATATAATCAATTTGCTTGAGTTCTTGTTGAATTTCCTGTACCAGTATTGCTGTCTGCCAACTCTTAGTGATCGATTCTCAGTTCGTTCCTTGTAAGAGTTTTTTAATAATACTAGTAGCCATTGCTAAATCTCCTTCAATTTCCATCCTGTTATAGTGCTCCCGCTTAGCAATTGCCAGTCCTAATTTCACCGCTGCTAACTCTGCTTCGTTGTTTGTAGAGAACCCTAAATCAATAGCATAAATGTTGAGAGTTGTCCCTATACAGTCTCGGAATAATCCTCCAGCACCTGCCTGTCCAAGATTCCCTTTGGACGCTCCATCATAATCTAATTTTACAAAGCCAGATTGGGGTTGATCAAAGTATTTATCACCTGATAAGGTAATGGTAATTGTTTCCAGGAGGTAGGTGATACCATTTCTTATTTCAAATTTAATTGTTGAAGAATTCGTCCTTCCTGTCCTTGAACCACCCAATCTTCATGGTCCCATTTTTTAGCTAGAATTGTTTCTCGAATTCCTTGTTTAGTGATGTTCCAGATGTCATCATTATTAAGTTTGCATTCTTGAAAAATCCTTCTATTTCTTTCTTTCCATTGTGACCAGAGTAGAAATCCTACTACAAGCGACCATGCTTTGTTCACCACAGGGCTTTTGTATCCGCCTTTTCTCCACTTTTCAATTGTTTGTTGCAGACTATTATTATTTCTATCAGTTTGTCGGAATAAATTGTGAAGGTTTAGCCACATCTGATCAACCATTACACAATTGTTTAAGAGATGTTCCAATGTTTCATCAGATGCTTCACACATTACACACTTGGACGGCCCATTCATTCCCCTTTTTTGGAGTTGGTCCCATGTGAGGATCCTCCCATGCCCCACCAGCCACAAGAAGTGCTCTATTTTCGGCCAGTGCTTTGTGGACCAAATCTTCTTCCACAACCGATTTGCCGGAAGGTCAAGTTGTTGTGCTTGCAATTGATAGGTTTCTTGAATCGAGAACATACCTCTTGGCCTGTAACCCCATCTCAGAATATCATTACCCTCCTGTATAGGAATCTTCCTAGTCTGAAGTTCTTTCGCAAAGTTTTCCCATTGCTGTGTTTCTGGAGCCTGGTGCTATTGATGCTTTTGTTTCCATCTCCTCCAAAATAAGTCATTCTGATCATCCCAATAGTTTTGAAATTCCTTACTAAGGGGGTTTCTTATGACAGTTGCTCGATCTCTCTGTTCATATTGAAATCTCTCAGTTTCGACTTGCGGGTCAGTATTCTAATGCTTTTTGTGACTACTTTTGTCTCAAAAAAGACTGGATTTCGGTATTATTTTTTATTCATTGAATGCTTAAAAACTTTGTGTGAGACCAGGTGTTTTAGTGCTAAACACTAAGTCGAAAAAACGGTCTCTGCGAAACTTGATGTCTATGCGTTAAACACTAATATTCATCTTTCTTCTCTTTTTTTTTTTTTTTTTTCGCTTGTCAATCTCCTCATTTTTTCTTATGAATCTACTATTTTTTGGGTCACTATAATAATCTCGTACTAGTTACATTCTCTAATAATATCTATTTTTTTATTTTTGAAAATCAAAATAGATAATAAGTAGATAATCGTATAAACTTAAACTTTAAACCTAGGTGGAAAAAAACAACAAAATATTCTTAATTATTAATTTTAAAAATATTTTAAAATTCTATAAAAGTGTAGTCATTATTGTTTACTTCTCTTATGTCCATCCCATTATGAAATATCCCCAAATTTACAGTGATTTTAATATATGACAATTTGATACACAGGGCATTGATCATTTCCTTATTAGTACGAAACAATGCATTCTATTGGTAATCTTTGTGTCAATATGAAACAATAATAATCTTATAATTAGTAAATCCAATTGCATTGATAATTTATTTGTTAGTACGATCAAATACATTATAATGATAATCCATGTCACTATGAAGCATTGATAACTTTATAGATAATAAATTTAAATGATTTGTTCAAAGTGGACTATTATGAAATATGTAATGTAAATTAAAAAAAAAAAAAAAAAAAAAAGTCACACGATGAGTAGGTGCATGGATAATAAAAGTAAGAAATAATTAGATATTCAAAAATTAATATCAATATTTGTTTATAGTTATAAATTTAAAAAAATTACATTTTAATTTTTTTTTTTTTTTTTTTGGAGATGTTGTATGTTGAATTTTATTTTATTATATTTTATTGTGTAGAAGATTTTAGTATAAGAGCATATGTGAAGGTATAAATGTTTGCAAATTTTAATATATGTTTATTCAATTAAAAAATAATAAAATGTTAAAAGTAATATAGAACCGAGTATGGGGAGTTCTTGTAATGTTTTTAAATTAGCGTAAATATTGAAATATTGGTTCGATTAATAATAAAAAGTTAAAAGTAATAAAAATAATCGCAGAAGGCATTATATTATGAGGTTTTACCTCACGACATTGTTCTCAGATTCATCATTTTAATGATTTTTTTTTTGTCTTGCTAGTGATGATTGTCGAGCCATCACTGAGCCATGTGGATTTCTGGGACCTGCCGACCAATTGCTAGAACTCTCTGTTCGTATTGAAAGCTCTCAGTTTCGGCTTGCTGGTCAGTATTCCAATGATTTTTGCGACTTCTATGTCTGAAGAAAAAAAAAAAAAAAAACACTGGATTTTGGTATTATTTTTTCTTCATTGAATGCCTAAAAACTCTGTGCGAGACTGAGTGTTTCAGTGCTAAACACTTAGTCAAAAAAATAGTCTCTGCGAAACTTGGTGTTTGCGCATTAAAAAATAATATTCATATTTCTTCTCCTCTCTTTTTTCGCTTTTCAACTCCTCATTTTTGCTTATGAATCTCCTCTTTTTTGGGTCAATGTAATAATCTTGTACTAGTTACATTCTCTAATAATATCTATTTTTTATTTTGAGAAATCAAGGTAGATAATTACGCTGAAAGGCGTTATCTCTGCGGGGCTGGGGTGAGAAAACACTATTCACCCCAACCAATCAGACAACTTCATTTTCGTCGTCCTCTATCCACTGAAAAAAAGACACGTGTTTTTTCACCGTTTGAAAATATGACACGTCGTGCTCTGTCACCATTTGCTCTGCTAATGCGAGAGTTGGCTTAGGAGTCGTCATGGTGGCTTCTTCCTCTCAATCCTATTCGTTTTTTGTTTTAATGCCTTGCTCTGTTGTATACTGCTCTATAGGTGAGTGTTGTTAGAGCCATCACCCAATATGGATTTCCAAAGAATTCAAACTGGCATTGAGAAAAAGGATTTAGAAGCACTTCCAGCCATCATTTTCCGCACAGGCTATCCCCTTAGAGCCCTGGATTGCCCCATTTTCCTGGCAGAGTTCATGGAAGGAGAAAGGGTGAGAGTGTTACCAAAATGATTTCAAAGTTTCCATGCAAATTGCATAGACACATGACTTCTTTCCAATGCTTCGTGTCCTTCATGTCTACGCTCTCCCCTTTGTGCATTGTCCAAAAAACTGTCAGGGTTCTCCCAACTAGAGGAAAGCTCCAAAATGGATGTTACAGAAAGAAACAAGTGTTGCAGCAAATGATGTTTAGTCTTTTCAAATTTCTAGGGACGATTTAATAATGGCAACTTCTTCATCTATGCCTTCTGTTAAATCTGGAAGCGACTTGGAATCCGATAATGCGATTGAGACTAAGAAAGCATGATCTGCAAAATTGGATAGCCTTGGAAGGGCATAATGCGCAAATATATGTGGGCATATATGAGACTATGTAGGGTGGAAGCTACAGAGAGGGTGCAACACAATTGCAATCTGCTAATTTGTATGTATATTTTGGACCAGTTTAGAGTTCGAGGCACACCTATGTTTATATTTCTTGAATGGAATCGAGGTCCGAAAGAATAGTATTTGACAAAGAAATACTAATTTGGGGCCCAGTTTTTTTCTCGTGTGGCCTAAATTCCCGTGTCTGCTCAGACTAATGTGTAGCTACACTAATTAATCACCTCCTAATTAATGTGTGGATTCACTAATTAATAGCCTCTCATATTTTATGTTGAAAGGTGTTATCTCTGTGAGGTTGGGGTAAGCAAACACTGTTCACCCCAATCAATCACACAATTGCATTTTTGTCATCCTCTGTCCACTAAAAAAAGACACTTGTTTTTTCATCATTTGAAAGTACGACACGTCGTGCTCTATCACCGTTTTCTTTGCTAATGCGAGAGTCGACTTAGGCGTCATCATGGCAGCTTCTTCCTCTTAATCCTATTCATTTTGAGTTTGAATGCCCTCCTTCGTTGTATACTGCTCTAAAGGAGAGTGGTGTTAGAGCCATCACCCAATATGAATTTCCAAAGAACTCAAACTGGCATCGAGAAAAAGAATTTAGAAGCACTTCCAGCCAGCGTTTACTGCACAGGCTATCCCCTCAGAGCCCTGGATTGCCCCATTTTCCTGACAGAGTTCATGGAAGGAGAAAGGGTGAGAGTATTACCATAATGATGTCACAGTTTCCACGCAGATTGCATAGACAAATGACTTATTTCCAATGCTTCTTTTCCTTCATGTCAACACTCTCCCCTTTGTGCATTGACCAAAAAATAGTCAAGGTTCTCCAAGCTAGAGGAAAGCGCTAGAATGGATGTTACGGAAATAAAGTGTTGCAGCAAATGATGTTAAATATTTCCAAAATTCTAGGGATGATTCAATAATGGAAGCTTCTTCATCTCTGCCTTCCGTAAAATCTAGAAGCGACTTGGAATCCAGTAATGCGATTGAGACTAAGAAAGCATGATCGGAAAAATTGGATAGCCTTGGAAGGGAATAATGCACAAATTGATGTGGGCATCTATGAGACTGTGCATAGTGGAAGCTACACAAAGGGTGCAAAACAATTGCAACATGTTAATTTGTATGTATATATTGGACCAGTTCAAAATTCAATGCACATTTGTGTTTATATTTATTGAATGGAATGGAGGTCCAAAATAATAGTATTTGATGAAGAAATATTAATTTGGGGCCCAATTTGTTTCCAGTGTGGCCTAAATTCCCGCGTCTGCTTGGACTAATGTGTAGCTACACTAATTAATCATCCCCTAATTAATGTGTGGATTCACTAATTAATCGCCTATCATATTTTTACATCGAAAGGCATTATCTCTGCGGGGTTGGGGTGAGCAAACACTGGTCACCCTAGTCAATCACACAACTGCATTTTGGTTGTCCTCTGTCCATTGAAAAAAAGACATGTGTTTTTTCACCATTTGAAAATATGACACGTCATGTTTTGTCACCGTTTTCTTTTCTAATGCGAGATTCGGCTTAGGCATTGTCATGGCGACTTCTTCCTCTCAATCCTATTCGTTTTGGGTTTCAATGCCCTGTTCCATTGTATACTGCTCTACAAGCGAGTGGTGTTAGAGTCATCACCCAATATGGATTTCCAAAGAACTCAAACTAGTATCGAGAAAAAGGATTTAGAAGCACTTCCAGCTAGCATTTACCACACAGGCTATCCCCTCAAAGCCGTGGATTGCCCCATTTTCCTAACAGAGCTAATGGAAGGAGAATAAGTGAGAGTATTACCAAAATGACGTCACAGTTTCCACGCAGATTGCATAGACACATGACTTCTTTCCAATGCTTCTTGTCCTTCATGTCGACACTCTTCCCTTTGTGCATTGTCCAAAAAAAAGTCAGGGTTCTCCTAGCTAGAGGAAAGCGCGAGAATGGATGTTACAAAAAGAAACGAGTGTTGCAACAATTGATGTTCAGTCTTTCCAAATTTATAGGGATGATTCAATAATGGCAGCTTCTTCATCTCTACCTTCCGTCAAATCTGGGAGTGACTTGGAATCCGGTAATGCAATTGAGACAAAGAAAGCATGATCAACAAAATTGGATAGACTTGGAAGGGCATAATGCGTAAATTGATGTGGGCATCTATGAGACTATGCAAAGTGGAAGCTATAGAGAGGGTGCAACACAATTGCAATATGCTAATTTGTATGTATATATTGGACCAGTTCAGAGTTCGAGGCACATCAGTGTTTATATACTTCATACAAAATTTCAGATCGATTTCATTGTAACATGTCACATTGATTTCAAGATTGTGACCTGAAACCATGTTCAAACGCTCCCAGATTATAGATGCAATTGAGTAGGACATAAAAATAATTTATTAAATTGAATAAATATAACAAGGATAATATACCTTTGAGGAAAAACAACGATAAACTTTCATTACCGATTACTATTAAAACAAGCATTAAACATCCTATTCAAAGGAGGCCTAACAATTATTTCGCATACATTACAATCACGACATCAAAGGCATCTCATATAAGCCATTCACTCATGCAATGCTCATGAAATCACCCACATAAACAGATTAAAGGTTAATAGCAATAACGAACTTGATTTCAAATAAGTTCCAAAATATTACATGTCTGAAACAATAGTTATCATCAATCCGTCTAAAAAGACCTGTCACATTAGTAAAGAAGGGCATATGTACAGACCCTCTGTGGAACTTCATATTCAAGATGCCTACGAAATTGAAACTGTATAACTTTTCTTCGAGCTCGGCCATAGTAGAGTCAGAGAAAAAAGGTTAAACACAAAACACATAGACCTTAAGCCTAAGCTTAAACTTGCGCGTGGTCCTCAACTACATCAGATTATTTAATTGGAGTAGTCAGACTCCATACGAAGCCATACGGATCCTTCATTTTTCCATATCTTTGAACCCAAGGGTGCTCCTCTACCTCCTCAGTTACAGTTGCTCCGGCCTCCACCGCTAGTTTAATTGTCACATCAATGTCATCCTTCTCCAAATAGAGAATCATTAAGGTGCCCTTTAGGGCCACCGATGATTTCACCTCTATACCAGACAACTCGATCTCATCACATATCATGAACTCGGTAGCATCGAACTTCAAATGGGCATGAAGGATAAGAGGGAGCTCTTAGTCAGCCTTACGCTTGGGATGATGAGACTTCACAGATTTTTCAGTCCCAAACACGCGCTTATAGAAACTTATGGCGTCTGCAGCATGCAGCCTCCATAATCAAATGGGGTTTAAGGATAGAGAAGGTCAGCAGCTTGGCCACAACACCATTTCCTTTACCGTTCTCTGCCACGGCCGCCACATTCTCCTGAACCATTTTCTTTCTCGCACCCACAAATACAAAACAATCCTCTTAGAAAGAAAATGGAAACGTAGCCGGTCATACTCGAACACCTATATATTGTGGATTGGAATATTGTTTGGACGTTTTGAACTCTTTGAAAATGAATTTTGCATGCCTATTTGTCATTGGAGAGCTTTGTAGCTTATCTAAGTAGGTGGAGTTTATATCCTATGGGGTTAATGGGGTTGTGAATTGTGTATATTGGGTCATATGATAAACAATGAATGGGTGAGGAAATAGGATTCTAGCCAAATAGTAATTTTGTTTATTAGTTAGATTGTAAATGAGTTTACAGTAGGTTTAAAAAGTAATTTTGTTTGGTTAGGAGATTGTATTTTTTTAGGGAAGGAAATATGTTAAAGATTAAAGGCTCAAAGGTATGTGGCTATGAGTCAACTTGTATTAATGGCTATTCTCATTGTTAATTTGAAAGGTAATTTGTGATAAGTTTTCCAACTATATATATTTTAAAATTACATAATTACGCCTTAAGGCGTTCTTATTTGAAAACAACTCCCCTAGCTGTCAATGTGTCCATGTTTGAGCCATTGGATCAAATGTTAGACGATTGAAACGTTTTAGGCCATTGGATCCACAAGTTTTAAGTTTAAATGATGTTATTAAAAATTTGTTAGATTTAAATAAAATGTATAACATAAAATTAAACTCCACACAAACCAATTAATTTAAAATAAATGGATAAAAAACACTATAAAAAAGGAAAATAACTATTGGTCAAAATACAATATAAAATAAAATAATAATGAACTATAAAAACAGCCCATGGTATTGACCCATGGTATTCATGTGGAATGTAGTTTATTTAAAAGAAGAAATTAAGATAAGTATTTAGGTTTTGGTGGCTTTTAAGTTCAAACGATGTTATTAAAAATTTGTTAGATTTAAATAAAATTTATATCATAAAATTAAAGACCTCATGGGAATTTTAGTGCACATAAAACACCACCCTAAAAATTTTATACTCTTGATCAATTTAGAATAACCTAAGATTTCTAGATTGGATGTCGAGGTGGGTGGTACAGTAATTGAGGATGCTTCTTAAAGGGTAAGGGAATTTAGATACTCTATCCTTCCACAAAAGCTATAAAAAGTGAGACTTGTAGATTATAGTTTTAATAAATTGACACTATGTGATTAAGAATAAGTTACAAACATAAGTAATAAAAAGAATGTACACGAGGGCCATGGTAATTAATGTTATTATTTGTACTTTTTATATATATTTAGAATAGTTTTATTTAAAATAGTAATTTGTATTTGTATTTTTTTAAATGAATATTGTTAAATGTGTAATTGAGTAAAATGTATTAAATTGATATTCTATTTTTTAAGATATTTATTTCAAAAATTCAAAGTATGGTGAGTTTTGTTTTATTAAGCTTTACTCTGGATGTGCAGATAATGAATCTATCTCAAGTCCCAAACAAGATTCTTATTTCCCTTCTCATTCTAGCTTGCAGGAGTTGTTGCATATAGGAACATTTAGATATGATAAGAAAAATGTGATACTCTATTGTAATTTTCTCTACAAATGTGATGGCAAATGTTCCCTAAATGTTGACAATTTCATGGTTGATGTAGTATCAGCTACATGAAAATTTACATTCTTGTATACAATATCAAGAAATCTATGCCCAATATCCAACACCATAGAGCAAGACATGTTCACCAATTCAACAGTTGCTTCCAAATCTCTCTCAGTGCTAGAGTTGTTTTCTCAATAGAATTGTTTGTTCTGCTCTTGATGAAAGCTATCGTTGTTGCATATAGGAGCATTTAGCTCTGAGAAGAAAAGTGTGATAATGTGTTATAATTTTCTCTACAAATGTGTTGGATTTTTTTCTCAATAAACTTGTTTTTACTGCTCTTGAGTGATGAAATCCATAGTTGTTTCATATAGGAGCATTTAGCTTTGATAAGAAAAGTGTGATACTATGTTATAATGTGCTCTACAAATGTGTTGGCTTTTTTTTCGCAATAAACTTGTTTTTACTGCTCTTAAGTGATGAAATCCATCGTGCATATAGGAGCATTTAGCTCTCATAAGAAAAGTGTGACACTATGTTATAATTTTCTCTACAAATGTGATGGAAAGCCTGCCATGAATTTTGGCAATTTCATTGTTAATGTAATATAAGCTAGATACAAATTCATTTATTCTACGCAAGATCAAGAAATCTATGTTGAGTATCCAACACTAGAGAAAAAGACATGTTCGCCAATTCCATAAATGCTACCGAATCTCTCTCGGTGTTGGAGTTATTTTCTCAATAACCTTATTTTTACTTCTCTTGAAGTGATGAAAGCCACCTCTCCATACCTTTTTTACTATCTTCACAAAGAACAAAAGAAACCAAATTCATATCAGCGACACTGAAAAAACAAGAACATGGTAGACACCAGGGAGATCACTGATATTTTGAATATTTCAAAGATCATGAAAAACTAATACATAGGTGACTCAATAAGAAGTGGTAAATATTAATATGGAGGAACTACACCAAAAATACCTTTGATTTTGAAGGTAGAAAATCACAATCTATTTCTTCATTCATGAGGCATTCATGTTGGCATGATCAGACAAGATCTTTAACTTAATTTCAACATAGGCCTCATGATTTGTAAGGTTCAAGGAAGAAGTATTGCAGTAAGATTTCACTATAACATGGTCCTTGCATTTTCTTGATATAATTATTTGTTAAATTAAAAATTATTTATTTAATGTATTCAAATAAATTAATTTTTTGTTTTTAAATTAAATTAAAACACACACACATATTCTCTTCAGCTATATCTTATGATTTTAGTATGTTTTCAATCAAAAAGAGGCTTCAGAGTTTAAGAAATATATCTTAGATTTGAGCACATGATTCTATTAAAATTTATGAAAGAAATCCAATTTTTACAACTTGTATGTTTTAGTAGAAACAAATTCATTTTTCACAACTTGTATGTTTAAATATGTGATTTTGGAAGTGATGATGGCTTCTTTAGACACTTGATTAGTATTGTGAAAGAAATTTGAGTATATCATTAAGGGACTATGAATAGTTCGTGTAACATTTGCATTACTTATAACAAAATTTAATATCCTTTCTTGTTGATACATACCACCTAATCCATGAAAAATTGTAACCATGTTTGCAATGATATATGCTAATCATTTTAGTTTTATGTTGATGCCAACACGCATGAAGATGTTTCCAATTTTCAATGAAGTAGTCTTCAAAAGTTCCTAGATCTATTGTAATTACATAAATGCATTGAAAACCATATGATAGTATTTACTTCAGTTGTTTTATTTGGATGTGTTGCGAGCTGACATATTGCGCCAAGAAATTTGCTATATCTTATCAGTTTAGTATTTTTCAATCAAGAAGAGGCTTCGGAGTTTAAGAACTGTATCTTTCTGGTTGATAACTCTTATCATCAATATCTTTGAAACCTCCATGACGTGCTTCCATGGAAGCAAAATTTTCCAATCATTCCTTCACGATGGCTCATTCTCTGCAACGTCTTATTTATTTTAGGCTACTCTTCGCTATTCTATTTCCTTAAGGTGTTTCTTTTGCAACATGTGGTGCAATTGCTAGTTTAGATATATAACAAATTGACCTTATATTATATATTAAACTTATACATTCAACGCATTTTGAATAATGAAATGTTATATTTTTCTCCAATATCAAAATAAATTGAAAATGATCTTTATATACTTTATAAGATTTTGAATATATGAAAATAAACTTTAAAATTACCTTATACATTTTATAATTTCAATTTTCTAAGGACCGGGTGCTAAGCTCTAAGTTCCTTGGTACTCGAGATCTAGAAGAGATCTAGAATGGACGTTGGTTGTTTTTTTTCTTAATTGAATATTATCATATTTTTAAAATAGTGGGAGAACCTATCATAACTTACTTGTTAAACCAGTAGTTGGGGTAGCTATCATTGGCAATTGCAAATATAGGTTGGATGATCACTATTTTTCAAGGATGATGAAATTTATCAATTGCATTTTTATAAATATAAACTATATAACATTAATTGCTTTGAAAATTCTGAACTTGATTTTAGTGAGTTGTATCTTTCCATATTTTGACGTTTCATCATTTTATAAGTTTTAATTTTTTATCTTTTAACTTTTTAGTGGGTGTTTGTTGGGTATCGACCCTTTCTTATTCTTATCTCTAGAATTGACACCATCTTTTTGTGAGGTGTGTGTGACTGCCGGGATTTGCATTTGCCTCAACATCTTCAACGATGATGAGAATCCCAACATAATTTGGTCACGGGATGGGTTCAAAGGATGAGCAAGGAGCCAAATCTTAGCACGTTTTGTGGCTACAACTGGCTCAAGCTATTTTGGTCTTTTTTAAAAGCACAATTTATGTGGTTGTAGTGGATTTGTCGATCACGCTTGTTTCCAACAAGAGGACTTTGCTTCACTTCACTTTGCTTTCCTCTCTTTTCCTCTATGTTAAGCCTTGCTAAAAGGCCTATTTAAAAACATTATTATTTTCGTTCTTCGAAATTTTTCACTTTCATCAATGTCGTATTGGCAACTCAAGTAGAGACCTTAATGTTTTTATTCAAAGGTGTGGATGAATTGCATGAATAACTTTTGTTATTCGTTCTTTTCCTTTCTATTTTTCTTCAAATCGTCTAGGTAGATGGTTATCATTGTGGGGAGAAACGTGTGGAGGAATACATGCACTTTTGTTTTATGGATGATGAGATTTTGGCCTTCGTTAGTTGGAAGCAGGAAGTAGACGGTAGCAAAAGGATGAGCTTCAATGGTTGTTGAGTTTTGCATAAAGTTTGTGGTGATACTTGGATTTTTCAACCTTGTTTGCAATGGATCGTATCCCTGGAAGCCAAGGCACTTCTCGATATAGAGCCGTGTTTAAGCGACCTCCGGTAGAGTCATAAATGCCATGCCACAGTGAATCGAGGTTGTTGGATTTAAGGTAAGTCAGATTTAATGGAATCTACACAAATCGTTCTCAGTCTGGTGGCCATAATCTTCGGCGTTCCTTTTTCACCCTTCCGTGAAAATGCTAGTAAGTAGATAATCCCGTTATAGATAAACCTAGGTGAAAAACAAAACAAAACAAAACAAAATATTTTTAATTATTGATTTTAAAAATATCTTAAAATTCTATAAAAATGTGATATTTTTGTTTACTTCACTTTTGTCCATGCCATTCTCAAGTATATTAAACAATAATAATCTTATAACTAGTAAATTTAATTGCATTGATAATTTACTTGTTAGTATAACCAAATACATTACAATGATAATATATTTTACTATAAAACCTCGATAATCTTATAAATAATAAATTTAAATGATTGGTTCAAAATGGACTATTATGAAATATGTAATGTAATTAAAAAATTATCAAAAATATGTAATTTATATTATTTTTATAAAGTGTGTAATGTATAATCTATTTTACTATGAAACCTCGATAATCTTATAAATAATAAATTTAAATGATTCGTTCAAAATGGACTAATATGAAATATGTAATGTAATTAAAAAATTATCAAAAGTGTGTAATTTATATCATAAATAAAAAAATTGAAATATTAAAATTAATTAAATAAATTAATAATAATTAATAAATAAGGAAGAAATGAGAGTAAAAAATTTACTCACACTAACCATCTTTAAAAAATCTATAAACTTAGATTAAAACAAAAGGAGACAGAAAAATCGACCACGAGTAGGTGCATGGATAATAAAAGTAAGAAATAATTAGATATCCAAAATTAATATAAAAATTTGTTTATATTTATAAATTTAAAAGTTTATTTTTTAATATTAATTTTTTTGGGAGGTTGTATGTTGAATTTTATTTTATTATATTTTATTGTGCAGAAGGTTTTTGTATCAGAGTATATGTGTAAGCATAAATGTTTGTAAATTTTAATATTTATATATCTATTTAATTAAAAAATAATAAATACTTAAAAGTAATATAGAATGTAATATAAGAAATTGTTGTAATGTTTGTAAATTAGTGTAAATATTGAAATCTTAAGTGAATTAACAATAAAAAATAATAAAATAATAAAAATAATAAAATTCAATTTATAATGTTGTTTTTTGGAACACTCAAATTGGATACATTTTATTAATATAAAATTTAATAAATTAGAAATTAGAAATTTTTATAATAAAAAGTTATAATAGTGATGTAATTGTGTAAGGTTTTTTATTAATACAAATTTTTTTAATAATAAAAATTTAATATTAAAAAATGGAAATTTCTATATTAAAAAGTATATAAACAATAAATTGGAGACTAAAAAATTAAGAGTTGTGAAAAACTATCAATTTTATATTAAAATATGGTAGAAAATATATAATCTGGACTTTTTTTCCCTATATAATTTGGTAACTATGGTGCTTGTTTTGGATTGGATTGAGTAGATTGGGTAAAATATGCAACATTTAACTAGATGAACAAAATTGATTTTTGTAAATGTGCTTTCAACCACACCCATTTGGAAATGTTAAATCTAAGAGGAGAAATTTAGATTTTACTTGTTGATTAATAATGAAATTATTTTTTATTGTTAAGAGAGATTAAAATTTATGATTTGAGGTAGTTACTTTTTTCTAAAAATAGTATAGGTTTATGATTTTTTAAAATTAAATTATATAATATTAGATACATTTAGTGTTTTTAATTGTTTAAGTTTATAAATAATTAGTTCAAGAAGATAGAAACTAAAAATATATAATTTATCTTTTTAAATAATTTAAATTTATAAGATTTATACTTCCGAATTTTTTCCATATTGAATTTTAGGTAGTTATTTTTTTTTCATTGTGAGAAAATCTTTTGGTAAAAATCACATCAAAATAATTTTGGTCCTCATCAGGACAAGATGAAGAATCTGATCAGATAACCCAATTAAATAGATAAGAAAATCTCCAACTAGTCGTTTGTAAAATAACGGCTAGTTTGATTAAACCTAGGAAATGAAATCAAAAAAATATAATAATGGTTTCTTATTTATTTAATATTAAATGCTTAATGTTTATAATTAAAATCTTATTTATTTTTATTTTTAATAAAATAAAAATTAACCAATATATTCTTGAAGAATAAATAAATAAAATTATTTTTATTTTTATTTTTATTTTTAGAATAATAATTAATATATTTATTTTGTTCTATTTTTATTTTTTTTAATAAAAGGCTAAAAGTTAAAATATCAACCAAAATAATAAAATAAAATAAACTAAATAAAATTGAAAATAAAATAAAAATAAATACAAAAAATAAACATAAAAATAAAATTACATAAAAATAAAAATAAACAAAATACAAATAAAAATAAGTAAATAAATAAATATTTATAATTTGAGTTTAAAAATTATATTTTATTTAATAATATGTTATATAATAATAATCATAAGTTTAAAAAATAAAATTAAAAATAAATGAATAAAAATACATAAAAATAAAGAATTAATAAATAAAAATATAAAACTATTAAAAATAAAATGAAATAGATAAATAAATAAAAAATATTTATAGATTTGAATTTAAAAAAAAAAAAAACTAGGAATGAAGAGCAGGAATCCAACATCTGCTAACCAATCACCCATCGTCTCTGTTGAGGTTAACCGGTCTCTTTTCGATTTCCAAGGCTTCTCTCAACTTGCGGTGGTGGAAATGGTCAATCCTCGTAATAACCTTAGCATCTTTGATGCAAATATGATGATTGGTCTTCTCAGCATGCTCTGCTAAGGCCGAGGAGCGAGATCTATTATGCTTAAAAGTTTCGTGGGATCGTGAAGCATGGTAAAGGCGTGGAGGCGTAGTCGTAGGTGGGAAGTGTGTCTTGTTTTTTTTGTGGTTTGTGGTGGACTGTTCCTATATTTAATGGTTGTGGCAGACTGTTCCGAACAAACTCTGCTTGTTAGTTTTCTTTATGCGACGCAATCTTTTATCACGTCAAAATCGAAGGGACATATTTTTTACTTTTTATTTTTTTTATGCCATAGTGAAGAATTTGTGTGTCGCGATGTTTGGTTATGTGAAGGTCAGTGAAAAGCGTGGATAGCTCAGTTGGGAGTGCAACAAAAATGTGGTGTGGCATCAGACTCCTGCTCATGTTCATGTGCATGAACCATGTTCATGTGGTGAGCTACACACTTTGTATTTGTTGGAATGTGCGTTGACCAAAGTCGTGGAGTGTCGTTGCTCGGCCTAGTGATGGAGGGACATTTATCTTCTTTGACAGAGTGGTGAATAAGCGCTATTGAGTTGTTGCAGTTATTGCATTGAACATTGTGCAAAGGTGTTATTGAACCTATTGCATTGTGGGAGAGTGATATTTGTTGGAGTCCTACGAGGTTGAGACCCGCAGCCTGTTTTCCAATTGGTTTGCAGATGCGTGTCGTTGTGTGGATCGAGGAGGAACCCTTGTAGGCATAACGATCTATCGTTATGTTGTGAGATTTCTATCAGGGTGTGAGAGCCATTGCCGAGCAAGGCTTTCTTCTGAATTTGCACCAAGCATCGCTTTCTTTTGAATTCATTCACGGGTATTTCTCTCTGAGCGTTGGTGAGAAGATGGGATTAAAGAGTTGTGTCTTGAGGAGGCATTAAGCCAAGCCTTGCATTTGAATTGGAATATTCATTATGTGTGCATATGTCTTCAGCCTGACCTCACCATTTCCTTTGCCGATTGATTGCTATTGTTGACAGCGCATTGACCGTCGAAGTTTCCATCATTGACCATAGTCTTAATGTCAAGCATAAAGAAGTGTCATTATGTAATCTCGCCCTTCTCCTAGCACCGAGCATAAAGGAGTGTGGAGTTGCACAGAGCTGAGGGCCACCATGCCTGAGTAAAGAAAGGAGTCGTAACAAGTGTGCTACTTGTGGAAAGTTGGATCGTTGAATTTCCATAGATATTGCAACATCTGGGGCGTATGTATGAAGTGGCTTGTGAGCAAACACTCTTAGGTTGAGCCAATATCACCTTGGAGTTGACCATTTCTTTCATAGTTTCTCCATCATTAACTTTGATTCTGCCAAGCATATTTTTATATTGGGAATCCTACATATGTTATTTTTTGTGTTTTTTTCTTCAAGGGTGGAAAAACCTCAAACACAAGGAAAAATAGCTTGGTTGGTTTGAAAAGTCACAAATGACGTTTTAAAGGTGGGAGGTGGATAATCCTGGCAATCATTGTTCATTTCAATGAAGTGGGTAGTTGAAACATCTTTAAGACGATAACTTCTTATAGCTCATTGCTTCAAGATTGTGTTTTTCACTACCCATGGGCTTGAAAGTTCCATTGATATTCAAAGAAAGAAAAAAATTGTTGTTTGGACATTGAGAAATTTTGAAAAGCATGTATTTCATTATCTGTGGCCTGGAAAATCTCATTAATCTTTAGAAACATGGAAACATTTCTTTGAGAACTTAAAAAAAGATCCCAAGGTAGTGCTTTTCATCATCAGTGGCTTTGAACGTTTCATTAATCTTCAAAAAATGCACAAAATTAATTCGGCATTTGAGAAAATACAAAGGGGAAATAATTATTGTTTTCTATAGGCTTCAAGTTTTTATTTTGTTGACAATATTAATGATTTTCAAGTTGTTTCTTTGGTTTTTTCATGAAAACCTTCCATGGAGAACTTTTGAAACATTTTTGGCGCTGCTTTTCACCTTGCAATTCCATACAATTCCATGGATTGTCCAAAAGACTTGGTTACCTTCCATGGAGAACTTTTGAAACAGTTTTGGCACTGATTTTCACCTTGCAATTCAATACAATTCCATGGATTGTCCAAAACACTTGGTTTCTTCTCTTCTGCTCCAGATTGACACGGTATGGTATGCTTTGAAAAATATGGACACCCCAACGTCCAAGCACATTTGGGGAAGTTTTTGAGTCGCCTGTCTCACACTAAGAGGCATAAAACGTTAAGCTTTGAGCTGGGTATTTTATGGTTTGGTTGTATTCTTGAACTTTGCTACTAATGAGATCCTACTCTTTAAATGGTTTTCAGATTCTCAGAAGATATGACTATGCCTATGTTGCAAAGGATATTGTTTAGGCCAGACCCTTTTCATGGAAGATTTCCACCAAAACAATATGATATGGACTATTTTAATGTGAAACCATTCCCTATACAGGAACTACATATGGGTCAGATTTCTAAATTTATTATATGCAAAGCTTTGAACTTTACCAAATGTTGTGTTGAAAGTGCCAGAATCTAATAATATTTCAGCTATACATAGTGTTTAGGTATCTTTGAGGAAAGAGGATGCCATACTTTGCATATTTGAAAGCTATTCAAGCTTTGGTGGATGAAGATTGCTTGATCCAAGTCCAAGGAATGGAATTATGGCTATGCTAGTTACATGAAGTCATGATCATTCTTTCATAAAGATATTTAAATTTTATACCATAATCATGGATTTCAAGCATATGTATAATCTGAAAAGAGATGGATATGAATTTTAAGGAACTGATCAACATGTTTTAGATGTTGCAGTTAGAAATGAAAATTAAATTTATGTGATGGTATTTTACTTAAATGTTGTTTTTACTTACTCCATTTTCCCCACTCCTCCTATCGACGTTCCTTTGCACCTCTCGATGTAAATACTAATATATAACATGTTAGAATACTTACTACGACTATAAAAACTACCGTGCCTCTATACTTACATGACACCCTACTCTCGTAAATCATAGAAAGAATATAACTCTAATTATACCACACATGTTTTTAAAAAATACTACATCCAAAGGTTTAACAACAATTATTTCCCATGAAGAAAACCAATTATTCATCGTTAACATGTGGATTTTTATATCTTATCAATAATACTATTAATCATAATGAAAAACACATTTTTACGTCGAAGGCGTTCTCTTTATGAGATTGGGTGGGCAAACACTGTTTGCCTCACCCAATCAGAGAGCTTCCTCATCGCCCTTCTAACTAATTATATATTAACATTTGGCGACAGAGTATTGGGTGAGAGTAGTTAAAGTCGATTCGTCCGTCCTACCCATCCTCGATTTTTCAATGTTCTCACAAGTATTCATCCTGCTCCTCCTGCCACGTCGAAATGGTGTTAAGCCCCAACGCCTCATCAATTGATGAGAATTTCTCCAAATTCAGGTAGTCACTGCCATTAAACAAAGCTTCGTACAACACCATGCTCGACTCCCCGTATATCTTCTGGCTACTGTCGGTCTCTAACACCTTTTCTATAACTAAAGATGACTGCGACGGGTATTCGAGCTCCTCTGTGGCCTTGTTATCACATTTTTCATTGTTATTCTGTGCAGCGCGTGAAGTTGAACTCGAATTGCAAGGGAATTCGACCCTCGCATATCTAGCCACGACGAGCTGAATTTGCCATCGGGAAAGAGAAAATGCTGACGGAATGGCGGGCACAGAACCAGGGAAGTTGAATTTAGCATTGGGGCCTCTCAAGCAATAAATTGCGGCATCGTAAGCGTGTGCGGCTTGCTCGACGGTTTTGTAGGATCCAAGCCATATATTCATTCTGGTTTTGGGCATCCGGATTTCGGATCCCCAACTCCCCCATTTTCGCATTCGAATTCCCCTAATTTGGCGGTGCTTTTGTCCACAATCTTGGTGTGCTAAAACAACGGCACGGTGTTCCTCGAGAGCTTTATCCATATTTGATAACGCAAAATCTATGTGCTACTGGCGAGTAAAAAATACCCGACCAAATAATCGTTTGTGTTGTCTAATTCATAGCAGTGGAGTGACTTGATTAATCTAAAGTGAAGACTGAGTGGAGTCGGTATATAGTTATGTGAATCCATACTGAAAGCGCAGATTTTATGAAGGTCGTTTGTTGAAGAGACAAAGTTATTCGAGAAGACGTGCCAAATAAGGAATTGTGGATTATACTTCCCATACAATAGAGAGTCCAACAAAGAAGGTTAACCTGTTGCTAGAAGGTTTCCCTAATGTAAAAAATGGTCTCAATGCGTGAGGGAACATCCACGGTTTGTTGCTTGCTTCTAGAAAAAGTGATGTAGGCCCGATTTCTTGAATTCTTCTCGAAGATAAGTGATCCTTTACAGTTATCAGTCCATATGTGGAATGCTACTTGTTACTTTTTATCGATGCTTGGAGGTATCGCATTATAAACTTTCCCACATGCTAGAATTTGTTTTTAATATTATAAAATAAAGTTGAGTTGGATTTGATGAAATGATTAAGAGATAAGTATGGTAGCTTTTCTCATATAAAATCGAAATATTGAAATAAAACTTAATCATAAAAAACACAGTTCCAAGTATAATCCAAAACCAACTTAATTATAATCAGTGAAAATGATCAGAGGAACCATACGCGTACAATTTATCTTATAAAATAAAATTCCTCGAGTTTCTTTTCCGAATTTTGTCTGAGTGAACGAATCATTTCTTTTATTTTGTCCTCTCAATGAATGAATTGTTTCGTTTATTTTATTTTTACGCCAGAGGCGTTCTCTTTATGAGATTGGGTGGGCAAACACTGTTTGCCCCATCCAATCAGAGAGCTTCCTCATCGCTCTTCTAACTAATTATAGGTTGACATTTGGCGACAAAGTATTGGGTGAGTTAAAGTCAATTCATCTTGCCCATCCTCGATTTCTCCACTGTCCATGAGATCAGTGTTGTGGACCGCCTCGATTTCTCCACCGTCCACGAGATCAGCGTTGTGGGCCACCGCGCGCGGAGCTTCAATCTGCAGTTCTTGAGAGAATACATAGCTCTTGCAGGGTAGGAGCTAAATCTTTTTGCAGGGAGCATCCGAGAGAACATTTCATATGGTAAAGCAAACACAACTGAGGCAGAGATCATAGATGCGGATAAGGATGCAAATGCCCATGAATTCATTTCGTAAGTTTGCTGACCTATATCCTTAACTATAATTGCACTGTAAACTTGTCTATTTATAAAGTGTTATTAATGAATGGTGCGAACTGTGAATATATATTACACTATAAACTTGTCTGTTTATAAAGTGTTATTAATGAATGGTGCGAACTGTGAATATATATTGCAGGTGCTTGAAGGATGGATATGAAACCTGCGTAGGGAACATGGGAACGCAACTATCTGGGGGACAAAAGCAAAGAATAGCGATAGCAAGGGAAATTATCAAGAACCCTAACATCTTGCTATTGAACGAAGCAATTGGTGCATTGGATGCTCATTCGGAGGTGGTGGTTTAGGAGGCATTAGATAGAGTAATGGTGGGATGAATGACTGTAATTGTAGCTCATCGATTGGCCTCAATTCGGAATGCGGAGTGCATAGCAGTTATTGAGAAAGGGAGCATTGTTGAGCAGGGAAGTCACTCTTATCTCATGACCAAAGGTGAAGGCGGTGCATATTTTGGTCTTGTTAAACACAAACCATGAGTACCGGCAGGAGAAACACCCAAGCGGTAGAGCAACAACGGGCGGCCAAAGGAACTCCATGAATATTTGGTGGCCAGGGAGCCCACTTGTCTTGGGTTTCTATTCTTTTCTGTGAAACCACAAATATGAAGAAGGAAGGAAAGACACTTGGTGGGTATATGTTGATCCAAATCAGCCTTTGCCTTGGCCATCGCCTTTCTAGGTGTCAATTTCATGTTCCTCTCGAGCACACATAAAAACATCAGAGCTAGGTCGATTGAAGTTGTCGAGGGTTTTGCACCAGGTGGACTAAGGGTTTCGAACCAGGTGAATCAAAGATTTTGAGGGTTTTGAAGAATGTCGAGAGCATAAAACGTAGCTGCAATTGAATCAGACATCAAAACTCTCGCTAATTATTTGAAGGATCAAGGCAATGCTCATTTCAAAGCCGGTAATTATATTAAAGCAATAATTGTTTACACTCAAGCTATCAAGGTTGATCCTTCCAATGCAACTCTTTACTGCAATAGATCTGCAGCATTTATGAACCTTGTCAAGCTTAGTAAAGCACTTGCTGATGTTGAAACAACAATCAAGTTGAATCCAACATGGGAAAAGGGTTATTTCAAGAAAGGTTGCATATTGGAAGCGATGGAGCGCTATGATGATGTTGTGGCTACTTTTCGAGATGCCTTGCAGCAAAATCCACAAAGCACAGAGGTGGCCACCAAAAATAAAATACTTTCATTACTGACTCAGGATAAAAAGCGGGCACAGGAGAAACAAGCATAAAAATGGAAAAAACACTGGAAAATTTGAAGTCATAATTGGTTCAAAAATTCAGGTCTGAAGCAAGTGGAGAATAGATTTTTTCTTTCATTACTGATATAATAGAGGCATAAGTAAAACAATGGCATGAAAATGGGCATGTGGATGCCAGGGTTAGTTATCTCTTTGACAAAGCAAAGGATCGCTCAAATGATGCTGCCATGATTGTAAATGTGGAAAACACATTTGAGTCACCAAACACTTTAACAAGCTGCGTGTCATTTCTTAGACAACATGCAGTTGATACATCATCCAAAGCAGCTTGCTTGGTTGTGCCGAAAAAAGTGATATCATTTCCTCATGTTTGAAAGGGGCAAGGAATCAGAAAGTGGAAACATGGGCACGAGATCATTTCTTTGTCCAATTGGAGTCATTTAAGGTCCGCAAAATCTGGTTTGTTTCGAGCTCAATTGAGAAAGGACAAACCTTGTGCAAGGACCCCGAAGCTTTATATTTTGACGCTCATGTCGTGCTTCCACCTCTTTTCAGATAAGCAAAACGATTGAATTTTTAATCCCTTATATTGTCAGCTTGGAGAGACTTTATATTTAGGCTATCTAGATATCAAGGAAGCAATTTTTCACTATGAAAAAGGAAAAGGTGAAGCTTCATTGATTCTCCAAAGTCATTCGTACAATTAATATCTTCTGCCCTAAATTAATTGGTTGCCCCATTGATATAAATGACATTGTATCTTTAGATGTGAAAATTTTGAGGAATTGGGTTTTGTATGTTGGTTAATTTGTAGCCTGTCATTTGGCTCAATATCAGTTCCAGCAATTTTGTTTGGGGTTCCTATGTACTCTCTTCCACACTCTTTTCAATGGGGCATGTCAAATAATTATGCGTTAACTAAAATATAAATAATCTACCTTACAGCATATATTTCACGAGACCACTTTTCCCTCCTCAACTTGCTGTTGTCGCTAGCAGTAACGCTTCCTTGTGCTTCTCTTTTAACCCCAATGGGATAAAAAAACAAACTTTTATGGCAGGTATAAAGCATTTCCGCTAAGTATAAAATATCGTTCAAACTCATGCGTTGCATGATACACAACATGACACATCTAAACGTGCAAACCATGGACCCTTTCCCTCTAGCCCTATGTTACCCTAGGACCAAAGCAACAAAATCCATCTATCTATTTGCATCAGAAATTACTGTTTGTTCACGTGACACTGAATTGAAAAAGCAGAAAGCACTAGAGGATGCAACAATTTTGTTAAGAAAATAAAAAAGAAAGACAACGGAAATTTGGCTGGAGTGCAAGCGAATTGCGGTAGAATTTTGGTCATTCGTGATAAATTAGGGAAATCTAGAAGACAACGAGAATATTTTATTGCATTAACAAATAAAGGTGTCTACAAAAGAAAAACAATCTCACATGGAAGATGTATCCCCACTCCCTGGCGTTACTTTGCACCTCTCGGTGCAAATGCTAGTATAACCTCTTAGAAGTAGGTGTATAATGTAGAGGCACTTTCTACAACCTATTAAAGTAAATGTATAATGTAGATAAAGCTAGCATAAACATATTTCAACCCATATAAATTTAAATAAATCACATTATTCATTTTATGTATGAAATTTAAAATAAATCTCATTATTCATAAATTATATATAAAATCTAATATATATATATATTTCAAAAAATTGGGATCTACAACATGAGTAAAAATAGTTTTGTTGGTCTTTTACTAGGAAGATCTCACTATATCCAAAACAAAAATCTTCACAAAGAACACAATGATAGTTGTATACTAAAAGAGACAATGTTACTCAAACTATTACTAGAAGGCTGGCCTCTGCATGATAGCTTTTGTAGCATGAGAAGCACAAAACATGGGCATGACACACCCAAGTTGAAGGATATGAATCCGAGACTACAACTTAGATGGGTTCTTTTGGGTCCAAAAATGTTCTCCCTATTACAGGAGGTATGCCTAGATGTTGTTCTATTCTCTCCTTTCTTTGATCCAAGTCCCTCAAATGCCGATGTAAGTGCTCCAAGGAATAAAGAATGTCTTCACAGTGCTCATGTTGGTCCACAAGCATACGCCCCCGTGAGAACTTCATCTGCCAACAAAGGTCAACAATTTGCATATACTGATTGAATTGACCCCTTGTGTGGATTTCTTGGATCCAATCAACCAATTATGTAAAGGACCTCCATACCTGAGAGGGTAATTCTTTGCGTGGAAGCATACCCCTTAGCCTGAGTTAGTTCTTCCTGGATAGGTTCTCACATATGGTCATGATAACGCGTAAAAAAATCCTCCAACTGGTAGTGTATGCGAGTGTTCCTCTTGTGGGCTTGTTCTCGGTAATTTGCAACCCCCCTTTAAACCTGCATCTGTTGACGACGCACGATGATGAGAAAAGCTGAACAAAAAGACTAGTGTAGAGGGCAACAAAAACAATCAAGTTCCTGAGTACATGAGGGGTGCTGTATAATATGGGTTCTAAGAAGAGGACTGTTGGCAACAATGGATCCACTCAGGATGCAAAGCAAATATGGTGTCACAAGAGAAAGGGGGAAGATGGTTGAAAACCTCCACTCCCACAAAAACACCTACAGACTCCAGAATATCATTTAAAAAATAATTCATTATATTCCATTGAAATAATTACAGATTAATTAAAAATATTCCATACAATACTATCTATGTTATTATAATTAGCATCAATAAAAAAAAAAATTTCTAAATTACATATTAATTATATCTATTTAGCGAGGCAACAAATTTGCTCGGCCTGCAAAAAATCGTCAATCTTTTTGTTCTTTTTTTTTTTCCCTCAAAAATTCCAACAATAAAGTGTTTCAATCCGGTTTTTTATGGTGAAAATGGATTCAACACCATAAAAAACTCTTGGGGCACCCAAAATCTGAAAACTTGATAATTATAACCCAAATTTCCACTAAATTTTCTCAAAATCATACCAAAATTTCTATTTTTTCTAAAACAAATTCACAACCTTATTAAAATCTATTTTATATAATACTACATCTTTTATTACAATTACAAAATTATAACATCCATTCAAATCTACAATAACTCCGCAACCATAAAGTTTTTCCTCAAACTTTTACGATATAAAACCGTACACAAGAAATTTAATATTCTTATATTTAATAAACATAAAATAAAATAAAATTTGTATTAATAATTTATAATATAAAAAATAAAATATTATTATTATTATATATATATACTAAAATAAATATAGATATAAAACCGTATACGCAAGAAATTTAATATTCTTATATTTAATAAACATAAAATAAAATAAAATTTGTATTAATAATTTATAATATAAAAAATAAAATTATATATATATATATATGTATGCATGCTAAAATAAACATATTTATAATATAAAATGATATTATATATTTGTAATATAAAATGAGATTATATATTTGTAATGAATTATTTTCATAAGAATAATGATAATCCTAAAATTATAATATATAATTAAAAATAAAATATTCTATTTTTATATTTTTTTTCCTCGTTAAAAATATGATTATGTCCAAGTATATAATGTAAATGAAAAAGTTAAACATCACGAAAGACAAAAAGGCTTATTATAATTGTTTTAAAGAATATTTAATCTTTATTGAACCATTAAGAGGAAGGAAGAAAGTATTTTGAAAAAATAAAACTATATTATATTAAATAAATAATAATAATAAGGAATGGGAGGAAAAAATGAAAATGAAAATATTTGAAAAGAAAAATTCAAATTTCTAAAATAAAAATGTTTTTGTGTTATTTTATTTTAAGTTAATGATTTATTTATTCATAAAAAATAAGTACATCATAAGTAAAACACAGGTAGTCTCACCTCGATCAGATTTGTTAACTACCACAAGTAGCATGTGATAAAAAAATAGAAAGGAAACTAAAGACATCGTTCATAACTGAGAAGGCCAAAAGCACCAGAAACACATAACACAAAGAGAACACCTGTAACCATGCTAGTCATCTGACGTAATTGAGGCTGGGTTGTCCGGTGTTGTTCCAGGAAGAGGCAGAGGCCGGAAAGAGCATTGGACATGCTCTTCAAAGTGAGCTATCCAGGACACCAACTTCTCCACCTTCTCCATTAACAGGTTTTGTCCTTGCCATACCATCACAACTCATTCTTGAACATGGCACTGAAAGTAGTGCATTTTGTTTATAGTAGCTATGGGTTTACCATGTTCCTTCCGGCGGATCTGGTCTGCTATTTCCAACCGCTCTAGCAAGGATTGGATCAATTCCCTGCAATTCTCCAGACAACATTGGCAAATTTCGCTCAAACCATGCACTGCACACCTTGCATTCCCTTGTCGGCCCATGCCACCACGTTGCCTCACCCCACCCCGCTGTTGAGGTTACGGCGTGCGACCCCCACCCCCAGTTATTGAGCCACCATGACCATAACCACCGCGTACGCCAGACGCCGCCTGCCTCGAGCACCCTGCAGTCTTGCCACCCTGACCAACCCCAAGGTTCTCCACTTCCATTACCATTGCCTGCGATTGAGCCTCTCGGCCCCCTTGGCCAGCCGAGCTGGGCTTCATTGGGAAGGAGGACTGAGCAAGATGCGGCGCTGGATGCATGCTCACAAAACTAACGTCAGCTTGAACAAAGCAATTAGCGCGGATATAGACATAAGAGACAACCTCCAAGGCTTTCCCTTCCCTCACCGACAGGACTCCACATACACATACCCACAAATTCCAGCCACCCGGTTAGGCCTGAGCCCTCACTTCACCCCCTCGCGTCGCCACTGGAAAAATACAAGCCCACCTCCCAAAAACCTTTCCACCACGACCCTAGACACATAAATTGCTTGAGTTTCGGAAATTCCGAAAAAGAGAGGTACAAGAGAACAACCCAATTGCCCAACAAACACATAGAAGAATCCTCCCAAACGCACCAAGACCATGAAAAAACCTCAACCTCCAATAGCCACAGTCCGTTGACACACGAAGACATTGAATGCCACACACCAAAGAATAAAGCAACCAAATTACAGACCCAGAAGCCAGGGAGGGAGCACCACTAACAGAATCGCCACCATTCCCAAACAATGAGCCTTCGACGCTGCTTGCTCTTGCTCACATAGGACCAATAACGTAGAGAAGAAAACTCCCATAAACACCAAAACCTTTGAATTGCTGGCACCTCGAGAAGCCACGTTCCACACTTGCATAAAGACATAGAATGCCACACCCTGAAGAAGAAAGCTACCAATTTACAGACCCAAAAGCCGGGGAGGGAGCGTCAACAACTGGGTCGCCACCTTTCCCGCACGATAAACCGTCGACGCTTCTTGCTTTGGTGTACTAAATATCGATAGCATGCAATGAGCCGAAACGAAACCCAAATACACTCGTCGTCTACTATACTCTATCGTCGTTCTTTGCCTCCCGTTATGGTCGAGGCAAAACAGGATTTCATGTAGATTACAGTAATTCCTCCCATACGCAGGTTAATGTGAGAGAAAGGGAAGGCCGATCCTCAACCCAATAGGCAAGTGTTAATTGTCATCACCCACATAGTGCCTCATGCGCCCATTCCTCACCCATCAAGGAAAAATATCTTTATGTTTTGATTAGCATAAAGAAAAACATAAATATTATTAAAATAAAAATAAAATTTTTATGAACTCTATACAAATGAAATATTTTTCCTTTTTATAAACATTTTTTCTTAAATGGTTGAACATTAATTCAAATGAAATATTTGTCTTATAATTTTAATAACCTCTTTTAATTTTAAAAATTATACTACTTTTAAAATGCTTTTCTTAATGACAATTCAAGCATATAAATAAAGTTGAGAGTGCAAGCTTATGTGGGTCTGATGAGCGAATATTCATTATCCTCATGATGAATTACAGTTATCCTCATGATGAATTACAGTTGGTAGTTCGAAAAGCGTCCGTTCCTAAATTAGGTCTGATCAGCGAATTTTCATTATCCTGATGATGAACTACAGTTGGTAGTTCGAAACGCGTCGGTTCCTAAATTTCTTATGTGATTTTCCAGAAAATTTTTAATTAACATACAAATAAAATTTTAAAAAACAATCTTTTATTTTTAATATATAATAAGACATTTTAATTATTAATTAAATCATATATATATATATATATATATATATATATATATATATATATATTTTTTTTTTTTTTTAATTATAAAATTAATAAATATTAAAATATAAATACAATTTTCGCAATTTAAAATCCTCGAATTCATAAATAGTAATAAATTCAATTCCTAACTTTCTCATCCATCTAAAAATAAAAAAAATCAAATTAAAACTAATGGACAGGAGTGTTGCATGGAGAGTCTATTGATCCGACAAAGGGATTGCGTCATTCAAACACTGAGTCCGTTTGAAGTCGCACGTTAAGATGACGGCTATCTCTCCCAGTGCAAATACCCCCGTCAACTGACGCCAAACCGTATTGTCGATGATTACAGCCGCGAATGGCTTCTGAAACCCCTCTGCAACGCTGAAATCTTGTGAAACCCTAAACCTTTCATTACCATCACCATGGCAGAAGGCGGCTTTCAACGGCCGGTTGCTTCAACAGCGGCCTATTACGAGGGGTCGCCGCCGCCGATCGAATCCCCTCGGCGGTCACTCGAGGGGCCGAGCTTCTGGCAATTCATGGTGGCGGGTTCCGTAGCTGGCATGGCGGAGCACATGGCCATGTTCCCCTTAGACACCTTGAAAACTCGTATGCAGGTGGCTGCATCCACCGGGGGCTCCCTCCACGCAGCCGTGGGCAGGACTTTCATGTCCATGATGAAGAGCGAGGGCCCGCTGGGGTTTTACAAGGGCATCGCTGCCATGGGTCTCGGGGCTGGACCCGCCCATGCCGTCTACTTCTCCGTCTACGAGGTCTGTAAGGAGAAGCTCGGGGGCAACGCCGCGGGCCACCGCCCCCTCGCCCACGCCGCCGCTGGCGTGGCGGCGACCGTGGCCAGTGATGCAGTGCTCACGCCAATGGATGTCGTGAAGCAACGGTTGCAGCTCAGGAGCAGCCCTTACGTTGGGGTGGCGGATTGCATGAAGAGGATGGCAAGGGAGGAGGGGCTGGGTGCCTTTTATGCGTCTTACAGGACAACTGTAGTCATGAATGCGCCATTCACCGCCGTCTACTTTTCCACCTACGAGGCTGCCAAGAAGATATTGTCGGGGATGTACTGCCCCGAGAAGGCCAGTGAGGAGCATCTGTTCGTCCATGTTACAGCCGGCGGGGCGGCGGGGGCTCTTGCCAGCGCTGTCACCACGCCCCTTGATGTCGTCAAGACTCGCTTGCAATGCCAGGTCCGTTTTTGCCTCTCCCTCCCGAATTCTTAAAACTCATTTTTGTATTTTTTTTTTTGAAAGTGAGTTTATTTGTATTTTCAAAGTGCTTCAAGACACTCCCCCAAAAGGCATCTTGTGCGTGTTTTCTCCTTTAATTTTCTTAGACTCACACCTGGCATCATTCCTCCGAAATTCATGCCATATGGATGCAGCATACAACAGCCAGCATGGACCCAGCTTATCTGGTCTTCAAATTCTGAAGGGCTTGCACCCAACCTTTTTCATTTGAAACTCAGGTTATACAGTTTGAACGAACCACATTGGTAATGGAACATTATGAATGCTGTTGCCACCAGTGTAGATCCATTTATTGAGTGCTGAGAGGGATTTCAAATCCTTTGATCCGCAAAACCTTGAGGCAAGGTTTGCACCTGAAGGACCTTGATTCCTCTGCACTCAATAGTGTTAAGATTAAGATGGATCTATGCTGGTGTTATTTTTTATTTGTATTTCAAGGGATTTCAAATCCTTTGAGGCGCAAATCTTGTTGCCAAGATTTGCACCTCAATGGCCTTGATCCCTATGCACTCAATAGTCTTAGGATTAAAATGGATCTATGTTGGTGTTATTTTCTTTATTTCAAGAAAGGAGATCATGTTCTGTAAGAAAATGTTAATTTATCTATAGCAGAGTGGAAGATGAGCATTGTAGTTTGAAATATATTGAGTGTTTATTTTAATTGATAGTGTTACTGTTCAATATTTTAATTGAAAGAAAGCATTATGAATAAATGAGCAAAAACATATAAATGACAAGCAATGTTTCACCATTATTATATTGGGATCTTGATTATTAGTATATATTCTAACCATTTGCCTCCTTGTCTAGCCTTTGCCTCTACCTTGATACTCCAAGGACATTAGTCTATACCATCCAATTTTGATGGAACTTGCTTATCCAAGCTGCAAAATATGGTAGAATAAGCTTAACATGTCTAATCAATAATTCTGGCTTGAGCGAAGGGTACATTTTTGCTAAGGCCATGATAGAGGCATTCAACAATTAGTGTCACCAACATCGAGGTACATAGAGGTCTTGGTGCTCTTGATTAAATGCCAATCCACACCAAGGTTGTCAAAGCATGGAGCTGAGTGGGAGCATCATTTTAGAAAAAGCCTTGAGAGCATAGCATCTTCTTATATGTGTTTGTGTTAGATTTCTTATTAAAAAAAACATGAAAAATGCCAAATTAGTTGCAACATATATAAAGACATGCATATTTGTAAATCAATGAATGTAGAAAGGGCATCCATAATACATTAATGATTAATCATTTGAGCATCAAGCATTTTGAAGCTAGATTCTAGTCACCACAAACAAATATGCAAATTTTTAAGCCACAGAAAATAAAGTAGACCATCAGCTTATGGAATGAAATAGGTTATCTAGCAACTATCAACAATCACATGATCAAATAGTTATGTTTACACAATAGGTCATTTGCACATCAACGTATGAAGATTGAAAGGTCCAGTGATCCCAAACAATAAACTGAGCTAGTTGCTAAACACCTCTTCATAGAAGAAATGTCCACCAATTTTGAAAGCACCCATGTTGCCAAATATTGTAGCTGATGTGTAGCACCGCCATGTATGTCCCACCACTTTGTGACAAGTAGTATTCTGCCATCGCTTATGTCAGGATTCTCATCATTAGTATCATCCTTCATTCTTTGCGTATTGTCTAACCTTTGCCTTTACTTCAATCCTCTAGGGAGATCAATTGACAACACCCAATTTTGATGAAACTACCTATCCAAGCCTTAAAGTATGGTAGAAAAGGCTTAACATGCTTGATCAATTTTTTTGGTTTGAGTGAAGTGTACATTTTTGCTATGCCATGGTAAAGGAGTTCAACAATCAACACCACCAACGTCTGGTTACATATAGGGTTTGGTGCTCTTGATTAAGTGCTAATCACATACCCTCATACTTTATAGAATCCAACGAAAATGTTTTTTTTTTTTCAACCAAAGAAATCGCGTTTGGAGCAGCTCTCAGGCATACATAGTCCTGCCCAGGATTAGACCGCAAGACCTGTGAGGACCAAACCTCCCCGCCTAACAGTTGGACCGCATCCTCGGGACTGAATCCAATGAAAATGTTGCAACACCATCGATCATAAAATCCTAAAAACTGTTAAGTTTGTTGAATTTTGAATGGGATACAAAATTCTACTTTCTTCGTATGAAGTCCGATGAGGTTGGAACCTATGTCACAAGGTTCGTCGAACTTTAACCTTGAGGTTCGAATTTTGGTGAACCTTAAAACAATTTTGAGGTTCAGCGAACCTCATAGCCATTGACCAAGTCCATAGATCAAAACTCATAATCTCATGTCACAACTCAAGCTTGTAATTTATCCTTGCAGTTTCCATGTCCATATTGGCATTCCTATAATTCATTATATATATATATATATATATATATATATAGAGAGAGAGAGAGAGAGAGAGAGAGAGAGAGAGAGGAACCTTATGGCGAACCTCATCCGAACCTCATCAAACAATTCTAACTCAAACTGAACCTAATCATTGCCGAACCCGAACTCAAACCCGAACCATGTTGGTTGGAACCACTCTCAAACATCCTAAACAATTAATGGTAATGAATTTAAGTATAAAAGGATGAAAAAGAAAGATAAAGGGAATTATTAAACATTACCATTAGGGAGTGCCTTGGGGGAGTGCTACTTGGCTTTGGGAGCATCATGCTCCCAAATTGGCATGGAATGTGCCCAAAAGGTTTGGAGCACACATTCGCTTTGAGCGTGATTTCAACGCTATGGTGGGTGGGTATTGAATTTTCTACAATAAGCACAATTGAAACCAATCTTCTGATGCGATAATTACTACCTAACGCTGTTTAACAATTTATCTTTAGGTCATTGATATCATTGAACAATTATACCCTGAAAATCTCAGCAGTAATGATGGAAAAGAGTAATATCATAAAGAGACAACCATGCACTACAGAGACAACAAATTTCCCCTGGGAAACCCAAACTTGGAAGAAAATGTTGATTTTATTGTAGCTTTGGTCGATGTTCAAGTCGGCCCAAAAAGAAAGAAAGCTAAAATTTGAATTTTTGCCTCCAAAAATACAAGCCAACTCCATATTGTCCAAGTCGGCCAACCTTGAAGGACACACCTGTTCAGGTTCATGAGTTCACTATATAAAGGCACTCGACTTCCTCCTTAAAGCACACAATTCATATCACACACAAGACATATTCTTTTGTTCATTTATCTGAAGAAGAGAGAGAAAAAGGAGGTCAAAGTTGACCAGATTAGTCCAACATTTGACCAAACAATCTTATATTTTTTTTTTGACTCTGTTTGACCTTACACGTGTGGAAAGAGGTCGAAGTCTTTTTGGGCATTTTGTTGGGTAGCAGACAGAGGTTTATGAGGAAAGTGTAGGAGGTTGAAATTTCAGGAAGTCGAAATTGTAGGAGGCCAAAATTTCTCATTTTGACCAGGTTTGACTTGGGTTTGGTTACTGGTCAGTTTAACTTTATTTGACTGGAAAATTCAGATTGTATCTCTTGTTAAATTGGACTATTTCTCTAAGAAAAGGTTTTTGGGTTTTCCCATGGTTAGGGTTTTCTTAGGATAAATTTTGTGTCTCGTGTTTGGTCGTCTCTTCATGATTATACTGTCGTTATTGTCTTTATTGTTGAATATTTTCTACGGATAATTTCCTAATGATGAAGTGACACAAGATAAATAATGAAGAAATCATTGGAAGTAACTATCAGTCTAGGAAATCTTGAAAAATCAACATGATTTCAGATCTATGGTGAAGGAGCAACCTTGAAGAAGCCAACTTGTTACCAAAAATTCGAAGATCATCCCTAGAGGAAGCCCTAGTCCAAACTCTGATTATGATTACTATCGTTCGGATCACCATCTATCCATTCACAAGTGCGAGTAAGGAAAGCATCTGAGGAAAAAATTGAAGGATGATTCACACTTGTTTTGAAGTAAAATTTGAAGCATGAAGCTATTTGTTTTTAGGAGGCCGAAAGGCCTCAAGTGCGCTGCTTGTTTTATCTTCTGTGATAGGGCAGAAGCCCTAGAAAGTTCGAGACCTTGCTCTTATCTTTTGTGGCAAGGAAGAAGCCCTAAAGGAATCAAGATCTTGTCCTATGAAGAGTTGAAGCACCTAAGATCTATATGTTTAAGGATGTATCTGCTAGATCGAAGTTGAAGATAAACCCTAAAGTTCTGAGTCAAAAAGGGCCTTAATCCGAAAGGCCTCAAAGGTTTAAGAGCAATTTTGAAGTTTGTAGCCAAGATTCTGTTGATAGCCTCAGCCCTAGTTGCAAGAGGGTCGAAGATCAAGGTAACCTCAGTTTGGAGGGCAGAAGAAGATCAAATACTTCAAACCTGTGAAAAGGTCACAAAAAATAGCAATTGATTGATACCTTGAAAATAAGTTGTACCACTAAGGTGTCATTAATTCTTTCCTAGAATGGATTGGAAGTTTGCTTGATTCAAGATTCTAGAGGGAGCTAATCCTTAGTTCCTATTTCTAAGATTAACACCTATCATTATTTGAAGAAGGAGAAGCCTAGAGCATTGGTTATATACATTGTTGTCTCATGTTTTAATGTTGATCATGCACATATCATAATAGTTGACAGGGCATTCTTAAAGAAGAGGCTGAATTCCTCATTAAGTTTGGAGAACAAAGTTCCCATTGTAAACACTAAGTCATTTGCAGAACTAGAAGCTGTCTTATTAGTACTGTAGCTTTGAGCAGGCCAAGGATATTCGTAAGTATAAGTTTGTAATGATTTTGAAGGATATACCTTGCAAGGGTTAGATAGTTCTCCATGGATATAAAATCAGTGTTCCCTCAAATGTGATGTTGATCTAGTGGCATGGGACTCCATAACACATTCTTATGGTTTGAATGAACTATTCCATCTGTATTAACTACAACAAGAAAATTTGCACATGACAAATTTGATGACTTAGGGTTTGTAAACCCTAGAAGATCTGAAAGGTATGTCTTGAATAAGGATGTTGCATACTGCTATCCAGGAAGATGTTGTAAGATCATTGCCTCACAACCAGTGTATGTACAACTGTTGTTTTGTAGTCTTGTAGTAATGACATCATCTTAGTTTTGATTTTGGATTATGGTTCAAAGTACGATAAGGCCTAAAGGCAAAATGAAGCCTGCTAAGGAGGATGGACCAAGTGTGTTCCATACGCTTGTGATAGGATCCTCTAACATCCTGAAGTGTGATATGTTGATTGAAGTTTTTGTACAAACTTCTAGCAAGATGTTGTTGTAGGGATCTAAGCCTCTAGAATACTAATGCCATATACCTTGTACTTCTATGGAAGTATCTTGTATGAGTGAATAATGTTTTTTGTCAAGAATGCAAAAGATGCCTTGCATTGTATTGATGTGATCATGATTGTATTGGGTGAGTTATGTCGCTGGTACGAGGGTACCATTCTCTGATTCTGGTTGTTGCTAAGCATCTGAGATATGATGAATTTCATTTGATTCAAGAAATAGAGCAAAAGAAGTCATAACACTATTGCTATGAGCCCTTCTTGGAAAGCCCTAAGGGTTTGTGAGCAAAAGTTAAAACCCTAAAGCTAGACTCAAAATATTGGAAGTCGATGATTTGGCCGAAGGAAGAAACCCTAGCTCAAGGAAGAAAAGGAAAACATGCTGATAATGAGGACGAGGATGATGAGTTTCCAGATGGATGCCGGAAGGCAGGGATCAGGAGGGAGATTCTTTACAATCCTCAAAAGATGAGTACTTTATATCTCTCTTTCTTGATTATTATTGTTTTTCTGTTAGTTAGCCTCTTGCCTTTGTTTCTTTTGCTGGGTTACATTCTCTCTTCCATGGGCCTTCTAGTGAGGATTGCAGGTACGTCATGAAGCCTCCCAAGGCTTTGGCAGCAGGTGGAAGTATTGGAAGAATGAGGCAAAAATTTGTGGCAAGAGGATTCTCACAGGGTTAGTGATTTGTGAAGGGAGAAATTGTACTAGCATCTATAATCGTACTTGATGATCGAAAGGAATCACTTGTCAGAGGGAGCAAAGGTAGCATGAAGATTTGCTTCTGTGATATAAAGAGTAATCATGACAAAGGGTGTTGAAAATAATAGCGAGAAAGGGGTCCTTGATTTGTGCCTTAATTCAAGGAGCCTCAACGAGTTTCTGCTTAACATACTCGAGTTCCCTATAAGTTAGGACAAATTCCTATAATTTAGGATTCGTTCCTAAAAGTTAGGACGAGTTATGAGGTAGTTAACTAATAGGCTGAAGTGGAAGGCTCAGTTTAGTGTTTTCTAGTGCGAGTTAGATGTGGAAGCCAACATGCGTGAGTTCCAAGTCTAAATTTGGGTAGGTCAAGTTACATGAGTCAGTTAGACTCACTTAACTCACTCAATCACCACTTCGACTTTCCAACAATAACAACTTGCTAATTTTAGCCATTCAAATTGCCTTTAAAAGGAGGAACGAAGGCACAATTTGATCATTGTCTTGTGAGCACGAGTTGGTGAGACAAGATAATAGAGATCACGGGTTTGTGATAAGATTGCTCAAGTTTATGTGTGGAGTTTGTGAGAGAAAGGTGTGCCAAGAGAAGCTTGTGCACAGTATTGGAGAGAGGAATTTCCTCGGGAATTGGGCAAGAGTTTAGGAGCAACCTATGTGCAAGAGTTTAGGAGGAAATGAAGGAGTAGGATCATTATTCTTGCAAGGGTTTCAGGCTTAGGTTAAGCAGAGAGAATAAGGGTGTTTTGTAGTGAAAAAAATTGTATTTTGTAAGAGATCTATTTCTCATATTTCTTCAATAAAATTCAATAGAAAAAATATTTTGTTTTTTCTTATTGTGTGATTTCTTCAATAAAATTATATAGAAAAAATATTGTGCTTTTTCTTATTGTGTCATTATGTTTATTTTTGTTCCTATTCCGCTGCAAAGTTTAGTAGAGAAAGTCTATGTCTTTATGAAAAGAAAGTGTTTTTCAGATTGTTGATATTAGCAGATCAAAATTTCGTGGATTTTCTACATGGTATCACAGCTCTTGGAACAAAATTAAGATAACACGTTCAAGAGCAAATTCATTTGCAATAACTGCAACACTTAAGGAGATAGTTTAGGTGGAGCGAAGGAGCAAGGTAGGGTCTCTTTTGAAGTTTGGACAGGGTCGAGTTAAGGGCAAATTGAAAGCAACATTTAAGGGCAATTTGGTGCATGGTGTTTAGGTATAAATCTCTATGTTTAGGTTGCAACAAGACATCTTTGTGTCATCAAGAGAGGCTGAGTCTATTGAAGTACTGTGAAAAGATAGAAGAGCTGGCTAGAAGGAGGAACACCACAATTTTGGAAGAGATTTGAAGGCTAAGCTACAAGCAACCCTAACTAGGGGCAATATTCCAGAAAGATTAGTGCATAGGCCAAGGGTTTCAAACAGCTGGAATGAGTTTTCAAGAGGTATGTATGCCATTCTAAGTTGATGAAATTTGCAGGGTGATTGTCCAGTTTTGGGACAGAGTAGGTGGCATCTTAAGTAAAGGTGGAGGACTGTTAGTAGGTACCTAATTATGGCCAAAGAGCAGGTTTGTGAAGGACAACAAGAGTGCTAGCAGTGGCAGATATATTGAAGCCCAAGAATTTGCAGACTTTGAAGGACTAAAGGAGCAGTGAAGTGGGAAGGCTCCTAGCCCTAAGTGCAGTCTCTTATGAAGAACTACAAGGCTGTTAGTGGGTAGGTGTTAGAGAGCTCTCTAGGGTAAGCAGGATGGCGTGCTGAGGGTTGAGAGCAGACCACTATTTAGAGGGAACATCGAACTTTGTTCCATGGAAAGGGGGGATCACGATAGTGCTGAAAGATAATGGGGTGGGAGAATTCATCAAGCAGGTGATAGCACCACCTCAAGATCCCCAACAATTGGCCCAACATAATAAGAATGGTATCAAGGAAAGGAGGATTTTTCTAGAAGGGGTCAAGGATCATATAGTACCGCATATCCATGAGAAGAATACAATTTTTGAGATATATGATACCATCTTAAAACTATATCAGAGTACCAATGATACTAGGAAGCTTGCTCTTAAGGAGGAACTGAGGAGTATCCAGATGACCAAGGATGAGCCCATCATCACATATTTGTCAAGGTTCACTCAGGTACGAGATGAATTGGGTGGTGTGGGCGTGGTTGTATCTGATCATACCTTGTGAATTTTAGCTTACTTGGACTTCACAAGTCTTGGAAAGGGTTCTCAGATGCTGTTAGTGGGAGAGAGAACTTTCCAAATTTGGAAAGGTTTTGGATTGACTGCATATAGGAAGAGTTTTGAAGAGGAACCATAGAAGGGAGATCAATTATGACAATGGACAAGGAGAACCTTGCCTTGGCAGGCAAGGCCAAGGGCAAGAAGGGCAAAGGAGAGGCCGAGTCTAGTTAGAAGGACAAGAAGAAGGATCTAAGCATGATCAAGTGCTTCCATTGCCATGAGTTTGGGCACTATGCTTCTAAGTGTCCTAATCAAAGGGAGTCCAGTAAAGATCATGTAGGTGCATTTGTGGAGGTAGATGCATTTTCTGCCCAGTTTGAGAAAGTTTTCTCATTGATTGCTTGCATGGCAAGCTCAATAGATAACAATATTTGGTATATTGATTCAGGAGCATCCTTCCACTTGCCTGGGAACAAGAAGAGTTTCAGCCACCTAAAGGAGTAGGAAATGCAGTTTCAGATTGAACAAGGAGATGATGGCATGCATGCAGTTAGAGGAGTTGGTACTGTTAGTATTTAGAGGGAGTCAGGTAATCCTCTTCATCTCAAAGATGTTCTCTATGTTCTAGGATTGAGGCATAATCTTGTTTCGGTAGCTACCCTTGAGGACAAGGGTTATGATATCATATTTAACAGAGGTAAGGCTTACCTCTAGCACTTAGCTTATGGATGTAAGAAACAGATAGATGTGATGGTGAAGAATCTTCACAAGTTGCAGGAAGAGACAGGTAAAGCCTTTAGTAGCAAGGCAGGGATTTCTCAGAGTGGAGAAGTGGTGGTTGAGCGAGAGCAGGATAGTGCTCTCTCAAGATGGAGCCTCAACGAGTATCTCAGTTTCTATCTAAGCTAGTTGGCAGTTGCGCTGACCAGCAAGATGATGAGGAGCATAGCTTCTTCCAGTATAGGGAGAGTTCGAGCCAAGTGGGTAGAGGATTTGTTTAAGGGAGATCAAGAGAGAGTTGTATATTCCAATATCACCTTCAGCCAGAAGAAGCAGCCACAAAGGTACGCTGCGTACATGGCACTTACAATTAAAGTTGTAGACTCGTAGAGCATGGTTGGAAAGAACAGGTCTTCAAAGCAGGTTCAGTAGAAGAAAGCAGGGAAGCCTTCTAGTTTAGAGGGAGTAGCTACAACAACGGAGAACATGGTAGTGTTTGAGACATATCCAGATGGACGAGGTTCTTCTAGGAACACCTTCCTCGCAAAGAGGGAGTGGTGAAAATAATAGCGAGAAAGGGTTCCTTGATTTGTGCCTTAATTCAAGGAGCCTCCTTAGCATACTCAAGTTTCTCCTTAGCATACTTGAGTTCCATATAAGTTAGGACAAATTCCTATAATTTAGGATTTGTTCCTAAAAGTTAGGAAGAGTTATGAAGCAGTTAACTAATAAGCTGAAGTGGAAGGCTCAATTTAGTGTTTTATAGTGCGAGTTAGTTGTGGAAGCCAACATGCGTGAATTTCAAGTCTAAATTTGGGGCAGATCGAGTTATATGAGTAAGTTAAACTCACTTAACTCACTCAATCACTAGTTCTACTTTCTAGAAATAACAAATTACTAATTTTAACCATTTGAATTGCCTTTACAAGGAGGAACGAAGGCACAATTTGCTCATTGTCTTGTGAGCACGAGTTTGTGAGACAAAATAATAAAGCTCATGGGTTTGTGAGAATATTGCATAAGCTTATGTGTGGAGCTTATGAGAGAAAGATGTGCCAAGAGAAGCTTGTGCACATTATTGGAGAGAGGAATTTCCTTGGGAATTACGCAAGAGTTTAGGAGCAACCTATGCGCAAGGATTTAGGAGGAAATCAAGGAGTAGGATTAGGGTTGTTGCAAGGGTTTCAGGCTTAGGACAAGTAGAGAGAACAAGGGTGTTCTCTAGTGAAACACTTTGTATTTTGTAAGAGATCTATTGCTCAAATTTCTTTAATAAAATTATGAAACAAGCAGAGGGTTTTCCCAGTTGGGTTCTAAAAAAAAATATTGTGTTTTTTTATTGTGTGATTGTGTTTATTTCTGATCCTATTCCGCAACAAAGTTTAGTAGAAAAATTATATGTATATATGAGTAGAAAGTGTTTTTTAGATTGTTAATATTAGCAGATCAAAATTTCGTGGTTTTTCT
Organism: Pinus albicaulis; assembly: GCA_034641835.2. Taxonomy (NCBI): domain Eukaryota; kingdom Viridiplantae; phylum Streptophyta; class Pinopsida; order Pinales; family Pinaceae; genus Pinus; species Pinus albicaulis. The sequence goes on from CM076573.1 coordinate 921,034,573, forward strand.
ACGAGGGAGTTGATCTCTAGGATCGAGATGAAGGATCTTGGTTGGATATATTACTTTTTGGGACTAGAAGTGTGGGAAAAGCTGGGTGAGATCTTCCTTGGTCCAAAGGAAGTGTATTATTACGATCCTTCAGAGATATGGGATGATGGACAACAAGTCCGTGGCCATTGCCATGGTGTCCAATCTGATGAAGCTGAGTGGCAGAGGGAGCAACCTGGATTGTCTCAATAGAATTTGTTTCAACGTTAGAGGGAGTACCCTGTTGGAGAATGTAACTACTAGATTCTGTCTTCATAATGACTTTTGTAATCATGACATTGTATATATAGGATGATGGACAACATGTCCATGGCCATTGCCATGGTATCCAATCTGACGAAGCTGAGTGGCAGAGGGAGCAACCTGGATTGTCTCAACAAAATTTGTTTCAACGTTAGGGGGAGCACCCTATTGGAGAATGTAGCTAGATTTGGTCTTCATAATGACTTTTGTAATCATGACATTGTATATTTTATATAAAAAGAGAAAAACATTTTTTATTTATTCAAGCATGGGTTTCATGCTAAAAGTCTAGTTTAGAGCATGTTCTTCATGCTTCTAGGGCTTGTTGAGTCAAAGAATAATTTTTGTCATGTATTACAGTCCCATTTGGACTTGTTGTAACAAAAGAAAATGATTATTTTTAAGTCTAGAAAGCCAATTTATCCTCCAAGACCAAGTCGGCCCTTACAAGGAGAAGTAGGCCTCAAGAAGATTATAAATAAGAAGAGACTTCAACTCATTTGAAGCACTATACACAAGTTCGATCTGCAATAAGAAAAGGAAGCATTTCAAGAGCAAAAGTGAAAGAAAGAAGGACAATTCTGGAGCGAAGATAGAAGACCTCAAATTCAGACCATATCTACTCACACATGCAAAAATTAGGGTTTTTTGGGCAAGTCTTAGGGCTGAAAGTTGCAGCCCGAATTGTAGACCTAAAGTTGTAGGACCGAAACTTTGATTGGAGCAGTTTGACCTTCGTTGACTCTTGTGGACTTTAACTTGTTTGGAAGAGATCTTGTTGGAGGACTGACTTGGTGCTTGGGAGGAATCTTGGCGTTTGTCTTTAGGTCTTGGAAGTCTCATTTTGAATTGATTCTATAAGAAGAGAAGTATTCTTTCTTGGTTTTGCCCTTGGAGGGGTTTTGCCTTGGCTTGGAGCCATATATTGTGTACTTTGTCTCTTTGTGATCTTCGTTGTTTTGGTAATTGCTTGATGAAGAAGAAATAAAATTATATAAGTAATAAAAGGCCAACTAACATCACAAGTAATTATCAAGCAAGGAAAGTCAACTCTAATCTACAAATACTTTGATTTTCCAACACACCCAGTCAGGATGACTAGAAAGCAATTGTAGTAATGGATTAAAGCTTGTCGGTTTATGGTTGAGCCAAGGCATGTGGCACAACGTGTGTTGAGGTATCGACATGGTACAATTGGATATGGATTGAGATATATCTCATACGACTGTAGGGATTCACATATTCAAATTGGGCTGAGAATGCAGAAGATGGGAAAAGTACATCAGGATGATGATTCAGCTTGGGGTCTGCTATGATGAGCAAGAATTTGACAGCACTACTAGAGCAGAGTATATTGTAGTTTGTTTAGTGAGTCTTGAAGTAGTGTTGCTTTGGAAACTACTTGCAGAATTGTTTGATCAAATGCGAGAGATGACCGTGATGACATGTGAAAGCTGTTGAAGAATGTAACTAGGTTCGGTCTTCATAAAATATATTCGAGTTATTATGTAATGTACTTGTCAAAAGAATAAAGAAAATATTTTTTATTATTGTAACAATGACTTATTAAAGCATGGGTTTCATGCTTGGGTCATCTTTATATTAGTCAAAGTCCCCATTGTGGATGTGGAGAAATCTAGGGCATGGTAATTATGTGATTTCTCTTCAATTAGTAACTGCTTGTGAGTGCTTTTTACTTATTTAGATTAGGATCTTCTTTTACTTAGGTTATTGGTGTTCTTCTTCATCAAATAGCTACCAATGCATAAACCATAAAGAGACAAGAGACATAAAATATAGGCTATCATCCAGGGCCAAAACCTCTCACTCTTAGAGAGGAAAACCCGCACAAATTCTTCTTATAGAGATTCCAATTGACGAATACCAAGACCAAGACTTTTGACCTATTTGCCACTCCAAGATCAAGACACAAGTCCTCTTTTGCTTCGATCTTCTTTAGCGTCAAACCTTCGGCCTTCCTTCTAGACTTCTGCTGTTGCCTATTTGAATTCAGAGCTTCTTTGTCTCAACCTCTCTTTCGCACTTTCTTGACTACCCTTTCTCGACACTTTCTTTTGCACCTAAACTTCAGACTTCGCACTTTCTGCTTCAGACTCGGTGACTGAAAATGTGTAATAGCACTAGGGTCCAGGTCACTGTAATAGCACCGAACTGAAGTCATTGTATGAGGTCACCGTGGTCATGTGATGGCACCGAAATGAGGTCACTGTAATAGTATCGAATATTGTGGTCACTGTAATGCGAGTTTATCTCTGCAATGACACCGAACTGTGCATATTGTGATATCTCTGTAATGACACCGAACTGTGCACAATGTGATATCTCTGTAATGACACCGAACTATGCACACTGTGATATCCCTGCAATAACACCTAACTGTGCACACTGTGATATCTCTGCAATGACACCAAAATGTGATATCCACACTTATTTCAGAGTGTCATCCAAACTTTTCACTGCATTTGATGCAAAGTTATTACACTTATATATATAGTTGTAAGTCCATGAATAGTCGTGTTTCCATTTAATGGTTAGGCCCACATGAATTCACTTATGGAAGCTGACTTGAAGAGGAATGACTTGTGCTTGTCTTGGAGGGCTACTTGACATTTCTATTGACTCACACATAAATGTAATATGCCTAAGAAGGGTCCTTCATACATGACAAACTCAAATTGATTTGATGACCAATCCTAAGGACTCACTGTGGGAGTCATACTAAAATAAAATTCCTTGCTCATGAAACTCATGAGACAAGCATAATAATATTTTTATTTTTCTTCTTTTCATCAATTACATAAAATCACAATTACACATGTCGTTATGAAGAGCGAACCTAGTTACTTTTCAACACTCCCTCTTAACTAGGGAGGTATTCATAATGGTACTTGGTCATTCTCAATCTGAAGAATTTCTCATAAGAAGAATCAGATTGGTAACCCATCTGTATAGCATCATATCAACCAACATTGTCACATAGCAAGGCCTTGACTAACAACCTGTTGTACTATACAACAACCCTCCCTTTTTCTTTATTTTAGAATAAAATTCATTTAGAAATAGGGTCCCTTTTTCATTTTATAGAAATAAAAGAATTAGAAATGAAGATTCATTGTTTTGAAAAAGCTCATCTTTGTTTGTTTACAAACAAAATACAACATTCAAAACTTCCGATCCGATCAAATATAGAAGACTTTATCATAAAAACAAATCAAGTTTAAAAGGCCAATGAATAACAATCGCAATCGGAGATCGGAGAGAGCTCTTAGAGGAAATTCTATATACAAATCTAAAATCTTCGATGCGATTAGTTCAATCGCAAATCTTCAATCGCAAAAGAGTTTCAGTTATTCATTCACATACTTCCGATGCGATGCGACCAGTCGCAATCGCATGATCGGGACACTCTTTAAATAAGCTCTTTGCGGTCGATTGAAATTCCCCGATGTGACGCGCGTTATTACAATAAACGCTTTTCAAAGAAAAAACAAACATTTGTCCGTTAAATGAAAAACTTTTGTATGGTGGACCCCACCATCAGAAATCGGAGAAAGCTATTAACAATTCCTTTCGATTGAAACTTCCCGATCGCAATCTATAACCATCGAATTGGAAATTGGCAAAAGTTTACAACCGCAATCGGCAAATCGAGAAATTTGTATTGTGATATTTATGTGCCATTTGAAAACTTTCGATGCGATTGATAAATGACATTTATTACATTCGAAAAGTTCAGAATAGGTGAATATTATAATATTTCACAAGCCCCCAAATCTCCATTTGTACGTAGGTATTTAATAGCAAATCGAATGAATATTGGTTGATGATTTGGTTTTTAATACGTGAGTGTGACCCAAAAAGAACATTTACGCGCTATACGAAACCAATAAATAACGAATCATTTGTTCATAAACATTCCGTTCAAGTTGCTTGTTTGTCACGACTGAAAGTTTATTGTTTTGCAGAGCAGAGGAACACCAAGCCCTTTCATTCACAGACAAAGGGAAGTAATAGCAAACGCAGAAATGTCGAAGAGAGCGAGAAGAGCCAAGACCGCTTTTCCTGTTAAGTTTGTTGAGACTCCTACAGTTTCAAAAGAAAAGCCCACAAAACTGAGATTAGTCACAGATACATCATGCCAAGGGCTCGGAAGAATGACGTGGGAAGGAGTCTACAATCTATTGGAGAAAGAAAACCCCAAAGTCACAGTGGAAAAGGCATCAGTTCCAGATGAAGATAGCTTAGATTCCGACTCTGAGATTACTGAAAAAACACTTGCAAATTCATTTTTGCATCGAATTGCAGCCAGAGCGAGCATCATGCCTTATTATGATGTAATTCGATGGGTCATCGATAGTGTGAATATACAGGACATAACGTTTGTTTCAGCTTCTGGAGTGTCTTTTGGGTCGTTTAAAGCAGAAGACATTAAGGCAATGTATCACCTTCCGGATCCGCAGAAGGTGTATAACAAAGAATTTATCAAAGAGTTCGCTGATAATAATAAAGTCCAATCTGATCCTATCAGAGATTGGAAGAAAAATCCAGAGAAGCACAGAAATGAAGCATCCGGTATGTATTCTGTAGATTCCCTTTTACCTCCGTATTGCTATGCCGCCGCCATGATGTGTAGATTATTTGGCAATGATAATTCAGCTAGGTTTTCTATACAAATGGTCCCATTAATCCTAGCTCCTGTCAATTCCGACATTATGGATTGGGCTGTTATTCTTTCTGATAGAATGGCTAATAGAATACTTGAGTACAGACAAGATAAAACCGCTGGAAATTCCACTCCTTTTTTCTTTTGTGCCTATATTCTGGATGCTCTTTGTTTTAATTCCGAGTTTCGTTTGTTTGGATGGAAATGGACTCCCAAAGACCCTACCCCAATTCATATATATCATAAACTTCTTTGGAAAGTTCATTTTCAAGATAATGTATATAGAATATGCCATGGTTTCCTTATCCCTGTTTTCCAAACCATTTTCAATCGCTTCCCTCCTAGATTCTCTGATAAAGCTAAAGCCGAATTATCCTCAATAGGAGATTGGTTTGGAGAGGAGAAATTTACATACATCAGGATTTTTGGTAGTATTGTGGAACCACATGTTCTTCCTCTTATTGTTCCAGACAAACTTCTCGCTCAGGAAATTTCCTATCAATTAATAGTTGAAGGAATATCCAGATCTTTAAACAATAGTAAGAAGAGAATGTGGCCTCAATTCCCATTCAATTGTGGTCAGTTTACTTTAAATGACTTCAAACATGCTGAAAAGGAAGTCGCCAAAATAAAGGGTTGTAAATTCGCAACCATTCCAGGGAGACAGTATGATCCGCGACAGATAGCCTTTAATGTTACTGCTTCAGTTTCAATTGCTCGATTTGAGCATGAACCAGATGAGTTTGATGATTTGTTTATTTCGTTGAATGATTTTCCTCAAATTTATGATTTAGCCAAGTCTAAATTTCAGAAGGAGGAAATGAATAAATTTTTGTTATTCAGAACTCAAAGATTGTTGAGAGTTCCTCTAGACAAACTAAGAATTCCAATACAAGGGTCAGAGACAGAAGGTACATCTGGCAAAACGCCAGGAGAAACATCTGCCGGTAAAGTCATTACATAATCGGCCGTTAACCAGCCAACTGTACATACTGCAAAGGTGGGCACTGTTGGCAAACCTGATGCTCAGAAAGGAAATACTGATGGTAAATCTGATCAAAATACTGGTCAGTAGTCCACTGCTCAAACAACGGAAAAATGCACAAGTAGTGATGTTGATGTGCATAATCAAAAAGGAGGATCGGATATCAAAACCATTGAGCAGAAAACAGATACAGGGAAAACAGACATGCAACCGGGAGGTAAAGAAACTACTGAGAAGATTATAGATTCTGCTGATCTTAATGTTTCTTCTTAGTTATTGAAACAATATGATCAATTCGCTCAGCAATTGGGACTACAAGATAAAGATAAAGAGCAAGTAGAGCAGGATGTCGAAATCATTCCTGAACATCCTACAGGGCAGATTGTATTGAAGATCGAGGAGATCCCTCTTTTAGATGTATTTTACAGCCCTAAACATAAGGCTGTTGTTAGAAGACAAAGAAAAAGAAGGAAGATGGATCAGGACATATTTTCTACTCCACAGGAAGAATTTATGAATATTGTTTACAAGAATACTGAAGTGAATCCTTCTGAGGATCTCACTAAATTGTCCCAATATGCAGGAGCTTATAGTGCTGCAACATTTGATAAAGCTGTAGAAGTTTCTCAAATGATGATTCAGAAAGATCTCCATATAGCTTCACTTGAAGAGCAGGCTAAGGAAAGTCAGCAAAAGATTACTCAATTGCAACAACAACTACAAAATCAAGAACTCAGGTCCAAAGAGTTAGAAGAACAACTTGCCGAAGAAAAGAAGAAAGTTGATGAGCAGGTCTTAGGCAAACAACAACAATTGAGTGAAGAAATTTCCAAGTTACAAGGTTTATTACAAAATGAGAAGAATGCGAAGATTGTACAAGAAAAGGAGTTTCAAACAACTTTAGATAGGTTCAAAGATTTCCCTAAGTTAAGTGAATTCAAATCGGAAGCTCTTGAAGCTAATAAACTGATGTCTCAACAATTGAATGAATTTTGTGCAAAACTGTCACAGGCAGAACCATTTTGTGATATTACCTCATCCTTGATCCAGAACATTATTACTCTCAGACAAGAAATTGATGATGTTGATGAAAAGATTTCTGAATTTCTCAATTGGCAAGATACAGAAAAAGGAAGAGAAGCTAATCTTCCTAGAATAGAGGAAAGACATAAAGAAATCTTGTTTACAGAATGGGAACATCAGATAATGAAAGTTGAGAGAGCAATATCAAGAGCTAGGGGCATGATGAGTAATATCACGCAATTTATCAATGACAACTTGTATTCAATCAATCTTATTTCAGATTGTGTTCCTGGCAGTTTGCCTAAAGTGAAAGAGACTGAAAATAGATGGAAGGAAGAAATGAGAAATAAAAGTCAACAAATCGACAAACTTCAAGCAATATCTTGGGACAGTATGTGGACTCATTTAATTAAGCCAAACAATCAACAAATGGCTATTAAATTCCTTTCAAATGCTGTCCACTGTTTAATTCCAGAATTTTCCGATGCCACCTACGCTGGACAGCTGCATTCTGAGATGAGTCATCCACCGAGGCTCCAAGATATGCTGAAGATTTGCAACTTGGCTACATCAAGCGAGAAAGAAAAGCAATGAATCAGTTTCATTTAAGATAGCAGTTCTGTTTGTAATTTGATAGATTGTAGCAGTAGTAGTAGGATTTTGTTATGTAATTTCTTATTTAAATCCCTCTCATGCATTTAGAGAGGGATCCGAAGTTGTAATATTTTTTGGATTTGGAGCTTACATTTCTGTACTCCATTCCCTCTTATATGTTATAAAGGATCACATCTGGTGATTTTGTGCTGAAATTATCTTTGAAGTGTTGCATTTCTGTACCTTTGGATTTAATTTTACATCGGAGTTACCGGATTCGAATATCAGATTTCATTTGATAGTCTTCAAGATGAATGAGGTATTTCTATCTGTTCACTGTTGATTTCCTTTGTTATATGATATTCGCTTGAAGAATTTGCTATCATTTATATATATTTGGTTTCCATAACATTTCCTTTTATATATCATTTCTGAGTATAATTGAAATGTCATCTTTCATAAGCATATATAAATGGTATACAATGATGAATGCAATATGCTAATATAACTCTGTTTAATTTCTTAAACAGAGTTATCTTTATTCGTTTCTGCACATTTTAATTTAAATAATAATACATTTTCATGGTTATTGTTAAATTGGAATAATCTTAAGTTGTATTCACATATAATTACCCGGGTTAGTGTTAGAATTTCTTTATCAGCATTTAGTTTAATTAGATAGTTTTATTTCAGTCAATTTAGTCCCATTTCCACTCATCCAAATCAACCCCTCACCAACCCATTTAGATATAAGGAAACTGGTCCTTTAAATCCAGTCGGAGCCACCATACCAAACGGAAAAGGAGCTGTCCTAAGGTCCCGACCGGGTGGTTTTCCCCAATGTTTGAAGCAGAGATTTTCTAGGCTTCAACACAACCCTATCTCTCCACGAATTCTGAGCACAATGCTAGCGAGACCAATGATGTATAAACACCCTTATCATTGTCTCTCTCAGAACATACCCCACCCGAGTTCTCAGGGTGTGTTCCATCGAGACTATTCTTATCTTGGATTCCCAGTCCTAAAAGAATATCGGTCCTCTACTACTCTTATCTTGGATGCCCTAATTCATCCTCAAAGAGTATCAGATGCTAGATGTTTAACCAATCCTCCATTTTGTCTTCCCAAGTGAAGACAAGAATGATGTGTCCATCTCTCCCTCTTAATTAGGGAGGACATATCTATTCCAATAAAGGAATGTACTCATTCCTACGGAAGGAATGTGCCTAAGCTCCCTCTTGGCTTATTAATTTCCAAGTTTTCTTCCAAGTAAGAAACTTGTTTCCAGGCTCCCTCTTAATTAGCGACCTACAACAGCTCCTTAGGTGGAGATGATGGGATAACCAACTGCTTGAAGAACTCCTCACGATGTCATGAACTTCTTTTCGTTATCTAGGAGTCTTCATGTTTGGGACTTCTACATAGACCATCAATCATCCATCACTTTCATCCATGAGTTAGCCATGTCATCATCGGAAAGTGATCCATCAATCCATATCTGGTCTTTCTTTATGCCATGCTGCTTTCTTCATGCCATGTTTACTTAAGGATCTTTCATCCTACTACATGTGCATCGATGTTGGAAGACGTCCATAGATCTTCCCTTGGCAGCCCTGCATAAACCTATAAGATATTAAAAAATAAAGGAATGAACATTAAAATCAACATTACTTTTGTGATGGTCTTTCATCATGACATCTACAAGTTTGCATCATCATGCTGCATACATATCGGCAAATCTCCCATAGATATATATTGTCAAGGGTCTCTTTCTCTTTCAGACTCCATCAAAGTCTTCATGTTTCCATGGAGATATCCTAGTCAAATCTTTTTGGTCTTTCAGATGTTGATTGCCTTTACCATGGTTGCATATTCCATGATCTCTTCCTTTCTTTCTTCACACATTCCATTCCCGGGAGCTTGCATTTAAATTTCCTCAATTGTAGTCAACCACCTCATACTTCATATGGGGACATATTATGTTGATTTCATCTAGTGAATGTGTGACCCATGCATTCGTGCATCCCTTTGAAGGAGGAGATCCTTTCTTTTGATCATGCTCTTAAGATAGAGCATTGATCCATGTTACCTGCAACCATATGATATGACTTCCACAATATCAGATGTAAGCATAAATACCTCATTTTTCCTTTAGGTCATCCAGACTTCATGCAAGAACTTCCTTGATTGAAAGAGCTTCAATCCCTTGATCTGCTTCACCTTTATGTCATCATATCATCATCCCATGAATTCCATAAATTTGGAATTCTTGATGGAACACTTGCGTCATGATCGGTGAACCTTTCAATGAAGATTTCATCAGAGAATCTTGAGGATCTAAAGTATCCCCGTTAGCAAATGTTTCCATTTGACAGATGTATGATGAGCCTTGTACTAGACGACCTTGCCACTTGTGTTTTCAATAAGATTCCCAAGAGCTAAATACTTGAATTACATAGATTCTAACCGTCTTTCATGCATTTCTATGATGATGTCCTGAGCTCTTGCTTTCAATGCTTTCATGATGCCTTGATGCATCTCATTATTTTACTTAGTGAATCATGATAGCCATATCTTACAATAGAAGACTTAGGAATCTGAAAAGAACTTAGGTGAGGAAGGCTAGCTCAGTCATAGTAGAGATCTCTTACTTCCTCTATCTTGGATTTCTTCTTTTCAGCTTCCTCCACTTCTGCGATGATATGAGCTTCTTCTCTTCTTCTTTTGTTATTGTCCTTCTTGATCTTAGGACAATCTCTTTTGTAGTGTCCATATTCCTGACACCCATAACATTAAATTTTAGACATGTCCCTTTTCTTTTTCCAAGAACCAGACATTCAAAAATTTCCCTTCCTTCTTGTCATTGCAGCGTAAGCTTGATTTTGCTCACCTGCTCCCACATTAGATTTGGCCTTTAGTCTAGATTCTTCAATCTTGCATAGTGACCACAGATCCTAGAATGGAGTAGCTTCTTTCTTCCCATAAATACTTGAACTAAAGTTACCCCACTCCTTTGGTAGTGCATTTAATACAACTGTAGTCATTTCACTATCAGACATGACTTCTCCCAGATCTTGTAGTTGATCCTAGATCTCAGATATCCTCATAAAGTATGAGGCTATTCCATCTTCCTTTGACATCTTTAGCTTGTAGAGTTGTTGCCTTAAAAAGATGACTTCTCCAACAATGCTTACTAAATACAACTCTACCAGTTTGTCATAGATTTCTTTTAAGGTTTTGAGTTTAGATACATATGGGATGAGGGGATCCTTGATGGATTATATGAGAATCCTTTGAGCCCTAACTTCCCCTTTCATATACTTGGCTAGAGCTTGAGCATCTTCTTCTCCTAGTTTGGGGATAAATCCTTTGACATGTTCCATAACCTCATTTTCCATGAGATCTAGATCTGTCTTTTTCTTCCATGCAAGATAGTTTGAAGCCCCAACCAATTTGTTGCTTTCCTTGCAAAAAGACATTTTGATAGATTCATATGTGGACATAAATATACGTACTTGATAGGATGCTCCTTCTTGGTGGTTCCTTGATGTTGATGATGATATAGAGGATAGAAAACTTCTCCTTGATGAAGGTGGTTTTCTTCAAGAATGATCCTTGATCACATAGATGATACCGCCTTTTGATCTAGCTTCCTGTGGATCCTGTGGATGAATAGTCTTCAAAACACTTTAACTTGAGTAGATGTAGGGTTTTGGCCTTCTCCTTCTTGAGGATGATCCCAATTCTTCTTGGTAGACTTCTTTGATCTAGGGTTATGGTGCTTCTTTTGACTTCAACATGATCTTCACTTTGATGCCTTCCTTGAGATGTGATCCTTAAGTGGCCCTTGATAAGATGCCCTTACTTGACTTAGTCACCTTACCTATGATACCATGTTGAGAAATCTAGGGCATGGAAATTAAGTGATTTCTCTTCAATTTGTAACTGCTTGTGAGTGATTTTTACTTTTTTACATTAGGATCTTCTTTTACTTAGGTTATTAGTGTTCTTCTTCATCAAACAACTACCAATGCATAAACCATAAAGAGACAAGAGGCACAAAATATAGGCTATCAGCGAGGGCCAAAAGCTCTCACTCTTAGAGAGGAAAACCCACACAAATTCTTCTTATAGAGATTCCAATTAAGGAATACAAAGACCCTTGACGTATTTGCCACTCCAAGACCAAGACACAAGTCCTCTTCCACTTCGATCTTCTTTAGCTTCAAACCTTCGGCCTTCCTTCTAGACTTCTGCTGTTGCCTCTTTGAATTCAGAGCTTCTTTGTCTTGACCTCTCTTTTGCACTTTCTTGACTACCCTTTCTCAGCTCTTTCTTCTACACCTAAACTTTAGACTTCACACTTTCTGCTTCAGACTTGGCGACCGAAAATCTATAATAGCACTAGGTCACTGTAATAGCACCAAACTAAAGTCACTATATGAGGTCACTGTGGTCATTTGATGGTAGCAAACTAAGGTCACTGTAATAGTACCGAATCTTGTGGTCACTGTAATGCGAGTTTATCTCTGCAATGACACCGAACTGTGCACACTGTGACATCTCTGTAATGACACCGAACTGTGCACACTGTGATATCCCTGTAATGACACCGAACTGTGCACACTCTGATATCCCTGTAATGACACCGAACTGTGCACACTGTTATATCTCTGCAATGACACTGAATTGTAAAATCCGAACTTATTTCAGAGTTTAATCTGAACTTTTCACTATATTTGATGCAGAGTTCTTACACAGACATATAGTTGTTTGTCCATGAAATAGGCCGACATGAGTCCATGAATAATTGTGTCTCCATTTAATGGTTAGGTTGACATGAGTTCACTTATGGAAGCCAACTTGAAGAGGGATGACTTGTGCTTGTCTTGGAGGGCTACTTAACATTTCTATTGACTCATACATAAGTGTAATATGCCCGAGAAGAAGCCAACTTGAAGAGGGATGACTTGTGCTTGTCTTGGAGGGCTACTTGACATTTCTATTGACTCATACATAAGTGTAATATGCCCGAGAAGGGTCCTTCATACATGACATAGACTCAAATTGATTTTATGACCAATCCTAAGGACTCACAATGGGATTCATATTAAAATAAAATTCCTTGCTCATGAAACCCATGAGACAAGCATAATAATATTTTTATTTTTCTTCTTTTCATCAATTCCATAAAATCACAATTACACATGTCATTTTGAAGACCGAACCTAGTTACTTTTCAACGGTGGACTCTTAGGATTAATGTTGAGTCAATAGAGTCATTGTATATTTAAAGAGACCCTTCTTGGGCTTTTGAATCATGTAAAAATGTTTATTATTGAGTCAAATGTGAAATATGTCACCTCCACACCAAGTCGGCCTTAAGGAGATCAAGTCTGCCCAAAGGGGACCAATTCGACCTCACCTGGAGCCTATAAATAGGAGATCGAATTCATTTGGAGCATCTCATCTCAAGCCAGTTCGATATCTCTACTGCAGTTGGAAAAAGTGTGAAGTGGGTCAAAGAAGCCAAAAGGAGTGCGAGTTGGGTCAAAGTGATAGAGAAGGAAAAAATCGAAGTTTTTAGTCTACTCTCTCTCCATTTCGTGCCCTAGTTTGGGAAATCGAAGTCTTTTTGTGTTGCTGTTGCTACCTGATGCTGTAACTGTTGCATAGTTGAAGTTGCCGGGGACAGTTTGCTGTTGCTGTTGGGTCGAAGATCTGGAAAGGCTGACTTGGTGTGGAGGAAAGGTTTGGTCTATGTCTAGGGTGAAGAGTCTCAAAGAAAGCTATTGAAGGAAGATAATTTTTGACTGGGTTTTCCCCTAGAGAGGGGTTTTGCCTTGGCATAGTGCCTACATCTTGTGTCTTGTGTTTTTGTGATCTTCATACACACATAATTTGGTAATTGCTTGATGAAAGATAATCTAATAAAGAAGTAAGAGAAGCCAACATAATTCACAAGTAATTATCAAGAAAGAGGAATCATACCCTAATCTACTTGCATTGATTTCTCAACATGGTATCAGAGCTAAGGTCAAGAAAGATTGAAGATCACTTTGTTGGCTCAAAAGGATTGGACATGGATTCTCCCTCTCTGATAAGCTATATAAGAATGGGTGTTAACATTGCTGGAAGGTGGATCAAGAAGGTCATCCACTACTTATTCAACAAGGTCAAAAGTCAAGGATCTTTGGCTGCTCTTACAAGTTCTCTTAGTGATGACAATGCATGGATCATTCATAGTGGAGCATCAAGGTACATGACAAGAGAAAGTAAACAACTTCATACACTATCAAAGGAGCCATCTTCTCATGCATTGGAATTGGGTGACAACAAAAGCTATGCGATTAGAGGCTTGGGATCAACATTGTTGAAGTTGGAAAGTGGATCGAAGCTGCACCTCAACAACATACTATATGTTCCAGGTTTGAAAAATAATTTGCTTCCTATTTCATGTTTAGAAGATAAAGGAGATAGAATTGCTTTTGTTGATGGAAAAGTATTGGTTTGGGGCAAAGACTCTAGCATTGATAAAGTTAGAGTTATTGGAGTTCATGAAGGAAGCTTATATAGGGTCATCACTCCACCTCCTTAAGCTTTGATTCATGTGGAAATCAGTCCTATTGAGCTATGGCATAGGAGGTATGGTCATATACACTACAAAGTTATTCCTACTCTCAATCAATTGGTTAATGGAATCCCCAATATGAAGGAAGATCATGAAGGTGTGTGCAAGGGATTCCCTTTGGGAAAACATACAAGAAAGCCATTTCCAAATAGTGAAACTAGGTTTAAAGAAATATTAGACCTCATTCACTTTGATGTGTGTGGGCCCATGTCTGATAAATCTCTTGGAGGTCATCTCTACTATGTAACATTTATAGATGACCATTCTAGAAAGACATGGATCTACCTTCTCAAAACGAAGAGCAAAGTATTTGAGAAGTTCAAGGAGTTTCGAGCTGAAGTGGAAACCCTAACTGAAAGAAAGATAAAAGACTCTAAGATCTGAAAATGGTGGGGAATACACTTCTAAGGAATTGATTGCATATTATAAGGAAGCAGGAATTAAGAGGGAGCTCATTGTTCCTTACTATCCAGAACAAAATGGAGTTGTTGAAAGGGAGAATAGGTCTATTGAAGAAGGCATTAAAACAATGCTCCTTGATCAAGACCTACCAAAATTCTTATGGGGAGAAGCAACCATGATAACTGTATACATTCAAAATAGAAGTCCCCATAAAAGTCTCAAGAATATAACTCCCGAGAAGTATTCACAGGAAAGAAACCAAGTGTGGATCATCTCGGAATCTTTGGAAGCCCTCCCTACATCCATGTTCCAAAGGACAAGCAAAATAAGTTGGATTCTACTAGCATCGAAAGAATATTCGTTGGATATAGTCTCTCCTCAAAAGCATATAGAATCTACATCAAGGAAGGAAGACATATTGAAGTAAGCATGGATGTCATATTTGATGAAAATCAAGCCTACAAGAAATCAAAGGATATCCCCATTGATTCTGATGATGAAAAATCTCCAATATTCGAATAAGAAGAAGTACACCACGAAAACCCTACTACAAATCAAGAAGAAGAAGCAGGATCAAGTGAGCCTATTCAACCTGTGATCATCCCGACCACAAGGAAGAGGCCAAATTGGTTGAAAGCTACTTTGGAAGATGCCAAAGGATACGAAGCTGCGAAAGGAACCTTCAAAGAAGGTAAAAGGCGAAAGAGATATTCTAGGTATGCTGCATATATGATGAAGTTAATTGAAGCTGAACCATCTACATTCGAAGAAGCTGCTCATCAGGATGTTTGGAAGAAGGCGATGCAGGAAGAATATCAATCCATTATGAAGAATGGGGTTTGGGAAATCGTTCCTAGACCTAGTGACAAATCAGTTGTCCCATCTAAATGGATCTACAAGATCAAGCATGCTGTTGATGAGAGCATAGACAAGTACAAAGCGAGATTTGTTGCAAGGGGTTTCTCTCAAAAGGAAGGAATAGATTATGAAGAAACCTTTGCACCTACAACAAAGTATACTACTATTAGATCTTTGGTTTCATTGGCTGCTACAGTAGGTTGGAATATCCATCAAATGGATGTGAAGACCGCATTTCTGAATGGGACCATTGATGACGTATAAATCGAAGAACCCAAAGGCTTTGAAGTGAATAACTAGGACTCTCATGTTTGTAGACTCAAGAAGGCCCTATATGGCTTGAAGCAAGCTCCCCGGGAATTGTACGTGAGAATGGATCCATATCTCCTAAGAATTGGGTTCGTGAAGAGTACTGCTGATCCAAATCTCGACATCAAGGTTGTGAATAATGAGCCCGTCATTATTCTACTATATGTGGATGTTCTATTTATCACTGGTGTGGAGCATAGAATCCAATAGTGCAAGAAGATGTTGGAATTTGAAATGAAGGATCTAGGACTGATGCACTACCACCTGGGTTAAGAAGTATGGAAAAAACCTGGGGAGATACATTTAAGGTAAGGAAAGTACATCATCAAAATGTTGCAGAAATTTGGGATGATGGACTCAGCGCATGACTACTCCTATAATCACCAACCTCAAGAAGTTGTGGGGTTCTGACTCAAGTCTTGTGGATCCTACCTCCTATCGATAGTTGGTGGGCTCTCTAATGTATCTGGTAAACACTAGGCCAGATATATACTTTGCAGTGAACATTCTTAGTCAGTTTCAGTTGGAGCCTCGTCATGATCACTAGATAACTGCCAAACACATTGAGGTATCTTCGTGGCACTATACGTCACTGCATAATGTATGATAGTAAGGAAGTCAAGCTAATTGGATTCACAGATTTTGATTGGGGTGGAAGTTTGACTGACGGAAGGAGCACTACAGGTGGATGTTTTAGCCTAGGGTCTGCTATGGTTTCATGGATGAGTAGGAAGCAAAATCCTGTTGCATCGAGTAGTGCTAAGGAAGAATATGTGGCTGCATGTGAAGTAGGAAAGGAAGCTGTTTGGTTAAGGAAACTTCTGACATATTTGTTGGAGAAGTTTCTGGGTCCTATTGTGATTAACTGTGATAATCAAAGTTGTATCAAGATGTCTGGAGATCCCGTGTTTCATGCTAGGACGAAGCATTTAAAAAATAAGTTCCACTTTATTAGGAACTTGGTGCAGGATGGGATCGTGAAGTTGGACTATGTCTCGACAGATGAACAAGTAGCAGACATATTGACGAAGTCCCTTCCTAATATGAAGTTTAAATATCTAAGAGACAATTGATGATAAGAAGTTGGAAGAGATATGTTGAGGCTTTGCAAGTGAAGCATTTCCTGAGAGGACATTGGGTCAACACTTAGTATTGATGTCTGGAAGGGAGGGTGGCATGGTTGGATGCGCACCTAGATCCTTGGGTTGGTGGTTAGTAAGTAAGCCTGATGGTACCTAGAGAGGCTGAAAGATTTAGTCCACCTTAGTCCCACTTGGATAGAATTCCTTGGTCAGGAATCTAGTCCATGGCATTGCAGTGCCTAAACTGTTGAGAGACCAATGGATAGATTGCCCTGGTCAAGAATCTAGTCCATGGCATTGCGGTGCTTAAACTCTTCATATCTCATATAGTTTGAGATCGTCCATTGTATTTGTATTTATGAATACCTCCCTAGTTAAGAGGGAGTGTTGAAGAATGTAACCAGGTCCGGTCTTCATATAATGTATTTGAGTTATTATGTAATGTACTTGTCAAAAGAATAAAGAAAATAATTTTTGTTATTGTAACAATTACTTATTAAAGCATGGGTTTCATGCTTGGGTCATCTTTATATTAGTCAAAGTCCCCATTATGGACTCCTAGGATTAACATTGAGTCAATAGAGTCATTGTATATTTAAAGAGACCCTTGGGCTTTTGAATCATGTAAAAATGTTTATTATTGAGTCAAATGTGAAATATGTCACCTCCACACCAAGTCGGCCTTAAGGAGATCAAGTTGGCCCAAATGGGACCAATTCGACCTCACCTGGAGCCTATAAATAGAAGGAGATCGAATTCATTTGGAGCATCTCATCTCAAGCCAATTCGATATCTCTATTGCAGCGGGAAAAAGTGCGAAGTGGGTCAAAGAAGCCAAAAGGAGTGCGAGTTGGGTCAAAGTGACAGAGAAGGAAAAAATCGAAGTTTTGGTGCTACTCTCTATTTCGTGCCTCAGTTTGGGAGATTAAAGTCTTTTTATGTTGCTGTTGCTGCTTGACGCTGTAACTGCTGCATAGTTGAAGTTGTTGGGGACAAGTTGCTGCTGCTGCTGTTGGGTCGAAGATCTGGAAAGACAGACTTGGTGTGGATGAAAGGTTTGGTCTATGTCTAGGGTGAAGAGTCTCAAAGAAAACTATTGAAGGAAGAGAATTTTTGACTGGGTTTTCCCCTAGAGAGGGGTTTTTCCCTTGACATAGTGCCTAGATCTTGTGTCTTTGTGTTTTTGTGATATTCATATGCACATAATTTGGTAATTGCTTCATGAAAGATAATCTAATAAAGAAGTAAAAGAAACCAACATAATTCAAAGGTAATTATCAAGAAAGAGGAATCAAACCCCAATATACTTGCTTTGATTTCTCAGTTTGACTTGGGTTTTTTTACTGGTCAGTTTGACTTTATTTGATTGGAAAATTTAGATTGTATCTCTTGTTGAATTGGACTATTTTCTCTAAGAAAAGTTTGTTGGGTTTTTACCTGGTTAGGGTTTTCTAGGATAAATTTTGTGTCTCTTGTGTTTGGCTATCTCATGATTCTACTGTCATTATTGTCTTTATTGTTGAATATTTTCTATGCATAATTGCTTAATGATGAAGTGACACAAGATAAATGAAGAAATCATTGGAAGTAATTATCAATCTAGGAAATCCCGAGAAATCAATAGAATACCTAACAACTCTCTTCTAGGAGAAATTATTCTTTAGCAACGTTTACAATTCTAAATTGTTTAGAAATATGTGCCAAAATCCAAGTCCAAACTTTAGTCAATTCGGGCTCTATTTGCTCCCACATGTGATTGCTATAGAAGAGAGATGATGACGATGATTGAGTGAAATGTAGATGTTACATTGTATATATATGCAAATTCGAATGGGTGTATTTACCACAAGGGACACATCCCTTCATGAGCTAGGCCGACTTTTCTTTTTTGAGCCTACATGAAGCCCAATAGAATATTGAAGTTTAATTTTTATTTTCATAAATCTTCTAGGCCGACTTAGGAGGCCTCTTGGCATGTAGGAACACCTCCTGATGATACACAAAAATCAACACTCCCTCTTAGTAGCGGGGGTATTCTCCTCGACTCCAACAAATTTCCCCTTGGCTGAAATTTCTCCTTCATTAGAAAATTTCATGAGCTTGCCATGCTGATGTATGTCTATAGATAAATCCATCCTGGGGTGGGCAATGTAACTCCTCACATGCATGTCTATATACATCACTCCATCTTGGAGTAGGCAATGTGAGTATCCAGGGCCTTTTACCTTTGGCCAAAGTCCTTTATGGCTCCTTAGGTAAATGTATCAATCTCCTCTGTGTTGAATTTTGTAGCTATGTTCGGTCTTCATAATTCATATTTTAGCCCTTGATTTATTTGTAATAATGAATATAAGACATGTTCTTCATGTTGACTTCAAAAGAGAAATTTGAAATTTTGAAATTTAATTTATTATTGCCTCCAAAATGTAAAGTCAACCCTCCATAAATTAAGGTCGACCTGCCCCTATAGACACACCACTTGGGATCATCCAACCACTATATAAAGCCAATTTATCTCTCCTCTTCACCACGAACTCATATCACTTCTATGGAGTATAAGATCTTCTGTTTAAGCGAAAAAAAGGAAAGATAGAAAGTCCAATTTGTGGGCGGATCAAATTATTTGAGGAAGATTGAAGAGTATCCAAGGCAGGAGATTTTTTTGGCCTAAAGGCCGAATTCAGGGTAGACTTATCTCTAGGCATATTGAATAGGTCTTTGCTACTAGTTAATTTGACTTTATGACTTGATATATCTTTGTTGAGCTTAATGATTTCTCTAAGAAAAATGGTTGTTGGGTTTTTCCCCCATGTGGGTTTTCCCAACTTAAAATGGTTTATGTTTCTTGTGTGGCTGTCTCTTCATGATCCTACTGTCATTCTTGTTCTACTATTGATGATCTTCTGTGTAATTGCTTAATGATAAATGTGAATATGAAAGAATCTAAAATGAATATCATTAGAAGTAATTATTAGATTAGACGACCATGAAAAATCAACATGGTATTAGAGCTTATGGTATAAGAGTAGCCTTGATATGTGACCTTGGACTAGGCAAGTATAGTCAAAAATGTTTTAAGAGAGACTGAAGTTTTTGTTGAATCTGAGATCTGCTTTTGAAGAGGGTCGAAGCCCTAAATTCTAAACCATAAAACGAGCCTCATATTGAGCCTCGGGACTTGTTATAGAGGCCGATAAACCTCAGGAGATCCAAGAGCCTCAGGAAAAAAGTAGCCTCAGTCCAAACTGTTTTAGAAGTCCGAATTTGGTTATAGGAAGGCCTCAGTATTTGTCTCAGTCCGAGAAGCCTCAGTGTTTATGACAAAGGACTGAAACAAACCTCAAGTCTTGAAGGAGCCTGCTTTTAAGGAAGTACAAAGGTTGAGGCTATTTGAGGAAATCCATCAAGTTTGTTTGCATCTATGAAGAGAGGATCAAAACCCTTATTTTGTGAATATATACCGAGAAGACCTCTGGACTGATTTGTTTATCCTATATGGCCCATTAATTATAAGTCCTATTGCAACCTCATTTGGACGTCTTTTGGAGTCATACTTTGTGAAAGGTTGTGTTGTTCAGAAATATTGTATGCTTATCTTCAAGCACAAATTAAAGCTAAGAACATCTTCAAGAAGTAGCAAATATGAAAGACAACAAGAAGCAAAAGGATTGTATCTCTATTTCAAATTATTTGACATGAAATCCTTATACAGAATAAATTGTTGATACAATGATTGTTGAAAAGGCTGATCTGTTTTGTTTATCCCAAGTGACCTTAGCCCTAGTTCAAGAGACAAAAAAAGCATGGATCTGCGCCTTGTTGAAGCTTGTAAAGTTGACAAAAGAACTGAGTAATGACTTGTATGGTGATCTATGAGAGGGCAATGGATGGAGTATGATCTCCAATGTGATATAATGACAATAAGAAGAACTGATGCTTTATGGTATTGAAGATCTGCTATGGGCACCATGTAAGCATACATACACACAGAATAATGTTGAGTTAGTTGTGGAAATGCAAGGGGACTAGTGAAGCTAGAAGTCTGCAGTTTAATGCTTGAGGTAAGTACCATCACTCAATTAGCCTACAATAATCAAGGTTTTTCTTTGGCATCATTCTTGTAAACCTCAGTTAGAGGAAAATCTTTGACAACAAATATGCTTGGTTGAGAGGACCTATATTAGAGTAGGATTGTGATCTTAGTCAAATCATAGGAAAGGTCCGATATGAAGAATCCATTAAGAGCAATTATGAAAATGTTAGATTCGTCTATTGATGCATAACATGTAAGCCACCTTGGCGTACTTAAGTATAATTCAGGTTAAATTTAGTGACCCATGTAAGTTCATTAAAGCGTTGAAGGTGCAAAGTTTGTGATATACTACAATGATATGTCTTGAAATTGCACGATTGTAAGTATAACTGTATTGAATGAGATATAGTGCAACGACAAATCCGTAGCTCGATAAGGTTTGAAGGAATCCTTCTCTCAAATATATCTTGGGTAGTTGCACTAGCATGTCTCTAGTATAAGGAATGAAACATGCAGAATCTCTATCTGAAGTGACACACACACACACACATATTAAAGTTTTGGAGTCCTATGTTTTTCTTACTGCGTTATTTTTTTGAATACGTTCAAAAACATGACATTGTTACAAAATATTAACAGCTTGCCCTATTGGATAAATAGCCTGGAAAGATGCATTGTATGTGGTGATGATGAGATATAACCTATATATGGGCACGCAGTCTGAAACTTTACACATTGTCAACTTGATAGAGGAAGCTCATTGGATATAACAACTCATAATGAAAATGAGGCCGAGCCCCCTTTCAAGGTTTAGACCGAAAGTCCTCTCAAGAGAGATGAATGATTTACAGATGTGCCATTATTACTATTGCTATGATGAAGTATAGGCTACTTAGGTTGAAAAGGTCAAATCTAAATTGCTAGTAATGCTGAAGCAATAATCAAGTATGCTGTATGGTTTTGGACAATTGGATATGCACATTGTAAAGTCTAAAATGAGTATTGCAAAATTAAGGTTTGTAAACCCTAGATTAATTTGAAGGATAATGAAACCCTAGGGTTTGTAAAGAAAACTGTAGAGATAGACCTAGAT
This sequence comes from Pinus albicaulis, assembly GCA_034641835.2. NCBI lineage: Eukaryota > Viridiplantae > Streptophyta > Pinopsida > Pinales > Pinaceae > Pinus > Pinus albicaulis. The sequence continues at coordinate 921,056,549 of CM076573.1, forward strand.
TAACGTTTTCGCCAAAAGAAGAAACCCTAGCTCATGCAAGGAAGAAATGACATCATGCTGATGATGAGGATGAGGTTGATAAAGTTGCTAGAAGGCCAAGATCAAGAGGGAGCTGACATTTTTCTATAATTCTCAAAAAGATAAGTACTTTATATCTCTCTTCTTTGATTATTATTGTTATTAGTTAGCTTGATGACGAGGATGAGGTTGATAAAGTTGCTAGAAGACCAAGATCAAGAGGGAGCTGGCATTTCCCTATAATTCTAAAAAAGATAAGTACTTTATATCTCTCTTTGATTATTATTGTTATTAGTTAGCCTTTTTTCTTTAATTATTTTTTGGGTTGTAATTGTTCTTCCATGGCCTTCTAGTGAGGATTGCAGGTACATAGTGAAGGCTGCCATGGATTTGGCAGCAAAAGGAAGAAGTGGAAGAATGAAACAAAGCCTGCGACAAGTGCATTTTTCTAGAATCGTGATTTGTGTTGAGAGATATTGTAGCTTAGAGGGAGTAGACATATTAGTAGGTTTGAAGTATACCTTGATTGTGCTCAAGATGGTGACTTCCAAATAGATCTACAAGATCTAGCATGCAACAATTGGCAATATAGACAAGTGCAAGCGAGAGTTGAGAATAGGAGGTTCTCCCAGAAAGAGGGAGAGGATCATGACAAGATGTTTGCTCCAGTTGTTAGGTACACTTCTGTTAGAAGTATTATCATTGCTTTGAATATTACACCAGGAGGATTCAAAGATTGTTTTTCTCAATAAATTAATTGAGGAAGAAGAAGTGTACATAGAGCTACCTTAGGGTTTGGAGGTACATGATTGAAAAAGGCTTTGGACGACCACAAGCAGACATGTTGGGCTTGGTATTCTTGGATTTTGGCTGATCTTATTTTATTATTATTTGCATCTGATGGAAGCAGAAAGACTCATGTATCAGAGGGAGCAACTGTGGAAAAAATAATTGCTTCTGTAACAAAGGAAGCAATTAGAGAGACTTGTCTTTACTTCAGAGGGAGTTGACCTTTGAGTTTGAAATGATGGTCTATTAGGCTAAGGGAGCAACCCACAAGATATGTTCTAGTGTGAGAGGGAGCACCCAGTCAGGGTGACAAGAAAAGCACTTGTGGATCTTGTGAAGGAAGTAGATAAATTTATGGTTGAGCCAAGGCATGTTGCTCAACATGTGTTGGAGTACCAGCTTGGTACAATTGGTCATGGCACAGTCAGTTATGGTTCGAGATATTTTTCAAATAGTGAAGTGTAGTTGCATGAATTCACAGATCCAAAGAGTGTTGAAGATAGAGAGAAATCATCAAGATTTTGCTTAAGTTTGAGCTATGTTATGATTTCTTAGATGAGCAGGAAGCAAACATTTGTCACACTCAGTATTGTAGGAGCCGAGTATATTGCTGCTGGATTGGCAAGTTGAGAAGCAATATGGCTTTAGAGGCTACTTGTAGGATTGTCTTGATTAGTTGTAGTTGACGACCACGATGATAGGTCGAAGCATAGTGAGATCTAGTACCGAGACATGGTACAAAAGGAAGCAGTGTGGCTTCAGTACTATTCTATAGTCAAGCAGATTGTTGACAAAGACTCTGTCCCAAAATGAAGTCTATATACTTCGAGGACAAGCTTGGAGTAATTGAGAATGTATCTCTCATAAGAGGGAGTGATGAAATTACAACATCAAGGACAATCATTCTTCCTAGGTCAGGTTGACCAGGATTAGGGAAAATGGTCCTGAGTATTGATAACATCATGGGCAAACATTCTTCCTGTGTCAAGTATGTTGACCAAATTAGGAAGAATGGTTCGACAGAGGACAATAATTCTTCTTGTGTCAAGTATGTTGATTGAAATTAGGAAGAATGGTCCTAGAGGCCCAAAATCACTCAGATGAGTGGTTTCCTCTCAACATCCAACTCATGTTACTCTCCAGATAAGTTGAGTGAGCCTAGTTAGCATCATGGCTAAAAAGTACTCGGATAGAGTATGGCCTTTGGGTTTGGGACTAGATTACTCAAATGGATTGAGTGTGTCCCTAGGGTTTCACCACGAGTCAAAGAGATTGATTAGGATGATGGTGAATCAGGATTAGTTTGTATACCATGGGTTAGAGGCGCTGAACAAAATCATGGTGACTAGTTGATGCTAACAATTTATCATGTGTCACAGTTGTTGACCAGATTATGTTAATTGGATGATGTTGTTGATTTACCATGTGTTATAGTTGTTGACCAAATTATGGTAATTGATTGATGCTATTGATTTACCATGTGTCACAGTTGTTGACCAGATTATGGTAATTGGATGGTGTTGATATTGATGATTTGTTATAACCTTCGAGAAATCTGTCAACATGAGAACACCTAGATAGTCATTATGAATACCTCCCTAGCTAAGAGGGAGTGTTGAATTTTGTAGCTATGGTCAGTCTTCATAATTAATATTTTAGCCCTTGATTTATTTGTAATAATGAATATAAGGCATTTCATGTTGGTTTTAAAAGAGAAATTTTGAATTTTGAAATTTAAATTATTATTGCCTCCAAAATGGAAAGTCGACCTTCCATAAGTTCAGGTTGGCTTGCTCCTATAGACGCACCACTTGGTATCATCCAACCACTATATAAAGCCAACTCGTCTCTCCTCTTCACTACCAATTTAGATCACTTCTGTGGAGTATAAGATCTTTTGTTTAAGCGAAGAAAAAGGAAAGATAAAAAGTTGAATTTGTGGGAAAACTCAATTATTTGAGGCAGATTAAAGAGTATCTAAGGCAGGCGAATTTTTTGGGTAGATCTATTGGGCAGAAGGCTGAATTCAGGGCACACTTATCTTTGGGCATATCGACTAGGTCTTTTCTACTAGTTAGTTTGACTTTATGACTTGATGTATCTCTGTTGAACTTATGATTTCTCTAAAAAAAAGAAGTGTTGGGTTTTTCCCCCATGTGGGTTTTCCCAGGGTAAAATGCTTTGTGTTTCTTGTGTGGCTCTCTTTATGATCCTACTGTCGTTCTTGTTCTACTGTTGATGATCTTTTGTGTAATTGCTTGATGATAAATGCGAATATGAAAGAATCTAAAATGAATATCATTAGAAGTAATTATCAGATTAGAAGACCATGAAAAATCAACACTTCGATCAAAGTCTTTCATGATCTAGGCAAGTCCTTTTGGCTTCTCAGGAGAGCATCTTCCCTTGGACCATTCACCCTTAGCCAAAGTCCTTTATGGCTTCTCAGGTGAATTACATCTATCTCCTATAGCCAAAGTCCTTTATGACCTAGCCAAGTCCTTCTGGATTTGAGGAGAAGATTTGTCTAATATTGTAATTGCCTTGGGCCATTCACCTATGGTCAAAGTCCTTTATGACCCATCCAAGTTCTTTTGCCCTCTCAAGTGAATGTATCCATCTCTCCTGATCAAAGTCCTTTATGACATCGTTGTTGAGAAGTGTAGTGAAGAAGGGTCTTCTTCATGACTTGTTTCTTAGTAAGCCTTAGTAAAGAAAGACCACAACCTGTCTTCATTAGCATTCACGAGTTCCTAGGAAATAGGACGAGTCACGAAGCACTTAATTCATGCGCACGAGTTGGAGGCTCAATTTTGTTTGTTTGTAAGTGCGGGTTTATTTTTGGAAAAGGACGAGGTAGTGCGCTTCAATTTCTGATTAAGGTAGGACGAGTTAGAAGAGTCACTTTGATTCAGTTAACAAATCAATCGCAAGCTCGAGCTCTAAAATTAACTGGCTAGATTTAGCATGATCGAAAAGCTTATAAGGAGGACGAAGGCACAAAATTCAATCAATTGTTTTGTGTGCACAAGGTTGTGAAACAAGACAATAGCTCATGAGTTTGTGAGAGATAGCACCAAGTTGTGTGTGAGGAGAGCTTGTTGTGGAATAACGTATCTAGGAGCAACCTATACGTAGTCTTGAGGCAAAGAATTTCCTTGTGGAAGTGTGCTAGGAATTAGGAGAAATTCCTAAATAATAGGGGCCTGCTTAGCGCTAAGAAATAGGAGATTTCTAACAAGATAAGAGTAGAGAGGCAGCACAAGGAAATATAGGAGTTAGGTCAAGTTCTTGCAGGGAGGTTTTCACCTAAGTACTAGTAGAGAGAACGACCATGTTTTTTGTGGAAACAATTTTCCTTGTAAAGAGATCAATTGCTCTATTTTTTGTCAATAAAATCCTACAACAAAGCAGAGGGTTTTCCCAGTTGGGTTCCCGAGAAAAAAACATTGTCTCGTGTAATTGTGTCTTTATCTCTGTGTTTAATTCCGTTGCTTTTCTTGTTGAGGAATTTTGTATCTTGGTGACAAGTCAACTGGTTCAATTTTCAGAAATCATCTAAGTGTTTGCAGAATTCCAAGGAAATTCAACACCATCCAAAAGCCCTTTATGGCTTCAAGAGATGGTCTGCCCTAAATTTGTAAAGACATCAACTCTCCCTCTCAATGAGGGAGACAAGCTGCATCATGCCAAGTTTGTCTCTAAAGCATACAAACTTCACTCTAAACAAAGGCTTGGTGAGAATGTTTGCAATTTGCTCATTTGTGTATATGTACTGGAGTTCCATTGCTACTTTTTGCACCATGTCTCAGATGAAGTGACTTGATCAAGGAGTCCTACAAGAAGCTTCAGAAGCCACATTGCTTCTTGACTTGTGACACTGGTTGCAATATACTTCGCCTCTACTATATTGAGTACAACAAAAGTTTGCTTCTTGCTAAGCTAGGATAGTTGATCCCAGGTTGAAGCAATATCCCCGAGGTGCTTTTTCTGTCCTCTTTACTCCATGCTCAATTTGAATCCATATATCTCTACAGCCTCACTCCCACTTGAGACATATCTTAGACCATATCTAACTGTACCACGCAAGTTCCTCAACACATGCTTCGCTGCAACCCAAGGTACATGCCGTGACTCAACCATAAACTAGCTTAGGGTGCTCACTGCAAAGCAAATATCTGGCTTGGTACATCAAGGATCCAATCAACTGCTTGTACATCGTGAGATTCACCAAATCTGAATCTCCAATCCCAAGAAATAGTGTATTTGGCCAGAATCCTTCATTTCAATCTCTGAGACCAACTCCCTCTGACACTGAAGTAGGTCTTCTTGTGGTAGTCCTAGCCGCTCCCTCTATCACAGAAGCAAATCCTCTTGGCACTACTTCTCCCTCTGTCATGTAAGCAAGTCCTTTTGCCACTGCTGCTCCCTATGTTATGTAAGCAAGTCCTGCTATTGACATGGTCTCCTTAAAGAAGGCATACTCCTCCTAGAGACCTTTTGTCTCTTAGCATCCTGACATTCTCAACCCATGACATCCTCTAGAAAAGTTGCTCCTTCCACTTTGCTTGATAGTCTGCTCCCTTGGAAATGGAAGCTCTTCCTCTCATTTGGCATGATCTTGGATGCAAGGTTACTTGGGAGTGGGATCGGGAGCAACATTTTCAGAAGCTCTTAGTTCGGGAGCGAATTTTTATATAATATATATATTTTTATATTTTGATGCATATATGTCAACAAAAGCATGTAGAATGATGAATTAGATATAGAAAAGCATAAAAACATAGATTGAACCATATAACATCAGTCATCTAGAAATTATAATCTTCATCAACCACGTCCACAAGTTAGTAACATACAACATATTGAGTCTCATGATTCATCAATCTTAAAGTTTCAAGCTTTCAAAATTCAATATATAACATTTATCGTCATTGATCACCGAAGTTGTACTTGTAAGCTAAGTGTAACCATTGCAACAAAGAATATCTAACATGAAATGAAATGTTATAAAATAAAATGAAATGAAATATCTTTCAACTTTCATGAAGAATCATATTCATAATTCATTACCAATGAGTTATAATTGTCAACTTCAAACTTAAATTGTCATATATTGTTTAAAAAAAGTATTATAATAAATATGAAAGAGTTAAAAATGATAAAAACTACTAGAAACTAGAAAATACAAGTAAATATATTATCTATCGTTAATTCTTAAGCCTCTTGCAGCCATGAGAAATGTCTAATTTTTGAGTCTTGTTGGAAAATCAAGATCTTTGTCATTAATATCACCCTCTAAGCATTAATATCCAAAGGTATCTTTGTCATTACCTCTGGATTTGTATAGGGATCTTTGCCATTAATATCACCCTCTAAGCATTAACATAAGATAGAAAAAAACATAGCATGTTAGGTCAAGATTTTGTTTGAGTGATGGGTACATTTTTAGTAGGGTCATGATAGAGGAGTTCGACAACCAATGTCACTAACATCAAGGTACATAGAGGGATTGTTGCTCTTTATTAAATACGAGTTCCATACCCCAATACATGACAAAATCCAATGGAAACATTGCAATCCCCCCATTCCTGAAATCCTGAAAAATTGATAATTCTGCTAGATTTTGAATGAGATCTAATTCTACTTTCTCCATATGAAATCTAATGAGGTCGGAACCACTCTCAAACATCCTGAGTCATTTCATGGTAATGTTAAAAATTTAAGCAAAAGGATGAAAATGAAGATTAAGGAGAATGTCACTTTTACTTTAAGAATTTAACATTACCATGAATCACATATCGATACTAGGGCAATAGGCTTGATCATTAGGCTGCCCCACTAAAAAATCACTGTTTCTTTGAAAAAAAATTGCATTTGGAATTTTTTTGCAAAAAAGGCTAGGGAGCGAAAATTTCGCTCTCGGGGTTGCTCCCGAATCGCTCCTGAAGGGGGCGCGCTCCAAGAGCGGGTTTGAAGGGGGGGAGCCGCTCCCCTGCAACCCTGCGTGGATGTCCTAACAATCTGTACAATTTCTTTCTTTCAAACACCAATCATTCTGTTGAGTATGTGGTCAAGCTCTTACAAAAAAAATTGATCATCTGGTGACTAGAGCAAAAAACTATCCTTGTAGTCCACTCCCTCTTACTGGGAGAACCCACTTGTCACAAGCCTTGTTTTGTTCTTCTTGATGTTGCCATCTGCTGTTAGAATCATTACCCTAGGCAACCTTCACGATGTACCTGCGAACCTCATACAAGATGCCATGGAAGAAGCAATTATAACCAAGAAAAACATACAATGACAAGAGGTTGACCAAGGAATAATAATAGTCATCAAGGGAGAAAAATATGGATTACTTCTTTTTTGATTTAGAAGGAAACCACTAAGGGTTGTAGGGAATTGTCAATTCCCTCTTGATCCTTTCCTCCTTGCAGAAATCAATGAAGTCCATTTTCAATCTTATTAAGTTTGGATTCCTTTGTCTTCTTTTGAGGTGGATGCTTATCTTCGTCCTCAACATCAGTTGTTGATGCATGCTACTTTCCTTTCTTTCCTTGCATGAATTGTAAGGGCATATTTTATTCATATTGCAGATACACCAAGGGTCAACAATAACCTAGTATCAGTACCAAGTCATTCCATATGCTATCAAAGAGATAAACCAAGTATGTATCACACAAACTCCACTTGCATCTAGCATTCCAAGTCTTACTCTAGGGTTTCATGATTCATCCAACAAACCCTAGGACTTTGTCATCCTAGACTTCAATACAAGTTGTAACCTCCAAGTCTTCTCTCTCTTGTACCATCCAAGCATAAAGACTCTAAGATGAATACATCAACAAAGACTCCTCAACTTCCTAACCATAACAACCACTGATCACCTTACTTTGTCTAATAGACTTCCTTGTAGCCCTTTATCTGCCTTCTAACACTTGGTCTAGCTGATCTAGGCACTTTCTAGCCCTTAGTTGTCCTCATTTAGGTCTTGACCTACTTGCAACCTTCTTGTCTGTCCTAACCAAGGCTACTGGACCACTGTTTAGCCCTTCTCTAAGCCATGACCACCTCAAAATTCCTTGCTACTAGCCTACACCACTTTGTTTTTCCTATCCTTAGGTCTCAAACCAATGTCTAGACAAAAGTCAGTTTTGTCTAGACATTTGCCAGGTTTGTCCATACCTCCCATAGGTGCTTCATCCAACCTTCACAACTCAACCAACCTTCCTATTGAATTCGACCTGCCTTTATCAGCTCTCTGTAACCCTAACCAAGCCACTTAGTACCCTTGACCAACCTCCTTTTTCATCCACAACTCCTCGGCCTACCCCGTTCTTCTTACAGCTGCCTAGGCAGGCCCTGCATCCCTTGGCTTGTGGTCCCTATGGCTTGCAACCCTTGGCTTAGGTCTCCGCCCACATTGCACAGAGATTCACTCGGTCTTTTGTAACAAAACGTGCCCTTGCTTTTATCATCTTGAGCACAAAACACTTCTACTCGGCCTCTCTTGGACAATTGTGGCTCTCTAGGGCTTCTTTTTCTCCACAGATGATATCCATTTCACTTGACGTTAGTGGCTGCTCTTTCAACAAAGCTCTGATACCATGTTGAATTTTCTACAATAAGCACAATAGAAACCAATCTTTTGATTTGATAATTACTACCTAATGATGTTTAACAATTTATCTTTGTGTCACTGATATCATTGAGCAATTATACACAAAAATATCTTAACAATAATTCAACAAAAACAATAAGATCATAAAGAGACAACCATGCACAATAGAGACAACAAATTTGCCCAACAACTCTTCTTCTAGGAGAAATTATTCTTCAACAAGGTTTACAATTCTAAATTGTCTAGAAATCTTTGCCAAAATCCAAGTCCAAACTTAAATCAATTCGTCCTCTATCTGCTCTCACGTGTGATTGCTATAGAAGAGAGATGATGATGATGATTGATCGAAATGAAGATGTCACATTGTATATATATACAAGTGGAATGGGTGCATTTACCCCAAGGGACACGTCCCTTCATGAGCTGGGATGACTTGTCCTTTTTGAGGCCTCTTGGCATTCGGGAAAACCTCCCAATGCTACACAAAAATCAATAGTGGGGCGGGGGGAGGCTTCTTGCAACATTGTCTCATACCCTCATACATGATAAATCCAATGAAAATGCTGCTGCAATTCTGAAATCTTGAAATTTGTTAAATCTGCTAAATCAGGATATGAATAGATTTAGGATATGAATTCTGTTTACTCCATATGAAGTTTGTTGAGGTTGGAAAGACTCTCAAACATTCCGAAACAATTATTGACAATGTTAAAAATTTGAAGTAAAACTTGACCTTTCCTTTATATTTCATTTTGATATTTCTTCTATCTTTCCTTTTTAGCCTTTTTCAACTTTACTTCAAGAATTTAGCATTACCTATAATTCTCAACATATTTGGTCAAAGTTCAAACCCAATAAAAAACTGAGTCAAAAATGTTGAAACCATTTTAGAAACTTGCTATACGAGCTTGTGCTACAGCCTTGAAACATGTTTCATGCTGTATGGACTCGTTGTATGGCCTTGAAATGTGTTTGAAGGCTATATAAATCGTGTTCCCTTTTTCTGTACATGATATGCCCCCCTAGGGTGCGTTCCCTACAACTTAAAAAGAGTGAAACACTATCCATTGTGCCAAAATTTCCATGGACTTGCTCCCAATGTTGTTGATTCCTTCGAAGCTTAAGCCAGATAGGTGGGGCAAACCTTTGTTACGAGAAACAACAGATACTGTCAACTGTCAAACCAAGAAACAAGGGTCCAAGGTTTTCGAGTTGAGAAACATTTTAGATTCCCCCCCCTACAACTTGTGCCTTATCATCCCTGTTTATTTGACTGTCCTTTGTATGATACATTTCTTTTTCCAAAGAAAATCTTTGTGGGAAGCCTAAGGGATGCTTCCCTACATTTCTAGATAGCATCCCTCGTAAGCTTGTTGACGTGGACTAGTGCTATTAAGCCAGGGGATTTGAATGAGGTATTTGGTGGCATAGAACTAGGCAGTTGCCCAACAACATTGGAAATAGTTGGTTTTCTGACCTCTTGGGCAAGCTAAGGTGTGATAAATATGCAAGAATAATTATATTTTAACCTTCATCATACAAAAAGAATTATAATTATCTTTAAGGAATCTCAGGGTTGATGGCTTTATAGCTAAAGAAATCCATTAAAATTGAATCACACAATATGCAACATTTTGACAAGAGACACCTATGGTCATTTTTGCTTAATCTTTGCGACACCTATGGTCATTTTTGCTTAATCTTTGCATCAGGCCAAAACATTATAAAAGCCAAATCAATATGCATATATTCCATACTTATTCTATGATTATAAATCCTCCCAATTAACTAATTCCTAAACACCAACAATCCCAAATTTATAAAAGGTAGTTGAATTGCCAACTCATTGTGTTGTGCTGCTAAGTGAGAAATGGACAAACCTCATAAAAGAGGCATTGCAGTGACAAATTATTTTCGGACTAATAGAAAATCCCTATCATGCATGAACAATAAAATTCATTCAAATGGAAATACATAATAGTTATTTATCTTATACTTACATAGAGTTAATATCATTAATTTGGAGAATCTTACATCAAACTATTTCCCTTGTATTTATCACTCTTCACCACCTCTTGTAAAAAAAGCATTATGTTCAATAAAGGCAAGTGACAAATTTAATTTTGTATTGGAGAGGGAGGCATGGAATCTACATAGCAACTAGCTTGAATATTGCCATCTGCCCCACATTATACTGGACTGGGTTATTGACTAGCTAAGACACATGATGCTATGACATCAAGACACTGGTGTTTGACACGTATGTTAGTGTTTTACTTGATTTCTCTAATAGTATTCTCTGTAGCATGGTGCACCAATGACATGCTTCGACAAAGTCATCCTTTCTTGATTCTTGTGCACACCATGTTGGTGGGTTGATGATGGTGCAACATTAGGTTAACTTGGGAGGCATATTGAATCTAACGATTGTTGGTCTTCATAATTGTATTTGATGAAAAGAAAGAAAAATAAATTTTATTGTAAAAGAAACTGACTTATTAAAGCATGAGTTTCATGCTTAGGTCAATGATTTTTAGGTCAAAGTCCCCATTGAAGGCTTCTAGGTTTTGTTTTGAGTCAATAGAGTCATTGCCATTTTTATTAGACCCTTCTTGGACTTTTGTATCATGTTAAAATAATTAATTAATTTTGAGTTAAAAGAGTCATTTGTCACCTCCACACCAAGTCGGCCCTGTCCTCATGAAGTCAGCTTGGATTAGGGCTATTCGACCCAACAGAAAGGCTATATATAAAGGCAACTTGATTCATTTGAAGCACTCACTCGATAAGTTCAATCTACAAGAGAAAGAGGCAGATAAGAAGAGTGAAATTGCAGGAGGAGGAAGGAAGAAGCTGGGAAGACTAAAATCGAGTTCTTGGGCATCTTTCTCTCACACCTGCGAAGTTTTTGGGCTAAAGTTGGGGCCGAAATTTCTGAACTTATTGCAGGTGCGAAATTCTGAAGCTGGGGGCCGAAATTCTGGATTGACGCTGCATCTAAGATGCTGACACCTGGAGACTTCAGCAGGGATCATCTACTGGAAGGAAGGGCGACTTGGTGACTGGAGGAGGTCTTTGCCTATTTCTAAAAGGTCTTGGATTGTCTCATCTTGGTTTGAATCTACTAGTGGAAGAGTTGGACTGGGTTTTCCCCTTGGAGGGGTTTTGCCCTCACTGAGTGCCTACATCTTCTGTCTCTTGTTCTTGTGGTCTTCATATACATTTAATTTGGTAATTTCTTGATGAATGATAAACTAACAAAGAAATAAAAGAAACCAACTTAAATCACAAGTAATTATCAAGAAAGAGGAATCAAACCTGAATTCCTATAAGCATTGATGTTTCGACAAGGCAAACTGTAGATATGTAAGAGAGGTAGAGGATGCATGTGTGTGCTGAACTTATCTTATTTCTTGTATTAGTTGTTTGCCAAATTGAATTGCCTTTCTTACAAAATTATAAATTATTGTTTTGACCTCCAATGCAGTTTAGTTTCAATGTTAGAATAGGATGCGTGCATGGTAGGATATCTAGAATTTTCCCAACACATGAGATAGGGTTGATTTGAGTTATTGAATGCCCAAATCCCGAGGATATGGTGGATGCATCTAATGCATATGCAATAACTCTGCATGTGTGCTAATTTAGGACAGCTACTCATGTAAGGTTGGGCACATTTTTCTAGGCTTGTTAGAGTTAGGGTTTCTATCCTAACCTAGGTGCTCCACTAGGATGGAGACTTTTATTGTAAACGCTATTGTCTTCCTCTTCTATAAAGGAGACATATGGTGATTTGTTGGGATGGAGATATTCATTGTAAGCCCCATTGTCTTCCTTTTCTATGAAGGAGACATAGGGTGATCAGCTAAGATGGTTAGCGTAATTGAGTTTTGAGATGTTGTAGTGATTTTTTTTTTTAGATTTCTGTAGAAGATAGATGTAATTGCGAGTTCAAATAAGAGTTATTACTGTTTGTATTTCCAACAGTATGTGTCTCAATGTTGAAAAAATTGGAATGGACAAAAAATCAGCAAGGGTCCAAAAATTATTGTTTCGGAAAAACGGTGAAAAAATCGGCAAACATAAAAAAAATACATAATGTATTCATTTTAATTTTTTTTTAAACATATAAAACAACAACAACATCAGATAAACACATTGGCACACAAATATGGAGAAAGCACTGATATATATATATATATATATATATATATATATATATATATATATATATATATGATCCATCGTAGTTGATATTGAATCCTGAAGGCTGATAGTTGTCCATTTTTTAGCTAATATAGAAGATGGTGCTTTAAAATGCATAAATGCTTTAAGTAGAAATGCTAAATGCAATGAATTTATTGATACTGAAAATAAACAATATGCATTGACATGCACACAATTTTAGTCCCTTTCTTTTGGTTTTTCACTTTTGCAGATCTGAATCCTCCGAGACTTCTTTCTTGCAGGGTGTTTGTGGTGCAGATACATTTACTAGCACCTCGATTCTTAAAGCTACCCAGAAGATAGTTGCAAAAGAAGGGATTGCAGCTTTATTGAGAGGCTTGAAACCAAGGATGCTCTTTCATGCACCTGCAGCAGCTATTTGCTGGTCTACATATGAAGCAAGTAAAAACTTTTTGCAGCATTGGAATGTGAAGCAACAGGCTGAAAATTGATGGCTCGAACAACTTATTCCATGTATTTGAGGTGTACCTGCAAGAGCCTTTTGTGAGAAGGTATGCTAATATTCCTCCTCGATTGATACTGTAACTTCGGAGCTTCTTAAATGGGTACATATTTGATCTTATGCATTATTTAGTACTGTCCTATTTGTATAACCGAACAAAAAAAAAGCTTTATACGTTAGTATTTGCTGAAGCTTTCTTGTGAAACTTTTGAATTCTAAAATATTGCCTAATTCTTAAGGCTTTGTATTTGACAGGTTCCATGGACTATCTTAGGGTACAGCATATATCAACTGCAGTGAAGTTTACTCGATTTACATCGGTCTTCCGTCAACTGAACTACTCAATGAGTTATGTTGGCATTCCATCATTTGCACCAAGTGATACATCTCTGTAGCATAGAGAAAGCGTTAATCACTCATGTATCAAAAGGGTCCATTGATATTCAATTTCCATATTCTGAAAATGGATCTTGAATTGTCTTGGCATGCAATATTATTTATAATACAAACGAATTGGCTAATTTGTAGAATTTTTGAAAATGGAGAATTTGAGGGCAATTACTTGAAATTCTTACCAGTAGAAAAAGAAATTCATTACATCACAGGTCAAAATGTTAGGGAGTATATATACAAAGCTACCTACTTGAGCAGCTTTTCTTCATTGGTGTAAGGGAAGCTTTGGTGTCAAATCAATTTTTTGTACTAGGAATGATGAAAAGTAAACTACTGCATTTCTGTCTTATACATCCCATTGGCTATGGTGTATTGATACTCGTCTGTTTGTATGTTTTGTAACGTAATTGACAGTAAAGCTTATTCCACGAACATCCAACAATATAGAGAAGTAAAATGGCAAAGGCCATTTTGTTGAAAATGCTGCATGGGAATATGTCATGCAATTAATGTTTTCTTACGTATTTGCACCTTCAAAGCTTTTGTTCGATACATAGTCTGTGATTTACTGATGTGCTCATAGTCTGTGATATACTAATGTGCTTGCTTATTTTATATGCACAAATGCTTTGCCTTTATATGAACTTAACGTTTCAATGTTTCTTCGACATACATAGTCAATGATTCACTAATGTGGTTGCTTATTTTACATGCACAAATGCTTTGCTTCCAGATGATCTTAATCTCTCAATGTTTTGTCCCCACTTGGTGTGGCACAAGTTATGCTGTGCACAAGATCGACACATAATATGAGAGTACTCTCCCAGTAAGTAGTAAAGTGTCCAAAAATATTGAGTTTTAACTTGTGCACATGATCGACACATAATATGAGAATACTCTCCCATGTAAGTAGTGAAGTGTCCAAAAATATTGAGTTTATTAGGCACAAATATTTGATTAGCATTTAAGACAGTTAGGCTATGCATAAGAAATCACATAAACTGAGTACTATTCCTTACCAGTAGTAAAGTGACAAAAAAGATTTTCAGACCTAAATGTTTGATTAATATTTAGGAAAGTGGGCGAAGTATCCTGTTAGCATCTCACTTAAATCAGTTTGGCTTATGGGACATGTGAAAGTCCCATTGATGATAGAAGGAAGTCGGCTTATGAGACATGTGAAAGTCCCATTATTGATAGAAGGAAGTTGTTGGTGTTTTGGTAGGGATAATTTGTCCACCGTAATCCGACATTAATTTTATCAATCTGGGAGCGTATCCTTTCAAGGCAACGCGCAAGGTATATGCAGGAACAAACACATAATCCGTTCAACCAAGGGTTTATGGTTAAGATTCAAAACATTGCCGTGAAGTAAAATCAAATGCTGGACATTCAAAACAATCTTAACAGTAAAAAATAATAGCAGCAACCATAACAAGAAATAATCCACACACATACACAGACGCAACGCCTGATCAGAAGAGCGGGCCCAGCTCTCTGATCAGGGCTGCATTGCTCACGAAAATGCTTTAGAATAGCAAAACCAACAATATTTTATTGATCTGTAAAATGTGATTACAATCTCCTTTCAGGAACCCCTAATTACAGGAACAATGTCCATTTTATACACAGTACAAGGGAATAACAAATTTCCCTGAAACATGATAACTGCGCATTCAGAAATGGACTTTGGTTGGAACGGCATGAACAACAGATATTCTGGATAAAGCAAGGGTCGAGAATGGGCCCAAGGAATCGTGATTCCAGCTGCGCGATCTCCCTTTAACTGGCTGTTACCAATTCTGTTGCAAATTGCTGGAGCAAGGGTTCCTGTTTTCCAATCTGTAATCAAACACGGATCTTAGTGCCGCAATTAGGTAAAACTCCGCGACTTTACTTCATTAATTAAAATATTCCAATTGGACATTCACCATGGTTAAAAAAAAAAAAAAAATATTCCAATTGGACAAGTTAGGGGTATTTACCTCATGAGTTTAACATGACAAATATAGGTAATTAAACAAAAAGGGTCAGAAAGGATGACAAAAATGGGCAGAGAGATAGCCAGATTCGGTGTCCAACATCTCCCCCCAACTAGCCTTCTGCATGCCCTCATGCAGTCCGCTGCCTCCGCAGATCTGGGTTCTACAACCTGTGAGCTTCATGAAGCCCGGCGAGATCATACTTTAGAGACATCTCTGTCCCCAGAACTTTAAATCCATCTGAGAGGAGGACTTCCTTCCACCAATCTACTGGAACGTTGTACGCAGGGGTATAAACTTCTGCAGGCAACCAAATAACAGGGTACTGGAACTGAAGCCCCATCCACCGAATCCCACATGTTGGATGCATGCCACATATCTGGGTACCCTGGCAAGTGCTTGCGCAAAATTAGGCGCCCCAAAAGGTTCTCTATTCCGGACAGTTGTTGGTGACATCATCCATATTTTCTGACAACAATCGAGGGCCTCTTTCTGAGAAACAATTAATTGATTAATACAAAGATCAAGGCACCACCTTTGTGTCCTTAGCATTCTTTCTTTATTCTCCTCAAATTTCGAAAAGGCATGGTGCTTATTGTACACTGTGTCTGACCTCCCATGTTCCCCTCTTACTATAAATGACTTTGTGACTTGATTGGACTCAAAAGTATCACAAGCCTTCTGCCAATGAATTTGATTGAAAGCATAAGAGGTGAGGGCCCTTAGATGGATGTCTCCTACATATGGGACTGGATTAAAGTCTCTGTCCAACCGTAACAAATACCCATGCAGATAAAACTCACACATCAAATGCTGAGTTGGCACATCATGATTTCTCATGATTCGGAGGAATTGTACGCCATCTTCAATCTCATAACTGACCTCGTTCTTAATACTCTCCATGCAAAATAAAAGGAAACGTTCATGTAAAAATAAAGAATAGCAAGAAGCAGGGGGACGACATGCCATCACCTCTTGCACCAATTTGAAGATTTGTTCCTTATCATTCTTCAGCTCGGCCACTTGCTTTTCCAGCTGCTCCATCTTGCGCTGCTGCTTTGCATGCCTTAACTTCATAATATCTATACGCTCCACATATCTGAAGATGGTTGTGGAGGCTTTTTCTTCAGTCCTTTTGATCTCTCTTTGATACTGGGTCGTAGTAGACTTCCATGTTTGTAATTCAGCCGTTAAGGCATACTCTCTGGCCTCGAACAAATGTTCGATTGGGTCTGTCTCAGTTTCTGCTTCGACCCTGTCAACCTTGGGTCTCTTGGCTTGCAGTTTATACTTATTTATGTGCTTCTGCATTCTGTGCACTCTTCTTCTCAAACTCCTTACTTCCAATTTTAACTGCATGGTTTCCTTGAACTGATGTTGGTATCTTTGTTTGATAGGGGGTCTTCGCAGCCCGCACAACTCTGCTTCCTCTTGCTTAACCTATATTCCCTCAGCTTCGGCAGCTGGAGGTGAATCCCTCGGAACTGCCTCTGTTGGGCCGACAGTCGGTCCAATTTCCGCTGCATGTTCTTCTTCCATTCTTTCTTGTTTTACTCTTTTTATGCCTTCATGCGCCATTGGTGCATTCGTCGAGACTGCTCCGCTTGGTCCCTCCTCTCCACCAATGGCTGTTCTCTCGTCAGGTACATTCTCCTCAAACAATGGTGTCCCGGTAAGATGTCCTTTTGCTGATGTGCCTATTGGGGTTTCTTCTGGTTGTAGCCTTCGTTTTAGATTTGAAGCCATAGGAATGGCAACACTTTCTTCTTCTCTTTGCTCTGGGGAACGGATTACTCGCACTCCCTTAGGCAAAAAGACAAGAAACTGGAACAAATTCTCTCCATTCAGTTCTGAGGTCAACGCTGGTTCTTGTGGAGCAGCGTCGGCCTCACTCCTTGGTTCCCCCGCCATTAGGAGCAGCGTCGGCCTCACTCCTTGGTTCTCCCGCCATTTCCCCTGTATTCTCTCTAGTCGGAGTGGTCACGACTGCTTCCTCCACAGGTTCCATATTAACAGGGGATCCCTGTGGAGTGGCCTCTGTGCCCATTGCACTGTTTGTCCGCTCAACTGGCTCCGCGGACTGGTATGGTTCTTGTGGAGCAGCCTCGGCCGAAGTGCCAGTAGGAATTTATGCAGCTTCCATCGATTCGGCTTGCGTTTGGAGAGCCGACTCTTGTTCACACTCCTCGGTCTCCATCTCCATTTCCTCAGGCTCCTCCTGATCAACATAATCATCCTCTTCATCTCCCTGCACGGCTTCGTCCTCTTCTTCATTCTCCTGCATAGCTTCCGGTTCCTCTGCCCTAGCAGCCAGGGCAGCTTCTATTTCTTCCTCTGTGGAGTTTCGAAACCATTCCCACGGAATCGGAATCTTGTCAATGGCATTCAACACTAACAACTGCACCAGCCTGTGGTGGGAAAGGACCGCCAACACCTGCCGCGCCCCCCGAGCCGAGTTCGCCATCAAATTCAGGCTTCTTAGAAGAAAATAGGGCGCGTTCATTGAAAAGGCTTCCGCTTGGGGAAACCGCAAGTGCGCCAATATGCGCAGGTGGTATTTAAAAACAGTGGAATATCTTCCCTCATATTTAATCATAGCCTCTGCAACTTCTCCCCACGGCCGCGGTAATGAAGTTCTATCGTATCCTCGGCCCTTCTGCGCGATGCTCTCTCCGGCTTGGAGAAAAGCTTCGGGGAGTTCCGGAAGAGGGGTTCTTCTGGAAAACCAACGTTCTCCACCCTGTGGTAATCCACTGACCTTCACAATAGTGTCCTCTGTGACTGGAATTTCAAGTCCACGAATCCGAGAAACTCCTTCCTCCAGATTCAATGCAAATTCCATTGTGATTTCTTCATCCCAGCGATTCAACCTGTCAAAGTAAACGTCCCATCCTGCATTTTCGAATACCTGCCATACTTCTCGATTACTTCGGATTCTTGTTGAATCATCGGGCTCATGGCGCACAGATCGACCACCCATTGCTTGCAGAGGCGGAAGCGGCACGATGACTACAGTTAGCTGGCAAGGGAGAGTGACAGGGCTCCGAACTATTGGTAACTGTAATAACGTCATGGCCACTTTCAAATATAATGGATAAACAGTACTGGTACATTTGGGATTAATTGACAGATTGCAGTAGTACTGTTAGATATTCTAGGATTTAATGCGGAATGTTTGAGAGGTGACTGATATGACTTTTATGCGTACAAGTATGCATCCCAACTCAACGATATTATTACAGAGTACTTAAGATCATTAAATTTGATTTGGTGGGAGTCGTATGTCATAAGTACCTTTACTAAGTACGCCGTTAGCCATTATGATGGTACCCTCCCCCCAACTTAAATGACGGCCGTCCTTGGCACGTTTGACTATCCTTTTGGAATATTTAATTAAATCCATAAAATCAACGGAGACATACTTGTGGACTTACCTTAAGGTGGAGTAACCGCAGAAATGTCTGTCGTGAATAGTGAGTAACGACAACAGTGAGTAACAACAGCTACGGAGTAACGGCAGTGGCGGAGTAACGACAGCGACGGAGTAACGACAGCTACGGAGTAACAACAACGACAGTGTAGCAGCAACTTCGGAGTAACAACATCGACAGTGTAACAACAACTTCGGAGTAACAACATCGACAGTGTAACAACAACTTTGGAGTAGCAGCGTCAGCAGTGTAGCAGCAACTTCGGAGTAACAACGGCGGCAGTGTAGCAGCAACTTCGGAGTAACAACAGCGGCAATGTAGCAGCAACTTCGGAGTAACAACATCGACGGTGTAACAACTTCAGAGTAACAGCAGCGGCAGTGTAACAACAGTTACAGAGTAACAACAGTTACAGAGTAACAACATAAGTGAAACAAATTACTTCTGTAACAACACTGATGGAGTAATACACCGAATGTTACTTTCCTCCTGGCCATAATTCTTTTATTATCCCTGCAAAACACAAACAAGTGAGTAATAACCACATTTTTTTTATATTTTATTTATTTATTATTATTATTATTATTTTTTAGATTTAATGGAGAGTGAGAGTGTCTTCTATTGCAATAACCATTAGATCAGCTGAATCTGAAAGGGTTTTAACAAAGGCATCTTTAGAAGCTGGACGATGATATAATTTTAGACGGTGTCCATTCACCACAAACATGGTTTGATTGTCATCAATTGTGATTAATCTAACTGTTCCATTGTCGAGCACTGCATCCACTTGATATGGTCCCATCTAGCGAGTGCAGAGTTTGCCTTTGAAATCCTTGAATCGGGAGTCATACAGTAACGCCCAATCCCCTTCATGAAACACCTTAGTTTTGATGAATTTGTCATGCCATTTCATTCTCTGCTGTTGAACAACAGTAGTTCTCTGGACAATTGCTGATCGAATCTCATCTAACTCATTCAGCTGTTCCAGTCGGTGTTTTTGTGCTTCTAATAGATCTAAACCTACTTCTAGAGCTGTTCTGAGTGTGCTAATTTCAAATTCTACTGGAAACAGGGGAGATTTCCCATAAACGAATTCAAATGGAGAAAATCCCGTTGTATTCCGCCATGTTGTTCTATAGGCCCATAAAGCTTCTGGAAGTTTTTGTGCTCAATCCCGGCGATGACTTGCTACTGTCTTGGTCAAGATATTTTCCAATACCTTGTTTTTACTCTCAACTTGCCCATTCGCTTGTGGATGATAGGGGGTTGTTACTCTGTGTTTGACCCTGTATTTTTGCATCAATTTCTTTATCATATGAGATGTGAACTGCGGTCGTCCATCTGATACAATTTCTCTTGGAGTCCCGTACTGAGCAAAGATTTCTTCAAAAACGAAGTCTGACACTACTTGCTCTGTTGCTCTTGTGACTGCCCTAGCTTCCACTCATTTGGTTACATAATCAGTACAAACTAGGATGTAGGCTTTCTGATGAGAAGGTGGGTTAAAGGGTCCAAAAAAATCAATGGCCCATTTCTCAAATGGTTCAAGGACTATCTGGGGTTCAAGAGGCATTTCATCTGCTTTCCCAGGTTGTCCCATCCTCTGACAGCTATCACACCTTTGAATATAATCCCGAGCATCACGAAAGATGGAGGGCCAATAGTATCCCATCTGCAGCGCTTTATGACCTGTCCGTTTGTCTGCAAAATGTCCTCCATAGGGTCCATCATGTGTAGCCCTTAAAATCTCATAAATATCATTTCCTGCCACACAACGCCGAATCTGCTGGTCAATCCCTGTATGGAAGAGATATCCTGCGATCCATGAATATCGGGCACTCCTGTGAATGATCTTCCTTTGCTCCTTATAGGACAAGTGATGAGGCACCTCACCTGTAGCAAGATAATTAGCAATATCTGCATACCACGGAGTGTTAGTAGACACTGCAAAAAGATGCTCATCTGGGAAATTATCTTCAACTGGTGTATTCTTACCATCATGTTCTAACCTAGATAAGAAATCTGCAACCACATTATCCTTCCCTGGTTGATCTACTATAGTAATATCAAATTCTTGTAGTAGTAACAACCACCTTGTAACACGACCAGGGGTAACAGGTTTGTTCATGAAATACCTGATGGCTGCATGATCAGTATGCACAAAAGTAGAATACATGGTAATATAATGCCGGAACTTATTGAAGGCGTAAACAACAGCCAAGAACTCTTTCTCAGTCACTGTGTAGTTCAATTCAGCAGGAGCCAAATTTTTACTAACATAGTAGACTGCATAAGGTACTTTATCTTCCCGCTGTCCTAGTACTGCACCAATTGCTGTTTGAGAAGCATCTGTGTGAATGTGGAAAGGTAACGCCCAGTTTGGTCCTCTAAGAATCGGAGCACTGCAGAGTAATTCTTTAATTCTCGTGAAGGCTGCATCACAGTGATCTGACCACACAAATTCTGAATCTTTTGTCAATAATTGAAATAATGGGTGTGCAAATTTTGCAAAATTTTCTATGAAACGCCTATAATAACCTGTGTGGGTGTTTTAGGTGTTGGAAAGTGCAGAATTACCTTTATCTTTGCTGGGTCCATTCTGATTCCTTCAGCTGAGAGAAAATGTCCCAGAACAATTTTCTTTTCCATCATCATGTGATATTTTACTGTACTCAGGGAAACACTTGCTTGTATACATCTTTCAAGAACTTTTTCTAAATTTTTCAACCCCTCTAAGAATGAGTCCCCATATGGAGCGAAGTCATCCATATAAATTTCAACACCATCATCTACCAAATCAGAGAAAATTCCCAAAATTTCCCTTTGGAATGTCGCAGGGGCGTTACATAGGCCAAAAGGAAGGACCCAGTATGCAAATGTTCCCCAGGGACATGTGAAAGTGGTCTTGTCCTGATCCTCAGGAGCAATCTGGATTTGGTTATATCCACTAAACCCATCCAGAAATGAGAAAAATTTCTTACCAGCCAATGTGTCTAAGACTTGATCGATAAATGGCAGAGGAAAATGATCCTTCTGCGTTGCCTTATTTAACTCTCGGTAATCCACGCAAATTCGCCATTTACCGTTATTCTTAGGGACCATTACCAATGGTGAGACCCATTGGTTGTCTGAGATAGGGTAAATAAAACCTTCATCCAGTAGTTTTTGAAGCTCTTCTTTCACAATGTTCTTCAATGCCAGATTCATCCTTCTCTGAGGCTATCTTATAGGACGACAATCTTCTTTGATGTATATGTGATGGGTGCATAGGTTATCAGGGATCCCCTTCATGTCTGAATAATCCCAGGCGAAAGCTTCCTTATACTTCTAAAGAACATCTATCAACTGCTTCCTCTGGGACTCTGACATACTTGGATTGATATTCAGAGTTTTCCCTGGTTCTATCTCCACTTGGACACTTTCATGAGGTGCTTCAACATCTTCTTCCAATTCTTCTGCTGTTTCAATATCCTCCTGAGTTTCACAGCTTAGGATGGATTCTAAGACTTGCTGGTTTAACTCTGAAATGGAACAAGGATCATTCATGAAGGAAGTGATCACATCATCTTCTGTTCCATCTTCAACTGAAGGGCCTTCCCAATAGTAAGGACTAGTCTCACTTTCTCATCTTCGATCTCCAGCATGGATACAACCTTCTTACCGTCTGCTGACTTTTTAGGTGCATCTGGTTCTATCGGTGGGTATAACACCAAGTTCTTGGTGTTATGGCCATTAGAAATGACCATATTCTTGATCGGCATCCAATATAAGTGTCTGCAGTAGCTAGCCATGGCCTACCTAAAATCAAAGGGTGACCACCTACTGAAGATTGTGTATGCAATACCAGGAAATCGACAGGGTAATGCCATGCGTCTACTGAAATTGTCACATCCTCCAACTTCCCCACAGGCTTGACTGTGGATCTATCTGCCAATTCCAAAAATGTGGGTGTATGCTTCAAATTTTGAAGGTCTAATGTATGCATGGTTTCAGTAGTGATGACAATGCCCAGGTCTACCAACACATTTGGAATTTCTACCCCATTAATTTGTACTGTCAAAACCGGGTTCCCGAGATCTCCATATTTCACTAGTATTGATTTTCCCATCATGAAGTCCGATAATTTTCCCATAACATGTAGAGTGATGGGGTCTTTAGTTTTCTTCGCAGGTTTCCTTGAGCAATATTCCCTGAGAGTTTTTGCATAAATTGGCACATCCTTCATGGCTTGTAGCAAGGGGATTTTAACAAATAAATTCTGCAATTTTCCTAATAAGTCAAATTCAACTTGTGGGCTTGGTTTACTCATTATCAGTCTCTCTGGGTAGGGTGGTTCAGATTGAGGTTTTTTTTACAGGAGGCGCCTGGTTTTTAACAGTTTGTTTTGGTTCTCTATTGGCCGGCTGTGCCTCTCTGTCTTCATTATCAAGTTGTTCAATGATAATCGGAGAGGGTTGGACATTAACTGTCCGGCCAGATCGCATATTCATCTCATACAGATCTGCTGTAGATATACTATACGAAGGCAGGTTAAGAACATCAGATTGATGAGCTCCTTTATTATTGGGGTTAGGGTTAGGCTGCATTGGACGCTGAGGATGAACAGGTTGATTACCAGGAGGCACATTGGAAGATAATTGGAGTTGCTGCTGTGGCATCTGTTGAGGAAACTGCCCTAAAGAGGGTCCTCGCCAAGTTGGAGCCCATGGTGAGCTCACACTGACTTGAGGGTTCCATTGCTGCCACAGTTGGTACTGGTATTGCGGCCACATAGGGGGACAAGGCATAGTTTGAGGATTCATGTTATAACTATTGAAATACTGAGATGTATTTGGGTACATACCTTGATTCCCCATCGGTGGTCGAAGTTGCCATGGCTTCCTGGCGCCCATAAAGTACAATTGCTTCGTGTCCTCCCCTGCTCCTTGAAATACCGCTTTCAGTCTCGGCAAGGAAGGGCATGAGCTCGTTACATGATTTAGCTCACAGATGTCACATTTTTCTACGGACTTTAATGGGCATTCCCTTTCAAGATGATTCTTTTTGCACTTCGGGCAAAAGATCGCCATGGTCCTATCCAGTTCCAGCTGCTTCTGCTTTACTTGCAAAGTATCCATTTGTGTTGACAGGGTACTGAGAATATCCGTCCTTAAATTGTCTAGCAGGTTCCCGATTTCTGCTTTTGTAACACCCCTGCCAGACCCTTTTGCTGAACGAATCCCTGATCTATTTCTCACAAGCCCCCTCGAGCACTAGACACATAAGTCACAAATACCTTCAAAGGTTTCCTTAGAAATGTCTCCCTTTCCCACAATATTCAATAATTCCATTGAGTCCTCTCGAAAGGATCGAAGGAGAATAACCTTCAAGATTTCCTTATCCAAATCGGAATGACCTGACCTCTGCAAGAGGTATTTAAACCTCTCCACACAATCTTCCAAACTTTCGTCTTCTTTCTGTGTGAACTTGAAAAGCTCCTCCTTGACATTCCGGGATTTGCAGTAATCCTGGTATTTTTCCAGAAAAGCTGTCTGCATATCATCCCATGTGGAAATAGATTTTCCCCCAAGGCCCATAAACCATTGCAAAGCCGTCCCTTTTAGTGTAGAAGGGAAAATATTAAACTTCTGGGCATCTGTCGTGTAATCGTAGCCTCGACACACTATGTCAAACTCAAATAGAAACGTGTCGGGATCCTTTGAAACAAGCCCATGAAAGTTTGGTAGTGCTGCTAATGGGATAGGCTTTGTAGGCGCGCCAGCTCCCAAATTCCCAATGGGAAATTCGATAGTGGAGGTTGTGGGAGCCATAAATATCTTCCAATAATCGCTGGGGATTTCAACAGGCTCTGTAGAGGATGGCCGGGGACTCCTGACTATTTGAATGTGAGTTACCTTAGTGGCGCTTCCCCGGTGTCTTGGCGATACCAATATCTCCTCGTTTCTTTTTCCTGTATCCTGATAGTTCAATCCCTCGACTACAACTTCCTTTCCCTTATTAGAGCAGTCCGACACCGACGATGTTCTACTTGAAATTTCTTCCTCTGCTAATACCAGCACAAGGTCCTCTCGATCTGGTCTACTGCTGACTGTCTCTTCTACTGCTGGAGGACCCTGTTGTACCAAATCACCCAGGGATACCATGGCCTGCACAGGTTGATCCACTGACTGTGCTTCGGACTTCACTCTCCTAGCCCCTGGACTTGCAGCTGCGCGGGAAGATGCTTCAGAGTCTGCCTTTTCTATGATCTGCTGAATGTAAGTTTTTCTTCCCAAATCTGGTCTTCCCCTCTTTGGGGCTCTCGCTCTGCCCCTCTTATTTGGTTCCTTGTTCATACAAAAATTGGTGTAATGGAAGGTCTGTGTATGAACCTACAATGCTTCAATATTGAAGTAAGGTGTCAAAGGACCATTCCTTCTCCAAGATAAAACAATTCAAAAGAGAAAGACAACGAAACAAAAAGCTAGGGTTTTAGGCCCAGAGCAGGGCGTCAAAAACTCCTCCCTCCCTGGGACAAGAACCAAAACCACACAACCCACAAAAATACCTAATACTCCCAGATCTGAAGCAGGGTGTCAAAAGTCTCCTCCCTCCCCAGGACAAGAAGATGGCCCAAAACTCAAAACAAAAACAGAAATAAACAAACCAAAATCAAAACCTACGCTCAGGACCTGAAGCAGAGTGAGGAAGCTCGTTCTCTCTCCAGGACGAGAGATTAACCCTCTGGTTGGTCCGAATCGTTGCTTGCACCTTGTTAGCCTCCTCAGCGACGGCGCCAAAATGTTGGTGTTCAGGTAGGGATAATTTATTCACCCTAATCCCACATTAATTTTATCAATCCGGGAGCGTATCCTTTCAAGGCAACGTGCAAGGTATATGCAGGAATAAACACATAATCCGTTCAACCAAGGGTTTATGGTTAAGATTCAAAACA
The DNA here is from genome assembly GCA_034641835.2 of Pinus albicaulis. Classification (NCBI taxonomy): domain Eukaryota; kingdom Viridiplantae; phylum Streptophyta; class Pinopsida; order Pinales; family Pinaceae; genus Pinus; species Pinus albicaulis. The sequence continues at coordinate 921,082,407 of CM076573.1, forward strand.
TTGTTGTGAAGTAAAATCAAATGCTGGACATTCAAAACAATCTTAACAGTAAAAAAATAATAGCAGCAACCATAACAAGAAATAATCCACACACATACACAGACGCAGCGCATGAACAACAGATATTCTGGATAAGCAAGGGCCGAGAATGGGCCCAGGGAATCGTGATTCCAGCTGTGCGATCTCCCTTTAGCTGGCCGTTACCAATTCTGTTTCAAACTGCTGGAGCAAGGGTCCCTGTTTTCCAATCTGCAATCAAACACGGATCTTAGTGCCGCAATTAGGTAAAACTCCACGAATTTACTTCATTAATTAAAATATTCCAATTGGACAAGTCATGGGTATTTACCTCATGAGTTTAACATGGAAAATATAGGTAATTAAACAAAAAGTGTAGAAATTAGCTGAATAAATCACTTATTCAATGGAGATTAACCCGATTACACATCAATTTCGAATTGCATGCATAACACATAATCTCATCTACAATTAATTGTCACATGCGGAAATAATAGAAGCAATCTCACATCAAATCAATCACACATTAACTCAGTATGTATGGGGAAAGCCTATAGCTGAAAACCCCGCAGCTATTGTGTATATTATAATGGAGAAATCATGTAACCAAACAAGTACAATACTCCTCACAAGTACTCGGTACTTTCTCATAAAGTCACACACAATCTAGCTTAGTTTTGAACAAGTCACTGGTTCAAAACTCCCTGCCAATTGCCTCGCCTCTATTGCGCAATCATGGCCTGTATATGAAGAGATCCAAGGTTCGAATCCCCTTGGCTTGACTGCACAATTGTCATGGAAAATTCCTCCAAGTGTAATGCAAATCCCATGCAAAACTGATCCTCCAACTGATAGCTTTACTCACCCTTTCATCTACCTCTTCCACTGGTCTCCACTGAACTGATCATGCACTGTAGTGAACTGAAATGTTCTTGAGTTGACTAATGAGTTACTAATTAATGAATTAAATAATATTTAATTCACTCCACTCATAACTAATTGATTAGCTAGTTAAACTAATCTCAACTAGTTCAACTAAAATAAACAGAACACAACTCCACTATCCTTCTCATTAACTCCTCCAAAACTTCTGCCACTGAAGTCCAACTGAAGTCAACCATGCAATATGCCATCAAACCCTAGGAACCACGTGATTCCTCTGTCAGTTGCATGAGCCACCTCCATGACTCGAACTGAAGTGCTCCAAGAGAGTAAACTGTTGTTTATAGTCTAAATATTATTAAGGGTAAATAATATTTGACTTCCATATTTTTAGGAGAGGCAGTCTAAAAATAGCCTGTGACCTAAAAATATAAGTCTCATCTATTTTTACCAACATGTCGCATACTTCAAGAATCTCCAACTGGAATCCCCGAATCATGCTCCGTATGTCTAAAAATAGACATAGTCTAAAAATAGACTTTGCGCCAGAATTTGCCTGCGGGCCCACTTAGTGAAGGCGACTTCATTTCACTAAGCTCCATCATCTTGCTGCATTCTCAACAAAAAGGGTCAGAAAGGATGACAAAAATGGGCAGAGAGATAGCCAGATTCGGTGCCCAACATAAGTCAACTCCAAAAGCCAAGTACTTTCCTACACACACACACGAGACTCCACATTTTCTGGGGTTTGAACCTGGGCTGTATGCATGGCAACTCCCTTTTCCAGCCATTTAATATAGTGGAATATTTTGAGTGGTTCTTGTTGGAAATAGTGAGACTTATGTATTATAGATGATTTTCCTTAACTTGATAATTACTTGTGATATGAGTTGGCCTTTTATTACTTTATTAGATCTTTGTTCATTAAGCATTTACCAAAACAATCAAGATCACAATAAAGACAAAGTACACAAGATATAGGCTCCAAGCCAGAGAAAAACCCTTCCAAGGGGAAAACTGAGAAAAAATGCTTCTATTCTTCTTTAGAATATGCTTACAAAGAGACTTCTAAGACCCAAAGACCAAAGCCAACAACCCTACCAAGCACCAAGTCAACTCCCAACAAGATCGTCTCTAAGAGAACTTCCAAACCTCAACCTACTGCAACTTTGTCCCATAATTTTGGCTCTACAATTGCTCCTTAGAATTTCGGCCCTGCAATTTCGGCCTCCTGCAACTGTAGCTTCACAGAAACCCTAGCTTCACACATGTGGAGAGAGAGAGAGAGCCCAAGAAACTTCAATTCTTCCTTCTTTTCCTCATCCTTTTTGCTCTTCTCCTTTGCTATTGTAGACCAAACTCGTGATGAGTGAGTGTTCCAAATGAGGTCGGGTTCGTATTTATAACCTTCTTGAGGGGTCAAATAGGCCTCCCTTACGCTGAATTGATCTGATATGCTCTTGGGCTGACTTGGTCTTGGGATACAAAATGGTTTTTTCTTGCTAAAATAAATATCTTTCTTTATTACAATGAGTCCAAATGAGACTATGACACATGACCAATATTATTCTTTATCCTAGAAAGACCTAGAAAACCTAAAAGCATGAAGAACATGCTTTTGATTCAAACTTGAGTATGAAACCCATACTCCAAAATAAAATATAATATCATTTTCTTTCTTCATAAAGAATATACAATGTCATGATTACAATTAGGTCATTATGAACACCGAATCTAGTTGCAATTTTCAACACTCCCTCTTAACTAGGGAGGTATTCATAATACCATTACATGGTACAAGGAATCTCAATATTGAAGGATTCTCATAAGAATAATCAAATTGATAAGCCATCCTTTTGTCAAGCATCTTTATCATAACCAACGCTGTCCTTGAAGGCCTTTAACTAGACAAGCTCATCCTTATTCAAGTGCATTATGCTGGGAGGCTTTATGTGAACTATCACACCTCCTTTAAGGCACATACCCCATACATATGTTCACTGGGTATGCCCTGTTAGGACTATTCTTCTCTTGGATTTCCAAACCTGAATCCTTAGAATATTGGTCCTCTTCGACTACTTTTATCTTGGATGGCCTACCTCTTCCTCAAAGAGCATTGGTCAACAATTTCTTTTCTTGGATTCTACAATCCATAAGAAGTCTCAATCTAAGATGCTTATCCAATCCTCTGGACTCCATTCTTTCTTTATGGTCTTCACTAATACTTACAACTATTACTCCTAGTCTAGTGCATGACCCATAAACATAAGAACTATCCAACATCACTCCCTCTCAATTAGGGAAGAGATGTCCACCAAACCAAGCTTACCTCTCAGGTACTCAAGCTTCTTGTTTGGTAATGCTTTAGTCAACATGTCTGCTATCTGTTCATCTGTAGGTAGATAGTGCAGCTCCACGACCCCATCTCATACCAAGCTTATGACATAGTGGTACTTATTATTTATATGCTTTGTCCTAACATGAAGCATTGGGTCTTCCATCAATATTATGCAACTTTCATTATCATAATATATCTGTGTAGGGCTATGCATTCTTTCAAATAAGTTTGATAATAACTTTTTGAGCCAAACTGCTTCCCGATAGACCTCACTTGTAGCAACATTTTCAACTCCGACACTACTCAAAGCAACAATATCTTGCCTTCTAATCATCCATGAGACCATGGAAAATCCTAGGCTGAAGCATCCACCTGTTGTGCTTTTTTTGTCTGTCTCACTGCTGCCCTAATCTGAATATGTATATCCCATGAGTTGGATTTCATTACTAGTATATCAAAGACAATGATGTATAGTTCCATACATATCTTTCGGATATGCTTGGATGCAATCTAATGATCATGTTCAGTTTCATCTGAAACTAACTGAGGACATTCACTGCAAAACAAATGTTCAATCTCGTATTTACCAGATACAACAAGGACCCAATCAAATGTCTGTAGCAAGTAGGATCCACCGGACTAGACTTTGAACTCCTCAATTGCTTTAGGTTGGTAATCATAGGAGTTATCATAGGCTTGCTATACATCATGTCAAACTTTTGATACCTTGACCAAGATATATCTCTCTTGGCTTCTGCCAAACTTCTAGTCATAAGTAATAACACATAATCCCAAGATTTTTCATATCGAACTCCGCTTCTTACTGCTTCTTGTATAACTGAATCCGATGCTATAGACATGTGACTAGTAGATCATCCACATACAAGAGTATGATGATCGGTTCACTCTTGACCACCTTGATATATAGGTTAGGATCTGCACTACTCTTGGTAAAGCCAAGTTTCAATAGGTATGCACCCATTCTTCAATACCAAGCTCTAGGGGTTTGCTTTAAGCCATATAGAGCTTTCTTCAACCTGTAGGCATGTGTTTCTCTCTGATTAATTTCAAATCCTTGAGGTTGCTCAATGTAAACCTCCTCATCAATGGTCCGATTCACGAAAGTTGTCTTGACATCCATTTGATGGACGTCCAATCCCATAGTAGCAACCAACGAAACAAGTGGTATTATTGTTGCATATCTACTTGTGGGAGCGAAGGTTTCCTCGTAATCAATCCCTTCTTTCTATGAGAAGTCTTGCTACAAATCTTTCTTTGTATTTATCAATGCTCCCATCTGCAACATGCTTTATCTTGTAAATCCATTTTGAAGTGACTATAGACTTGTCACTTGGCCTAGGGACAATCTCCCAAACATCATTCTTCATTATGGATTGGTATTCTTCATGCATTGCATTTCTCCACTCTTGATGTTTTGCTGCATCTTCATAGGAGGAAGGTTCTGCTTCAATAAGCTTTGTCATATATGTAGCGTACCCAAAATACCTCTTTGGTTTTTTACTTTCCTTGAAGGTCCTTGATGTCGTATGTCCTTTTGCTTCTTGTAGATTAGTTTTCAACCAAACGTGCCTCTTTCGATTTTATGGAATAATCACTTGTTGTATTGGCTCACTCGGACCTTAAACATATTCTTGAGTAGATGTTTGATCTTGACTATCAATGTCCCTTGAAATATCCTCAAAGATAGGTATCTCTTCTTCATCAGAGTCAATCAGAACATCCTTTGACTTCTTGTAAGCTATGCTCTCATCAAAGATGACATCCCTGCTTACTTCAATTGGATGATCCTCCTTAATATAGATTCTATACGCCTTTGAAGAAGCACTACACCCAACAAAGATGCCATTTAGACTTTAGGATCCAACTTCTTTTTCTTGTCCTTAGGTATATGAATATACACATGACACCCAAATATTCGAAGGTGATCCACACTTGGATTCTTTCCCGTAAATGCTTCTTCCAGAGTCATGTTGTTGAGGATCTCGTGAGGTCTTCAGTTCTACAAATACACATTTTTCATACATGCTTCTCCCCATATGAATTGAGGGAGATCTTGATAAAGTAGCATGGCCTTGACACATTCTTCAATAGTTATATTCTTCCTTTCAACCATGCCATTATGTTTAGGATTATATGGAACAATAAGCTCCCTCTTGATCCCAACTTCCTTGCAGAAAGCTATCAACTCTTTAGAGGTGTATTTTCCACCATTATCTGATCTTAGAGTCTTCATCTTTCTCTCGGTTAGGTTCTCCACTTAATTCTTGAACTCATGAAACTTTTCGAATACCTCATCCTTGTTCTTGAGGAGGTATAACCAAGTTTTCCTTGAGAAATCATCAATGAAGGTTACATAATATTGATGCCAACCAAGAGACTTAACTTTCATAGGTCCACATACATTTGAATGTATGAGATCTAAAGCTTCCTTAGATTTGGTATCACTCCTTGAAAATGGCTTCTTTACGTTCTTTCCTAGAGCACATCCCTTGTAGGTCCCTTCATGTTCTTCAATTCGGGGGTGCCATTGAACATTTGACTTAGAGATGGAAAATTCTTATAATGAAGGTGTCCATACCTTCTATGCCATAGTTTTGAAGGACTCACATTCAAGTGGACTAGCGCATGCGATAGAGGTGTAAAAATTATATATAATGTCCCCTCACAAATCCCAATCACCCTACCATCATCAATACTAGAGCCCTTACCCCAAACCAAAACCTTGCCATCAAAAAAAGCAATTCTATCACTCTTATCCTCTAGACAAGAAACATAAAGTATGTTTTTCTTCAAACCTGGAACATTTAAAATATTGTTGAGGTGAATACTTCCACCAGACTCGAGCTCCAATGAGGTAGATCCAATACCTTTCACTAAATATCCCTTCTTGTCTCCAAGTTCGATTGAATGAGATGAGTTACCCTTAGATAGGGTTTGAAGTTCATTACCTTCTCCCGTCATATGTCTACAGGCACCACTGTCAATAACCCATACATTCTCGTCCTTGGAAGTGCCAGATAAAGTGGAGAACAAACTTCCATCTACTACTTCCCTTGCGAGCTTGGAGATGATCTTCAATAGAAAATCCTTGATAGATGTAGCAATATTTCCAAGAAACTTGAAACCCTTCCTTATAAAAATTTCCATAGTGCCAACAAAGATGTGATATTCAATCTCCTTCTTGCACCTTAGCTCTGATACCATGTTGGAAAATTAGGAGACTTATGTATTATAAATGATTTTCCTTAACTTGATAATTACTTGTGATATGAGTTGGCCTATAATTACTGTATTAGATATTTTTTCATCAAACAATTACCAAAACAATGAATATCACAACAAGACAAAGTACATAAGATATAGGCTCCAACTAGGGAAAAACCCCAAAAGAATGCTTCTCTTATTTGGAATCTGCTTACAAAGAGACTTCCAAGACCCAAAGACCAAAGACAAAAATCCTACCAAGCACCAAGTCAAGATCTTTTCCAAGGCAACATCGAAACTTCGACCCACTGTAACTTTGTCCCAAAATTTCGGCCTGCTCATAATTTCGACCTCCTACAACTACAACTTCACAGAAACCCTAGCTTCGCATGTGTGGACATAGAGAGAGAGAGAGAGAGAGAGAGAGAGATCTAACCCAAGAAACTTTGATTCTTCCTTCTTTTCCTTCTTCTTTTTGCTCTTCTCCTTTGCTATTGCAGATCGAACTTGTGATGAGTGAGTGCTCCAAATGAGGGCAAGCTTCTTGTATTTATAACCTTTTTGAGGTGTCGAATAGCCCTCCCTTAGGCCGACTTGGTATTGGGATATAAAATGGATTTTTCTTGATAAAATAAATACCTTTCTTTATTGCAATGAGTCCAAATGGGACTATGACACATGACTAATATTATTTTTTATCCTAGATAGACCTAGAAAACCTAAAAGCACGAAGAACATGCTTTTGACTCAAACTTGAGTATGAAACCCATACTCCAAAATAAAAAATAATTTCTTTTTCTTTCTTCTTATTTCTTCATAAAGAATATATAATGTCATGATCACAATTAAGTCATTATGAAGACTTAATCTAGTTACAATTTTCAACAGTTCTAGCTTAAACACATTTTGTATAAATTGGGTTATGCTTCAAGGATTTAATCCCTCAAATAGATTCCAATCATTCCAAACAAAATTTTAGTGGCATAAATTAAATACTATGGAATTTATGGATCGTGTGAACAGAAAATATCAAGTACTTATTGATATTAAAGACTTTCATTTGTTATCTTTGCTAGTAGAGTTTTCCTCGTAGGTCTGATTGCTTATTTTCAAGAGTTTTGTATTTGTGGAACTTGGATGCTTAAAGTAAAAATGTTAATAATGCCTCACTGCCATAGTGTAAGAAAATAAGGACATGCTAAACCCCATGAACACTTCTTGCTTCTAAAGGGTTAAGATCAAGCGAGTTTGTCATGCTGGTTTCTTTTCAAACACAAGCACTAAAATCAGAGTTCTCTTTAGGTTCAGTTTTATCAGTTTAAGGGAAACTGCTATTTTGGGCAGTTGTGCTTTTTCTGATAACTAGGTATTTTTGATGATTGTAGCGGCAAAGTTATTATTGTATTGGATAGGTGTCAAACATGTAGGAGTTGTCTAAAGCCTCCTTAGGACACTCACTCAAATTTTCAAGTTGCTTTTGTGATTTAGCCCAAGTCTAATTTAGGAACAACACATTAATTATGTTTGCTATTCAGCTAAATAAACTAAGGAAAAGTAAATTATTTACTATAGTGAATTTTTTTTAATATCCACTATTGATCTCAAGTGGGTTAGGATTTAAAACTAGCCATCCATCACTTTAGAGATTATGGTTAGGAATTTAGCAGAGAAATTCCGAAGGAGACGAAATGGTGTTGAGATTGTAGCTTGGAAGATGGTTCTGCATAGGTCATGTCCCATGACATGAAACTAACCACCTCAATTATCTTCTACAACAATTATTTAATGGATTTCCCAAGTAATAACTTTAGATGGTAGTTTAATTTAATTGTTGGTTATCTTTTTGTAAAAGGGTAAAAAGGTCAACAACAAATTAAGTCGTAGTTGTTGATCGTAGTGAGGCGAGATTTAATCTCAATCGTTATTCAGTTGGAGATTAGGGATGGGTGCTTCAAGAAGGGATTCGAGCCACATAATAGATCAATTCGAATAGCACACATTGGGAATTTAGCTCGAGCACAATTTTGAAAGTTAGGGCGAGATAAGCTGGTCAATCTAGCACAACAATGACAAGTTGAGATCAGATTAGCAAGGACATCAATTTTCCTTGGGTTGCACATGCCATTTTTACTTGTGCGTAGAGGCTTTATGCTAGGTCATTTACTGCGCTGCATGAGTGGGCCTTACAGGGTCTTGTGAGGGTTGAGATTAACTGGGTTTCGCTGGGGTGAAATTTCTAGAGCAATTTCTTGTGTAAATATGTTGCAAACGAATTTTTTCCTAAAGTTGAAATAAAGCTCAAATTTTGCTAGTTTTCACCACATTGGGGTTTCCAAGGGATATCTGTGTTATTCCATTTTATGTGATTGGATTTGTGTGACTTTTTATTTTGATCTTTATATTGTTAAAAACCCATAGTATTTGTTGTTACAAATCATATTAGAAAAATATTTTTTATTTCTATTATGTGAATATTCGTTGAGCATCAAATTTATAACAGGGTTTAAAAAAATTAACATGGTATCAGAGCTGTAGCCTTTGAATAAAAATCCAAGCGATTTGACATAGGTATCGGGACAAAGAATCAAATATCAATGCACAAGCTTCTATGGATTTCTACCACAACCATAGCATTTAGTATGAATACATATTGGAAGGCTCTTTGAATTATTTGTAGTGGAAGGTTAAAATCTCAATTATCCTTAAGGAGAACAAGATTTGGAACTTTGTTACTACAACAATGGTGCCACCAATCTTAGATCCAATTTCTCTTGATATGCATGAGGTCAAGGAGGCCAAGGTGTAGAGAATTATTCTTGATGGGGTCAAAGATCATCTGATACCCCACATGTCGGAGAAAGACATTGTAAAGATGTGGGATACACTCACAAAGTTATACCAAAGTGACTATAAAACTCTTATGATATTGCTGAGGGAAAAATTACACAACATAAGGATTCCAAGGGTTAAAGTGTGGAATCTTACATGACCAGGATAACATAGTTGGGGGACAAGATGGTAGTTGTTGGGGACACGATCCAAGAAATTGTGCTGGTGCATATTGCCTTGAATGGATTTACGAAATAATGGGAGGAGTTCGTCAAGTGTATTGTTGGTTAGGAACAATTTCCTTCTTGGGAGAGGATGTGGGATGATTTCATCGAGAAGGAAATTTGAGTTGGAGCTCAACATGGAGAATAGAAGAAGAGATTCAAAGAGGAGGAAAATCTTTCCCTAACAGGTAAAGGTAAGTTTAAGGTTAAGAAAGGGGCGAGTGATGGGTCTTCTTCATTAAGAGAGAAAAAGAAGAATCCAAGTAAGGTTAAGTGTTTTGTATGCCATCAAATAGGAAACTACATTAGCCAATTCCCTAATAAGAAGAAGGGAAAATAGAAGAAGCATGTTGTTTCTACCACAGAAGTGGGCAAGTTTGCAACACGGTTCGAGAATGAGTTTTCACTCATTGCATGTCTCTCGAGTTCAACTTCCACCAACGTGTGGTACATTGACAACGAGGCTTCATGCCATGTGATGGGAGTCGAGGAATATTTCACCAACCTAAAGGAAAAGGAGATGGATTTATACATAGAACTTGGGGGAAATTCCAAGTACCAGAGAACTGGTACTGACACGGTCAAGTTTCATAGGAGTCCAACAAACCCTTGTTGGTGGAGGACGTGTTGTATGCTTTGGGCATGAAAAATAATTTGATCTAAGTTTCTACCTTGGAGGAAAAGGGTTACATTGTGACCTTTGAGGAGCGTAAAGTGTATATTTTGCCCAATAAATCCAAGATAACGAAAGTGTTAACTTGGTTTAGGAAGGGAAACTTGTTTCGATTGTAGTTTGAGCCAACACATGCATTGGTACGCTGTAGCAATGGGTTGGGGGAGCTATGGCACTGGAGGGGCAACTATGGCACAGGAGGATGGCTCATCTTCATCACGGAGCACTTAATGTGCCTAGGGAGATAGTGAAAAGGCTACCAAACTGGAAGTAGAGCAGCATGCGGTGTGCAAGAGTTGCGTGCTAGGAAAGTACACCAAATCTAGTTTCCCGAGTAGTGACACAATGGCCAAAGGGATTATCGATCTGGTACACTCATACATCTATGGGATCATGTCAAAAATATCTTTGCGTGGGTACAATTATATGATGTGACCTTCATTGATGACTTGTCAAGGAAGACCTAGATCTATTTCATGAAAAATAAGGCTGATGTTTTCATCCAGTTAAAGGAGTTCAAAGCCCTAGTTGAGAACTTGACAGGGAGAAAGATCAAGACACTGAGGTTTGATAATGGAGGCGAGTACATAGGCTAATCCCTTCAAGGACTTGTGTGCAAGAAGGCATCAAGGAGGAGCTGATAGTTTTGTATAACCCTTAGTAGAATTGGGTTGGAGAGCGAAACAATAGGGATATTGTTGGAGCGGCCAAGGCCATCTCCATGATCAATATCTGCCATTGTTTTTATGGGCAGAGGCTTGCAACATTGCTATGCATATGTAGAATAGGAGCCTACACAAGGTGTTGGGAATATTGACACCAAAGGAGGCATCCACAAGAAATAAACCAGATTTGGGGCACATCCACATCATTGGATGCTTTTTGTATTTCCATGTTCCATTGGAGAAAAGGGAAAATTTATAACCTATTTCAGATAAGGGTATCCTTGTGCGGTACAAAGAGACTTCAAAAGATTACGAGTTTACATTTTGGCTCTTAGGAAGATAGTGATATGTAGGGATGTGAAGTTTGAAGAAGAGAGGGATCTTCAAAAATCTGACAATGTGATCTCTTCTACAATTGAGGTTCAGGAAGAGTAGGCACCAAAGGTTGAGTTAGCCACAGGACAATTCGTCACAACATATCTACTACAATATATTAAAAAAATATCAAATTTACACTATGAGGGTTTATTTCTCCTTAGATTTATAGATTTGAAAATTAATTTTTATTGCATATGCATGCAAATTATGATTATGCAGAAAATATAGAATATAGAAATAAAACTCATACACCACAAATTAACATAAGATATAATATGGGAAACCCTTTCGGGAGAAAGCCCAACTGGAAGGTGAGACTACTATGCTCTCTTTCTTTGTATCAAAAAATGGATGTAAGTACAAAGAAGTGAGGCTCACCATGGCCTATGGGCTTCTACAATGCACAAACCCTCTATATTTCTCTCTCTCTATCCACTCTTAGCTAATTTGTTCATCTATCGAAAAAAATGAACTCATTTTCCTTCTAGTAGCTCAGTCATAACACAACCCGATACGAGTGGTTAAGTTTGACTCCTTAAATTTTTAACTAGAGTTACAATATGGAATTTTTTAAAGTATTCTTCATCACGATAATGTGGCTATCCCATTTCCCATGAATAATGGGGGATGACGTGGCATCCTCTCGAATTATGGTGGTCAAAACAAAAAGGTCAACTTTCGAGTGACATATCTTTTGGATACATATTTTGATTGAAGAGATTCTTACGCCATTGGAAATGTATTTGTGTATATAGTAGAAAAAAATGGTGTTGCACTTGCAATTTTTTTTTTACTCTAAAAAATTCCCCTTTAATTCCTCAATCTCCTTATAGAAGTTTTCAAACTCCAATTTTCGAAACTAGGAACTGTTGGTAAAATGGTCATGTGCGTTGATTTATCCACTTTTTCCACTTTTAAAGTGTCAACATAAATGAAAATAATATAATGATCCAATTCAGATCAGAATTAGTGGGGTTGGGTGGTGTTGGAAAGTCTAACTAGTTTCAGTATTCATATTGACTATGTAATTATGTATTTATGTAATGAAGAATACAAAGATAATAAAATGTATTTTTGTTATGCTTGCTTCATGGGTTTCATGAGCAAGGTTTTTATTATAGGTCAAAAGACTTCTTCTTGATTTATTTTAGGGATTTTTCATCTTGTCATAAATGTACTAATTAAGAGTCATGTATATGAAGAGTCAATTCAAATAAGTATGCCTGAAGACCTTGTCATATAAGCCTTGAAGACACAGCTCAAAATGTGGCTCAAGATCAGCGTTGAAATGCCTCCTCAAGTCAGCCTATGTGCAGTGTACAAGTCAACCTACAATCAACAGACAAGTTGGCTCAATGAACAATCACATCTATTGACTGTCAGATTGGCTAATATAGGGGCTGACCACTATATATACCCCTGTGTATTGTGCATAAATTACAAGAATATAATCTCAAACTTCTGTGATTTTCGGAATTGGTCTCAATGATAAGATTTCTGTAAATTCAGGAATAATTCTGTGATGAAATGCGAAGGGAAGGATAGAGATACAAGTGCAGAATTAAAGTGGAACATCGAAATATTCAAGAGTGAATCTATCTGCAATAAGTGTGAGTTTCAGGACTGTAATATAATGTGAGAAAGGGAGAAAATAACTGCAGTTTAGAGGGACAAACCATCAAGAAAGAATTTAGGATAAAGGTATGTTATATAAATGCGTAGTTGCAGGACTGGTCTTTGATGCAGAGGAGGAGCAAAATCACAGTGAAGTGTGAGGTAAGATAAGGGTTTCTCAACGAAGTGTACAATGCTAGTAAATGATATCTACATAATGTGAAGAATGTGATATGTCCAACAGTAAGAGTCATGACATATTGAATACCAACCAACAAGGGTATGCAGAGGTGCAAGGTGTGCACAATTCAATCTATGAGTATTGATATCTTAAATAAGTAAGAATACAAGTAGAGACCGAGCTCTCTAGTTCTGGTCCAGAAAGGTGCAGGACGGTGCAGGACAATACATAAAAGAAGGATCATCTTAAGGAGTCAAGGAAGAAGCAACGACAAGGTCTTGGAGGCATACAAAGGTCAAGGGTCTGTGTCACGGTCATGGTACTTGTAATCTGAAAGTCTATAAGAAGAATTTATTGTGGGTTTTCCTCTCCAAGAGGGAGAAGTTTTGGCCCTGGCTTGAAGAGCATAAATTTGTGTATCTTGTGTTTTGATAATTGACTTGATGAAAGACATAATAAGTTAAGAACACAAGACATAAGTAAAATAAGTAAGTTCACAAGTAATTATCAAGTAGATAATTTGAATTAATCCCAACTCCACCTAATTCTCAACAGGTGGTGGTGAATAGAGGAGTGGGTAAGTGAGATGAAAATGAGGTTATTCTAGGGATTACGCCCATCCAACTTCAACAAAGTTTTTTATTATTATTATCATTTAAAATTTATTTTTATCCTTTTTAGTAAATATTAGTCCTCATGATGAACCATAGTGGGTGTCGACCATATAATTCTAGATGTGATTTCATCAAAATATTTTTTTGAAGCAATATGAATTGCAGAAGCTTGAACACATAAATTTTATTATATATATATATATATATATATATATATATATATATATATATATATATATATATATATATATATATATATATATATATATATATATATATTTTATTGATTGCATTAAGATTTTTTTATTTTTTATTTTATTTTATAATCCATTTTAAAAAAATTAAGAATTTGGATGTATAGTATTTTTTCATTATTAGTTTAATTAGTTAATTAATTCATTTTGGGTGGGGCATCTAATCCGTCAAAGTCACTTGAGGATCGCACCCAGCATGGACCACACCAGACCTAAGCTAACTAGATTTTTAGCATGTCTCCCCCCCCCAACACAGGGGACAACCACCCCCCGTGAGGTTTGATCCCGGTTCGCCTTGCTAACGACGCCCATCCTCAACCGGTTGTGCTAGTGGAACTTGAAAAATTCTCTCCTTTTTAATTATCTATTATCTATTTTTATTTTTTCTTAATTAAATCTATTTATCTAGTTTTTTCCTAATTAATTAATTTTATTTTATTTTACCTTTTAAAAGCATGCTTTTTGCGAAGGTTTGGGATTTTTTCTCCTCTTTTTATTTTTTATTTTATTAATTTTTCATGGTGAATAGATTTCTATTCCATATGAGGAATATACATGTTTGGTCATCGAAGAGCTACTCATGTTAGATAACTATAAAGGTAGAAATATTTTCTTAGGTTGATAATTACTTGTGATATTCTTGTAGTCTTATTAACTTTCTTTATTTTCTTCTTTTATCTTATTTTCACCAAGCAATCATAAAATCAAAACATGAAGAACAACGACACCAGATGTAGGCACCCAGCCAGTGCTAAAACCCCTCTATAAGGGAAAACCGAGTCAAACTCTTCCACTAGTAAATCAAATTGAGATATACCAAGACGTTAGACTTGACCAAAATACCTTCCTCCTCCACCAAGTCAACATTCCAAGATGATTCTGCAAACTTCAGTAGTATCCTCTTGTCTAGTAGCTTCAACCCAACAACCATCCAGAATTTTGGCCCCTAACTTCTAGAATTTCGACCTTCCCAACAAATTCCGAATTTCACACATGTGATTCAAAGAGAGAAAATTTGACTTCTTTTTCTTGAAAACGAATTCCTTCTCCTTCACTAGGTTTTCCTCTCCCTTCTTAGGTTTTTCACTCTCTTTTCTTCCTCCAAATACTACAAATAGAACTTGCTTGGGATGCATCCCAAATGAGGTCGAGTTGCTACATTTATATAGTGGATTCTGCGTCCTAATTAGGTAGACTTGTCTAGGTTGAGGCCAAATTGGTGGAGGATGCCTAAATGACTTATTTGACACTAAAATAAATTTCTTTCTTGAATGATAAATCTAAAGAAGGGTGTTTTACAGATTGACAAGGACAAGGACTCTTGATACAAACCATAGAAGCCTACAATGGAGGATTTTACTTATTAATCATTGACCAAAGCATGAAACCCATGCTTTAATAATTCAATTTATTTTGTGATAAAATTTCTTTTTCTTTCTTTTGACAAATACAATACATCATGACTCAAATACAATTATGAATACCAAAAATAGTTACATTTTTCAAACATTCCCTCTTAACTATGGAGGTATTCATAATTACATATATATAGAGGTACATGGAGGATCTCAAAATGATATGCTCTATGAAGAGTCACAACACACTCAGTGCTATAGATTAGATACCTGACCATGGTACTCTAATAAGGTGGGACTAAGGTGTACTCAAGCTTTAACCACTCTAGGTACCATCATGCTTTTAAGCTCTAACACCAACCCAAGGATCTATGTGTGTATCCAAAGTCGGAGCTCCATGAACAACACCACCCTCCATACTTCGATATCTAGACATCTACACATAGGCCAACCAAATGTCCTTCAAAGCGTCTTATCGCCCCAAGATGATTTATTTCTCCTTTATCAACTAAATCAAATATATCCACTAATCCAAGAATGCTTCAAATGTTCAAAATTTTTATGGAGAGATCATGCACAATCACAACCCTAATTAGAAATAAACCTTCAAATACATATAAAAGTAAACACAAGACTTCAGGGTCCTCAATTATTTTGATGGTACTTATATCATCATCAATTCATTCAAATGCAACTTGTTAGAAGCTTTCTTCTTTCACTTCTTCAAAAGCACCAAATACAACCTCAGTACTTTTGAGGTATTTTGTTTGCAAATCCATTTGTAATAGTTTCATTCATTATTTGGTTTCATTCTTTATTCAAGGAATTTACTGTGCCTATCATTTTATTCTCTCCCTCTTAACTGGGATATATATCCTTTCTTCTATCCAAGCTCCCTCTCAATTTAGGGAGATCAACAACCACCTTATTTTATAACATCACAGAAACTTCATCCTTCAAAAGGCTTCACTTATTTTTTATGGCATGAAGGTCATCTTGATCATCATCATTATTATAGCTTCATGATGCTCATAATTATTTCCATTTTCAATTATGAACATATTGAAGATTATGTACCTACCAAATTTTAATAGAAGATACAACCAAACACAAAATATATAAAAGCATGAAGTCAACTATATCAAAATTATGTCATTACAAAGGAAGCATTAAAACATTCAATATTTAGATATGAAATACCTAAACTTAGTTAGGTTCATAATTAGCAAGGGTCACATATTTTACATACTAGACTTCAACATCTTACTAGGGTTTCACAATAAACCCTAGACTCCGTCTTTGAGACATAAAGCTTTATATATCAACAACTCAATCAAAATTTTAACAATGTGATTTTAGAATTATATGTCACACTCTAGTAGGGTTTGTTGCAAACCCTAGATTTCTAAAACATGAATATCAACAATTAAGTTAGCATACCAACATTTCATCTCTATGGTTTCATTCCTTATATATATTTCTTTTTATGTTGTAAACCTTAGACGAAAACATCAAATTCCAAAATTAGATGACAATTTTGACTAGGATTTTGTTTTGATCATACGAAAGAATATACACCTAGGTTTTCATTCCTAGGTTATTACTATAACTATTACAAGGGTTTTTTCATAAATCCTAATTCACCAAACCATACAAATCTGGGGTTTCGTTATATAATCTATGCATTAACAACAAACCCTAAAGAACTAGGGTTTTACCACGAAATTATAAAAAAACTAAACTTAAAAATAATATGATTTAATTATATGTTCTAGACTTTATCAACAAATCCTAATAAGAATAGGGTTTCATAATCAACATTGACATACCCTTAACATCAATAGGCTAGGGTTTTATAGTGAACCATAAAGGTTAGGGTTTCAAAAAAAATGAACAAATGAAAAGTATAATGAGGGTAGATTCCATCTAATGATTAATCACCCTAACAAGAATATTTATGATTCAAATCCCTGGACATAAAGATGTTAGTAGTGTAAAACAAATTTCAAAAGAATAATGCTCATACCTTTTATATGAAAAAATCCTTGCAACAAATATTGTAATTTATGACATACTTTGAGTTGTTCTTTAACAAAACTTGTAGGACATCGATTCTTGAAGGGATTACCTTGCAACATAACTCATTTCATGATTCAAGTATTTCCTTTAAAGTCTCCTCCACAACCTTTGTGTATTATGCAAGCTTTCCTACCAAGGAAAATATAAAGAAAAAGGCTGAGTATACAATGCAAATAAAACTCAATGTGAGGAGGAAAACAAACATGAAAGATGAAACAAAGAACAATACACTTATATTTTGGTAAAAGGGTGAAGACTTCCTATTAATATAGTCCTTTGAGGGATACCTACAATTTAAACAACCCAAAAGTTCTAACAAGAAATATTAGTTCTACGAACACTAGAAATCAAAACATAATTTTTTTTTTTCAAAACTTAAAGTAAAAGGATATGTAAAATAAGTCTTTGACTTCAGATTGTTTAGTATTGTTTTTCTTGGGTGGAGCTTCATAGGAAATACTTGCATGTTCTCTTTCTCTCTTCTTATTTAGTGGGTTTTCAAGACATTGACTTTTGTAGTGTCCCATCTTGTGACAATTGTAGCATTCAATATTTGATAGATCAACCTTCTTCTTTGGTCCTTTGAAATTCTTGTATACTCCCTTCTTCTTGTGATGAGAAGAGTAGGAATTTGAAGTGTTGTTTTCTTCATCCTGATTTGTTTCACTTACTAATGAGATGCAGGATTCTTCTTGAATGCATGCATTCCACATTGGTTCAAAAGTTGGTGTATCCTTCCAAATGCTAATTCCTAATGCAAAAGAGCTCCAAGATTTTGGTAGACCTAGTAGTGCAACAATCATGAGTTCTTTATTTGGTACAACTTCATTAATAGCTTGGAGTTCATCTCTTATTCTAGACATCCTTAAAAAATAGTATGATACAATGTCATCTTTTTGCATCTTTATTGTTCTTAGTTCATTCTTGAGACTAGATATTTGACCAATGTTCTTGATGGTAAAAAACTTGGAAAGGGCTTCATACATTTCTTGTGCTAAATCTATATTGGATATGTATGGGATTAGATTATCATTTACTCCATCTACTATTAGATTCATGGAAAAGATGCCAGCTTCCCTGTATTTTTCCTTTCCTGCATCATCTGTGGCTTTCTTAACTTTTCCTTGAGAAAAATCCGAAACTTTATGCTTAACAAGAATACGATCCATCCTCTTCTCTCATGCCATGTGGTTGGAGGCTCCTTCTAGCTTATTTTCAGTCTTCATTGTCATGTATTTTTTTTCTTGATACAGATAGTAGACCTTCCTCTTCTTATATGATCCTTATCCTTTGAGCCTTTTCGGTAGATCTTCAAGCTTCCTTTTTACTTCCTTCTTCACATTAGCTCTGAAACCATGTTAGAAAACCAAAAATGCAGAAATATTTGCTGAGGTTAATAATTACTTGTTATATTCTTGTAGTCTTATTAACTTTATTTATGTTCTTGTTTTATCTTCTTTTCATCAAGCAATCATCAAATAAAAACATGAATATCAACAACACCAGATGTAGGCACTCAACCATGGCTAAAACCCCTCTATAGGTGGAAACCCAGTCAAATTCTTCCACTAGTAAATAAAATTGAGATAGACCAAGACCTTAGACCTGACCAAAACACCTTCCTCCACCAAGTCAGCCTTCCAATATGATTATGAAAACTTCAATAGTCTCCTCTTGTCTAGCAGCTTCAACCTAGCAACAATCCAAAATTTCGGCCCCCAACTTCCAGAATTTCGGCCCCCAACTTCCAGAATTTCGGCCCTACTGCGGATCTGAAATTTCGGCCTCCCCAGCAGCTTCAGAATTTCGTATGTGTGAGTCAAAGAGAGAGAAAAATTGACTTCTTTTGCTTGAAAATTACTTCCTTCTCCTTCAATAGGTTTTCCTATTCCTTATTTTTTTTTCTCTCTTTTCTTCCTCCAACTAATGCATATCGAACTTGATTGGGATGTGTTCCAAATGAGGTCAATTTGTTGCCTTTATATAGTGGATTCTGCCTCCTGATTAGGCTGACTTGGTGGATGAGGCCTAAATGACTTACTTGGCACTAAAATAAATTTCTTTCTTGACTGATAAAGCCCAAGAAGGGTCTTTTACATATTGACAAGGAAAATGACTCTTGATACAAAACCTAGAATCCTAACACTACTACATTTGGCGGAAATTCCGACACTTGGTTCTGACGCTTTTGACCAAATGTCGGAAATTTCCCCAAATTTTTTCCATCCCGCCCGAAACCGTCACTATACCGACGTTTATAGAAAAGTGTCGCAATACTGACACTTAGAAAAGTGTCTCAATTGCGACGTTTGGAGGAAGACGTCGCAATTGCGACACTATGGCCCAAAGCGTCGCTATTGAGACGACTCCAATCGTCGCAAGTGCGACACAATGTCTAGGTGTCGCCATTGTGACGTTTGGAGGCACCCGTCGCAATAGCGACGCTTTTTCCACCGTCGGTATAACGACACTTATATGCGCGCTACATAAAAATACGAAACTTATATGCGCGGTACATAAAAATTCGAAACTTATATGCGCGCTACATAAAAATGATTTTATTGTTTCGTATCCATCGCAATAGCTACATTAACGTCTGATATCACGCGCGCATTCGCTCTCCGCCCTTGCAGAATAGCATTCGCCCTCAGCTTTTGCAGAACAGCATTTGTCCTCAGCATTCGCCCTCAACGTTCACCATCAGCTCTTGCAGAATATCATTCGTCCTCAGCTCTTGCAAAATGGTAAGTTCTTACTGCAGGCCCTTCCTCCTATAGTAGGGTTGACTCTATTTGGGTTTTTTTGGTCAATTCCATTGGATTGTGTTAGGCTGTAGGCTTCTCTCTAGATGTCAAGAATCAAGATTCAATACCCTCTATTATCTTCATCACCCAATACAAGATTTAAATTTTTCCCAAAGAAACGCTTATTAATTTGGCAGCCATTATTTCTCCCTGCTTTAAAAACCCTACATTTAAATGAAAACAAGCATTGCATTTCAACTACAAAAATATATTAGTGTTCAAATGTACATGTGTGCTACATTAACGTCCGATATCACGCGCGCATTCGCCCTCCGCTCTTAACAGCATTCACCCCCTCGCCCCGCGAACAACATTTTCCCTCAAATAAGCCGCTCCCCTCTCGAGCTCTTGCGGCACGAAAGATTCGCCGCATTCGCCCCGAGCTTCCAAGTGCACGCATTCGCCCTCGACCGCGTGAACAACATTCGCCCTGCATTCGCCCTCGCCTCTTGGGTGCACGCATTTTCCCTCAGCATTCACCCTCAGCGTTCACCCTCAGCTCTTGCAGAACAGCATTCGCCCTCAGCTCTTGCAAAATGGTAAGTTCTTACTGCAGGCCCTTCCTCCTATAGTAGGGTTGACTCTATTTGGGTTTTTTTGGTCAATTCCATTAGATTGTGTTAGGCTGTAGGGTTCTCTCTAGATGTCA
>CM076573.1:921103288-921165355 GCA_034641835.2 Pinus albicaulis
ATGCATTTCACTGTTTTAATTTTGTTTTAATTTTAATTGTTTTGTTTTATTAAATATACACGGAATAAATTAAATTTTAAACATCACTTAATAAATTAAATTTTAAAATTTTAAAATTAAAATTAAAATTTAAAATTTTAAAATTAAAATTAAAATTTAAAATTTAAAATATTTTATTATATTTTAAAATTTTAAAATTTTATTATGAAATATTTATATATGCACTATTTATTAAATTTTAAATGTAAAATAAATTTTAAATTTTAAAATTATCATTTAGTTTATAATTATAACTATAAAATTAATTTTAAAATTAAAATTTTATATTAATACAATATTAAAATTATATTAAAAAAATTTATAACTTATATATAAAACATTATATATATTTAAAAAAAAAAATATTCAAACTTATATATGAAACATTATATATATTTTAAAATTTAAAACAAAATGTAAAGCTTATATATAAAACATTATAAATATTTAAAAAAAAAAAATTTAAGATATTATAAGGAGGTCATCAACTCCATCTTAGAAGATCAAAAGTATCTCTCTGTTTTAACTAGCTCAAAGAAGAAAATTAATTTAGCCAAGATTAGAACGAACTCTCATGAGCTCCATAGTGAAACAGGTCATTGGACAGTTCCTAAAACACCATGGATGGAAATGATCTACCATCTCTGTGAGAATATGAACATCGAGGATGAAAATCACTTCCTCTTAGAGTGCGTCACGTACAACCACATTAGAGCTCAATTTCATAAATTTTGTTGCAATACTGACCTTCCTAACCTTTTAAGATGCCAAAATTATAGTGAGCTCGGGAGGCTTCTCTCCAAGCTTTTTGAACATAGGAATAAAATCTTAAATCAAGTTAAATAACTCTTTTCTTTAAGTTCAATAGACCAAAGATTGGTTTCAGTGGACATTAACCATCATCATCATCATCATCATCAATTATATTAAAAAAAATTTAATTTTATATTTAAATTTAAAAAAAAAAATTAAAAAAAAAATTAAAAAAAAAATGTTTTTGCACTCAATCTAGGTCAAGGTCAGCTTGGGAAAGTACTGCCTTCTTAAGCTACAGTTAAAATATATATATTTTTTAATTAAAAAATAAAAATAAAAATAAAAACTATATATTTTTAAATTAAAAAAAAATAAAACAATTATAATTAAAAAAAAAAAAAACAAAAATATTGTTTAATATAAAAATTAAAGCTATTGAGTTTATAATTTAATATATATATATATATATATATATATATATATATATATATATATATATATATATATATATATATATATATATATATTAATTATTATTTATTTATTTATATTTTTTTAAATTAAAACAATTATAATAAAAAAATTGTTGTTTAATATAAATAGAATACTATATGTTTTAAAATAAAAATAAAAAATAAATCTCTTTTCAATTTTTCCTGTTGTACTTTTAGAAAAAATAAAAATAGAATAAATAAAACTGTTTTTTCATGTGCATGGTAATTTTTTGTTTTTTTCTGTCATAGAGGATCCCATCAACCCTAAAAAAGAAAAAAAAATCTAAACTTTTGTCCTAAAACCCCTAAAAATTTGAGTGTTGTTGTTGTTTTTTTTTTTTTTCACAAAAAAAATATAGAAAAATTATGGTTTTCGAACATAAAAACCATAAAAAAATAGTTTTTGAACAAAAAAAACTATAGAAAAACAGATTTTGCCCAAAATAGTCTTTAAATGGACAGAATAGAAGGAAAACTAACCTTTGAAATGCAAAAAAAATCTTGTTACCAATGCGAACACAACACCTCCACAAAATACCAATGCCAACACAACACCTCCAATACGAAACCTTTGAAATGCAAAAAAAATCCTGTTACCAATGCGAACACAACGCCTCCACAAAATACCAATGCCAACACAACACCTCCAATGTGAATGCAACGCCTCCACAAAGTTACCAATGCCAACGCAACACCTCCAGAAAATTGCTCAAACAAAAACCAGAAGATTTGATGTGATGTGATGAATAGAAATAATGATTCTTATTATATAGCGAATATTGTGTGATTGATTTACTGTTTAACGAATGTGGGATTAAAATTTAAAGTTTAAAATATTTACATGTAGTTAAATATAGTTAATATTATAGTTAAAATAGTCAATATATGCATGTAGTTATTATAGTTATTTTAGTTAATATTTACATGTACTCAATGTTAAATAATTCAAATATAATCTGGGATTAAAATTTAAAATTTAAAATATTTACATGTAGTTAATTATAGTTAAAATAGTTAATATTTGCATGTAGTTATTATAGTTAATATTTACATGTAGTCAATGTTAAGTCATTCAAATAAGAAAATTATTTTAGTTTGGAAGACATGCATGAAATGAATTTTTGTGGATATTTTGAATAGAGAGTATGGTGAAATATTTCAAGACCAACTGTTTATTAAGAAATTTTGAAATATATTTTAGACGAATATAATGTAGGTTTAAAATTTAAAATTTAAAATATTTACATGTAGTTAATTATAGTTAAAATAGTTAATATTTGCATGTAGTTATTATAGTTAATATTTACATGTAGTCAATTTAAATCATTAAAATAACAACATTATTTTAGTTTGGAAGGCATGCATGATAGGAATATTTTGTGGATATTTTGAATAGAAATATTGGTAAGATATTTCAACACAAACAATTTATTAAAATGTTTTTAAATACATTTTAGATGAATATTTTGTATGAAATATTTGAAACGAAAATTTTGGAGGGAAAGTTTTTTCTCGAAATTTTTGGGGGGTAAATTTGGAGGGAAATTTTCAGTCTTTAAGCTATATATTGTAATTGGGAGAGGCATTTGTATCATTCAACATATTCTTGTTGAAAGCCATGGGTTCTTCTGATAGCGAAGTTTTTCTGTCTACAACATCAACTTCTTCGTCATGTAACAACTCTATTCAGATTGATGAATATAGCATGAGTTTGTTCACCATGAAAAGAGAGTCAAAAATTCGACTTGGTCGTAATCCTAAGGATGATGAGAACATAATTGATGAGACGCAACAAAAATAAATTTCTGTAAATTGAGAGTCAGTTATTCCACTTACTCTTAATCCTACGGATTATGAAAGCAACAGTGATGAAGGGCATGATGAAGAATTTTCAGAGTCAAAATTTTCACTGCGTCCTAATCCTAAGGATTATGAAGGCACCAGTGATGAAGGGGGAGATGAATAATATACACTTCGTTCTAATCCTAAGGATTATGCGAGCACCACAGATGAAGAGGGGAATGAAGAATTTGCACAGTCAAAATATCCACTTCGTCCTAATCCTAAGGATTATGCCAGCAACACTGATGAAGTGGGGAATGAAGAATTTCCAAAGTCAAAATATCCACTTCGTCCTAATCCTAAGAATTATGCTAGCACCATTGATGAATATGGGAATGAAGAATTTGTAGCGTCAAAATATCCACTCCGTCCTAATCCTAAGGATTATGCCAACACCACTGATGAAGAGGGGGATGAAAAAATTCCCGAGTCAAAATATCCACTTCCTCCTAATATTAAGGATTATGCCAGCACCACTGATGAAGAGGGGAATGATAAAATTCCAGAGTCAAAATATCCACTTCGTCCTAATCCTAAGGATTATGCCAGCACCACTGATGAAGAGGGGAATAAAAAATTTGCAGCGTTAAAATATCCACTCCGTCCTAATCCTAAGGATTATGCGAGTACCATTGATGAAGAGGGGGATGAAAAAATTCCAGCGTCAAAATATCCACTTCGTCCTAATCCTAAGGATTATGCGAGCACCACTGATGAAGAAGGGAATGAAGAATTTTCAAAGTCAAAATATCCACTTCGTCCTAATCCTAAGGATTATGCCAGCACCACTAGTGAAGAGGGGAATGAAGAATTTGCAGCATCAAAATATCCACTTCGTTCTAATCCTAAGGATTATGCCAGCATCACTGATGAAGAGGGGGATGAATTTCCAGAGTCAAAATTTTCACTTCATCCTAATCATAACGATTATAAGAGCACCAGTGATGAAGGGGGGGATGAAGAATTTCCAATAAATATAGATTCAAGGCATCCACTTATTCCTAATCCTAAGGATTTGAGAGCACCAGTGAGGAAGGGGAGGGACGGGATGAAGAAATTCTAGTGAATACAAATTCAAAGCTTCCACTTAGGCCTAATCCCAAGGATTATGAGAGCACCACTAAGGAAGGGGAGGATGAAGAGTTTCTTGCAAATGATAATTTTAGAGGCACAAATCTGAATAATGCATTTTCTCTAAGTGATTGTTTCAAAGACACTCATGGTGATGAAGAATTGAATCCTCCCAGTGAAGAATCTGAAAGCATGGATCAAGATGGTGAAGAATTTGGTCTGAGTCAGGCTTACAAAAGCACAGATGATTTTTGTGAAATGTTTTCTTCAAGTGAGGATGGTAATGAAAATTTTCCAGGCAATGATGTTGATGAATTTCTTAACTATTTTGAGAATGATGATAGTGGGGATAATATTCCTCTTAATGGTGATGAAAATTCTTCTACAAAGGATGATGGAATGATGAAGCTGTTGCAAGAAAATATTGTAACTAGGAGTAGGAGTAGACTTTTTCATATCAATCCAAAACATTCTAATTTTACAAGGGTGAGGACAACATATCTCACAAAAAGGAGTTCTGTCGTTCATTTGATTTCAAGTGAATGTTGTTGAAGGGATTGCTTGAAACATATGGGTTTCAACTTTTCTTTGGAGAGAAGGAAAAAATATATGTTAATGAATAAAAGCATGCAAAATTCATAATTAGTGGGTTGCATGCAATCTACACTAGCAGGTTATGATTATCATATTGGGAATGTATTACTCTGCAGAAAGGCTTTCAAAATGTTGCATTCAATTGGTAATTGTTGTTTGTCAAGAATCCAAGAAAAACTGGAAAATGATCCCACATATTATTCAGAAGTACGTTATAAACGAGAGGTTGGGCCGTTAGCAAATACTGTTATGTCATGGATGAAAGACTTCTTTTCAAAGCATGGAGAGTGTCTGCCAAATAAAGACACAATATATATTCCAGATAATTTCTCGAGACGATAAATATTCAACTTATACAGAGATTATGCAGAAGCTGCTGAAGGAGTTGGTAATTTTATTACATATTTTTATTTTACAAGGGTATGGAAAAACGAATTCAACAATGTTCATATTCCTAAGAAGACAAGGATAGGGGTTTGCAGCACATGTGATTCTCTTAAAGAAAAAAGAGATAAATGTCAAGGGCCAGGAAGAGGTATGCATTCAAAACATTGTTTTTTAAAATTAGATAGTTATCAACTATGAAAATATATTTATTCATATGTTTCTTTTATTTTATGTATATAATCCGTTGTCAAAGAACTTCAAGAGCATCACAATTAGCAAACAAGTGAAAGGAAAAAGTTGTATAAACATTGAAATAAGTGTTATGATAATCCAAATAAATATCTGAGTTTGATAATTGATGGTATGGACCAAAAGAAAAACACATCTTCCACATTTTGTCTGCATGCCAAGAAA
This sequence comes from Pinus albicaulis, assembly GCA_034641835.2. NCBI lineage: Eukaryota > Viridiplantae > Streptophyta > Pinopsida > Pinales > Pinaceae > Pinus > Pinus albicaulis. The sequence goes on from CM076573.1 coordinate 921,108,886, forward strand.
ATTACAGGAGGAAAATTTCATTCAGTTTCACTTGGTTGGTTGTATGGTATTTAATGAGAAGATGTTTCCAAGAGTTTTGTTTACAGCTCCAAATATTCATAATGATGCAAATATGACCATAACTATAATCCATGATGTGGTTACTCATTGGTTTGGTATTCTTCCTAAAGTTCTATATGTACAATTAGACAACAGAAGCCGTGAAAATAAAAATCAAGTTATTTTTGAGTATCTAAACATGCTCGTTGAATTGGGAATTTTTAAAAATATAAAGGTTGGTTTCCTTCTTGTTGGGAATACTCATGATCATATTGATCAAATGTTCAGTCGTTTTTCAGTAACATTGAGGAGGAAAGGTTTTTGGAGCCTGCCATCATTAATTGAATGTATTAAGAAATCATACATTCCAGAGCCCGTTTTTCATGTGTTGGAGGAAACTGTTGACATGCAAAGGTTTATTTTGGGATCGCATGGTGAAGAGAAATGCATTGAACAACTTAACGACATTAGCTTTCAACATCATTTTCGTATCAAAAAAATTGATGGGATAACACTTACATGGCGCAAGAAGTATTCAACTGTTGCAGAATGGGGGTCATCATCAGGTTTAGTATTTTTGAAGTTCATTCCAGAGCATCCAATATTTTCATCAAAGATATTGTTATTACAGTCAGTTTCTGAACTCCATAATGCACGAAGGCATAAGAGAGACATAAATTATTCTGAATGTTTGGAGGAAATTAAAAGATGTATTAGAGATACATATGAGTACTTCGATGTTGTTGATTTAGTTTGGTGGGAGTCTTTTTCAGTAATCAAAGTGATATGATTTCAAGATCAATAAATGAGGAAATGCTTTTGAAGACTCCTTTTTTTTTGCCACAAAATATGCCAAATGAACATGAGGAAACACACATTGTTGAACAACAACAGTCTCAAGCTATTATTAATTCTCCACAGGTAGATGAAAGATAAATCTATATTGGTTCTAGAAGATCATGTGCACAACGTGAAGCCATGGAAGACCTTTATAGGGGTTCTGTGCAGGATGTTAAGGAGGGTTGCATGATAGCAGTGTTAGCAGATGAAGATCCAATTGGCTATCCATTCTGGATTGCCAAGGTTATAAAGGTCATTAATGAAAATTAAGATATTACAACTGTTGATGTACATTGGTATGCCACAAGTACCCACCCTTTCAATGGTGTGTACAAGACAGAGATGGCAGTTGAAAAAAAATTGGCAGAAAGAGAAAAAGAAAGGGCACAAATATAAATCGTCGTCGCACATATGTCTTAAAATTGGAGGATGTTGACATACTTGTGTATGACTTCAATTTGAAAAAGAGAGGAACTCTTCAGTTGAAGACCATAAATATTTTGAAGAAATTGCTACCAGAACAATTACTGCTGAGATGGGACTCTGCAGAACATAGTCATAGATTTACAAGATATTTGAACTCTGAAATGGTGGGCATGCATGTTGACTCAGATGGAGCACTAGTTGATGAAAGAGAAGAATATGGATCATCTTCATCTGCATCGAGTCATTCATCTGAAGATATAGGTTCTGATGGTGTGCTAGAACCTATGGTTGATTTTGAATAACTGTCTAAGACACTTTCATGTAATTGATGTTTGCATGGTAACTTGAAATAAATATTTTGACTTCCATCTGATTTTTCATGAAGTTATGAGGCATTTATATTTTTGTTGGATTATATGTTTTAATGATGAAGAATTCATATCTTTAGAATATCCACAACGCAACAATGAATTACACAAATAATTTATGTTATATTCAATGTACCAATGTTGATATTTTGATTAAAAGTAAAAAAAAAAATAGAAATTAATGTTGATTTTTTAGATTATGCAGTGATATTGCCATGATATTATGTATTGTTACCATCTGGTATAAGATACTTTTAAAAATTATAAAAATTATATGCCTCATTGAAAGGGGACACTTTGTTTTGATGCTTGAATTTTAGGTTTTGGTTGCAATTAGATTTAGATTTGTCTTAGGCTAAGATTTCAAAAGAGATATATTTTTATCCTTTAAAATTAAAATTACTCTTGGAATAATAAATATTTCATTTACTTGTTCATTTTTAAAAATTGTTTAAGTCATATAATTTCTCCATAATTTCATGGTTCAAGTATATTGAATACTTAAGATTTAAAAACTTGAGATTTATAACTTGTCATTAAGGTTTTTATGCGCTATGAAATTTTATCTTTAATGTTATGGTTGAAAACAATTACAATTTTAGGGTTGTTTAGTGTCAAGATATTTTATCTTTAACAACATGGATGAAAATTGTTCGAAATGATAAGGCATTCAGACATGATTTTGTTTATCTTTAACATCATGTATCAATTTTTTTAGAATTTTACGATTTTTTTTTTTTTTTTTTTGGAACTGGAACGGGTATGTTTTATTCATGATTTGGTTGGGCCGGAGCCTAATCAACCTTTGTTACACAACATTGCCTTACATCTTAATACATCTTGATGTACTCTGTATCTCGGGTTAAGGAACACTTGAATGGATAATGCTATTGTCATTGATGTTAAGTTCGCCCAATGCAAGAAGGTAGCCTTTGTTTGTCATTTTATCCGCTTCACTATTCGAGCTTCTGAGGATGTGGAAAATTTGGAAGGATTCAAAGTCTTGCAGAATGATATTTCACCTTTTTAGAGACTTGTTGAGTGTGGCATTGTTGAACTGGTCCTGCAGATTGATCTTCTTGATGAGGATTTCTAAGTCTCCAAATGCTTGACAATCTTTGATGCCTCTGTCCCAGACAAGTTGGTAGGCTTTGGTGAGACCAAGAAGTTCTGCCTGGTTATTTGTACGGTCACCAAGCTCCCAGCTGAAGCAGTATTTTCTAGTGTTGTCCGGGGAGTAGATGACTCCACCAGCGCTCGCTGCCCCGGGATTTCCCTTGGAGGCACCGTCAAAGAAAATTGTAGTTTTGAATTGATTCCTCCACCAAAGTTGGAAACTGGCTTCTGGTTCTCTTAATCTCCAGTGTGGGTTGGGAAGGGGGAGGATCAGAGATTTGCCTTTGGAGAGAGGGCTAAGATGATTCAACCAGCTCTTTTCAGAAGGGAGGAGTGAAGAATCTGATTTTTGCGATTGCTGAAGGACAGATTCTAGAAGAAGAGCTTTTGCTTTAGAAGTTATTTTTGCAGGGAAGCAAGGAGTATTACTGAATGTCAAGTCGTTCCAGGCAAGCCAGATTTCCCAACACACGAATTTAGGGATAGAGAGCCAGATGTGATACCAAATAGAGTTACTGGGGATGGAATGAGGATAGGTTTGAAACCATGAGGAGTAAAGATCAGCCACAATACATTGCTGGGGAGAATTAACTTGCAGTTTGAGGAGTGTTATTTTCCAAACTTCTTTGGAAAAAACGCAGTCTATGAAAAGATGAGAGGCTGTGTCTCCAGCATTTCTGCACATCATGCATATATGAGGTCCATCAATGTTTCTTTTTAGCAAGTTGTCCCCTGTCAAAAATTTGTTATGCATGAGGATCCAGAAAAAGAAATTGACTTTTGGGAGCCTTGAAGAATTCCAAACCTGTTTCCACATACTGGGAGAACGAATTCTGTCTTTTTTTGGCTGCAGAGTGTTGTATCCTGGTGTAGAGGTATAAGTGACGGTGTCTCCCCAGCCCCAGCTATCTGAACTATCACGATGGATGGGCGCAACATTAGAGAGGAGCGATTTTAGCGTTGCCAGATGTGGGAGAAGATGCTCCAGAAGAATTGGGAAGCCTCAGTCCTGCCAATTCCCTTTGCTATCCCACTCTTCTATGTAAAATAGCTTACGATACCCTACAGCAATAAGCCAGCATCAGAGGTCATGAATTTCATCATGGGAATTAAGAGGAGCGCAATTCATTATGCGGTCTTCCTACAAGTAATTTTTTTTGTTCCATTGCCTGGAATATGGTAGAGGTGAATCTTAAACCGACTGATACTGTTTCTGCAAAGGTTCCCGGTTAATGTGCCAGGGGAGGTGTTGTCAACCAATAATTTCCTGAGAGAGACCCCCTGCGCATATTTTTTCCTAAGCGTATCACTGACTGGATGTGCAGGTTTGGAATAGATTTTCTAGAGAAGCTTGCAGCTGAGTGCGAGATTGGAGAGAGCAGGATCTCTTATCTGGAGTCCTCCATCCATTGTTGGGCGTTTTACTAGATCCTAGTTTTCCAAGTGCAGTTTTCTTTGATTGCCTTTGCCCCCTTGCCAGAGAAAGTCTTGCAGAAGGCAGGAAATTTGCTCCATGATGTATTTAGGAGCAAGGAGGAAAGAGGCTTGGTAGATAGGAAAGGAGGATATCACATATTTTATTAAGATTGTTTTTCCTCCCTTTGTGAGCTAGTACCCTCCCCAAGAGGCGATCTTGGATTTGATCTTGCTGATGATACCTTACCACAGAGTTCTGTTATTAACTCCGGAAGTTAGAGATAGGCCAAGATATTTGATGCTGTCCCAATGGGCATAGCCCTCGAAGCCTAGGATCTGGGCTATACTGTTTAGATTGCCTTAATCCACATTCCATTCGTAGATCGAGCTCTTTCTATCATTTATCAGTGCTCTTGAGGCTCTGCAGTAGCTTTTTAGGACAGAGTCAAAGGATTTAGCTATTCTCGTAGAGGCACTGCCAAGAAGGAGGGAGTCATCTGCAAAGAGAGCATGATTTATAGGCTTTTGGGCATTAGAAGTACGAATTCTGTGGAGACCACCAAAATTCATTTCTGCAGAAAGCTTTTTGCTAAGGGAATCCGCCATTAGTATATACAAGAAAGGAGATAATGGGCAACCTTGCCTCAAGCCACGCTGAGCTTGGAAGAAGGATGCTGGCCAACCATTAACTAGAGGAGCAATCCAAGGATTTTCAATACAGGCTTTGATGAGATTGATGAACTGAATAGGGACGCCGAAGGATCGGAGGACTTGGAAGAGGAAGGAGTGATTGACCCTGTCGAAGGCATTGGCCATGTCGAGCTTGATCAAAATCCCCTTCTCTTTCCTCAGTTTACTGGAGTGGATAGCTTCCTGGACTTGAATGACATTATCCAAGATATGTATGCCTTTGACAAACCCCCCTTGAGGGTTGGAGATTAATTTTTCAAGCAGGGGTTTGACTCTGTTTGCAAGGATTTTGGCCAAGATTTTGTAGGAAGCGTTACAAAGAGAAATGGGCCTGAATCTGCTAAAAGTTTCTATATTGAACTCTTTTTGAATTAAGGCTAGGAAGGTTGAATTGATGCCTCCCCCAACCTTGGATTTACTGAAGAAACCTTGTATCATTTTTAGCAAATATGTTTTGATGATGTTCCAGCAGACTTTGTAAAAGTGTATAGAGAAACCATCTGGCCCAAGGGCCTTATCTGATTCCATTGCCCATAATACTTTGATAATTTATTCTTCAGATAGTGGTTTCAGGAGAGCTTGATTATCCTCATGATTAATGAGATGAGGGATATTAGAAAGAAGGTCTTCAGTGTCCTCTATGCTACCTTCATTCCCAAGCCCGTAGAGGTTTTTGAAATGATTTTCAGCTGCTGATTTAATTTGGTCAAAATTTCTGCAGATCCGACCTTCTTCATTTTTGATCTCAGTAATATGGTTGCGAGATAGTCGGGCTTTGTACTGTCGATGGAAGAAAAAAGTGTTTCGGTCTCCTGCTTTGAGCCACAGACTACAAGATTTGAGCCTCCAATACTCTTCTTCCCGTCTGAAAGAGCGATGGGTGTTGCTTTGGAGTGCAACCTCTTTATTTAGAATTTCTGGAGTGATATGTAGGTCTTCTATTCCCATTTGCAGAGTTTCCAACGAGTGAACAACTTAATTTCTCTGTTGAGTAGGGTTTTTAGATGGATTCCTTAGCCACTCTTTTAAAACTTTTTTTTTTGGCTTTTAATTTTTTTTCCCACGCATAGCTGGGGGATCCATTGATGGGATTGTCCCAGGCTGATTGAACAGTGTCAAGAAAACCTTTTTTTTCAATCCAGAGAGGGCTGAATTTAAAGGGGATTGGGCCCAGATCTTCCTCAGGAACCGTAAGAAGTTGAATTGGCTTATGGTCTGAGGTGAGTTTGGGGAGGATTTTTGTGGAGATAAGTAGATTTTCCAACATCAAGGAGCTTTGAATCATGAATCTGTCCAACCGGGCAGAAATGTGGTCAGTTCCAGTTCGATTATTGGTCCAAGTGTATGTGCCTCTTACATGTGCGAAATCAAGAAGGTCCCTCTGCTGCATTAGTTCTTCAACCAAGGGCAGCAGTTGGTCTTTGGTGCTGTTTCCCCCTCTTTTTTCTTTTGGCTTCATGACAATATTGAGATCTCCGGCTAGAATAATGTTGTTGGGGGAGTGAAGGTCTAAAAAGTCGGAGAGAGAGTTCCAACATTCTCTTTTTTTCAGCATAAAATGCATGAACATAGAGATTGAATAAGGCTATAGTTAACTTAATTTTAAGGTGCTTGAGCTCAGTGTAGATCCAGTGCTGGGTCTCATTCGAGTTAAGCAGATGGAAGTGATCGTCATTCCAGAGTGTTGCAACTCCTCCTGAAGATCCCCTCGAGCTGACTGCTTTGCCTGCATTCTTTTTCCATTTTGACTTGCTGATTTCCATGAGGGCTTGCCCTTCTATTTTAGTCTCTTGGAGCAAGAGGATATCTGTGGGTTCTATTTTCATCGGATCTTTGACAGCTTCGATTTTTGGTTGGGTCCCCATACCTTTGTAGTTCCAAGAGACTGTACGCATTATTTACCTTGAGAGGGGTTTGGGAGGCCTCCCTTAGAAGGTCTTGCTCTTGTATTTCTCTTGATAGACATTTCTATTGTGGATTAGCTGCCTTGCATTTTTAGACGTTCTGCTTCTTCTTCCCTTACTACTTTGTGAGGCTTCCTACCTGCCCTCTTCGAGGGTCTCTCATAAATCTCATCCTCTGAGGAGTCGGAGGGTTCTGCCGCTTTTTTCTTTGTTATATGTGTATACGAAGGGATGGAGGAGCTACCCTGAGAGACACCAGGTGAGGTAGCTCTGCCTCCTTCTTTGTTTGGTTGAGGGATGTCAATCTGTGCCAGGGTAATCAAATCTACTTCTGGAGGATCTGGAGGGGAGCTTCCATTGGGGTTTGGATTCTCATCCAGGGCATGGGGGATCCTCTTTTCATTCCCTTGATCTTCAATATTGTTCCCCTTTGTAGGCCCTTTCCCTTGAGATTTTGCATGGCCAGCTTTCTGGATTGTGGTCCACTGCTCTCCCTTCGACTTGTCACTCTGATCTTCTGCTTTTTTCTTGCAATATCTCGCAAAATTCCCATAGCCATGGCAATGTCTACATTTGAAGGGTAGCTTCTCATAATCCAGCTCTTGGATATGAGACCATCCAACAACTGTGAGTTTTATTACTTCTGGTATTCCTTCCTCAAGATCTACTTCCACGCATATTCGAGCACAGGGATACTGATATTTCCTCGCAGCCTGGTCGATATATTTTCTAAGGGATTTTCAAATGATTTGGAGCGATTTTTGGTTCCAGCAGTGTAGGGGAAGATGGGGAAGTCGCACCCATACTGGGACAGCAGTGGGCACATCTTGTGTCGGATCGAAATCCGACGACCATTTGTTTATATATAAACCTTGTGGCCCCATGAAGTAAGGCCCATTCATGAAGATGAGACTTCAATCCTCAGCAGATTCAAACACGAACACGAAGAAGCCTTTGCCTAAGAAGTAAGATTTGATGCCTTCCTTGATTAATGGGGACCAGTTTCTCTTAATCCAGTCTTCAACCGATTTGGGCGAGGGCCAGAGGCCCGTGAACTGTTCTATTAGTCCTTTGTCCATTAGGTTTAGAGCAGATTGGCAAGTTTCTTCCTTAGGGAGGGTCACCGAGGGTATACTGTCCTTTTTTTTACGAATTTCTGTTGCTGTGCCGTTGGGGGCCATTTGCAGCACGCAGCCACCATTTTACGGAATTCACGGACTTCTGGAGGAAGGGGGAGGGGCTCTGAGGCCCCCTCACGGGCCATGGAAGTATGGAGGGCCATAAGAGTGCAGCTGCGGGCATGCGCAGCGCATGCACAACGCTAAGGCTCAGGAGAGCTATGTCACGAGGCCAGAACAGGAACCAGAATTTTACGATTTTTCAATGTCCTAATATGTTGTCTTTAATTCCATTGTTACAATGTGTCAAAAGTGTGACACAATGTTTTTTTTTGTTATTCTAGCATCAACTCGTTTTGCTTTGAGGGTGTTTTTTCAATCCTTTTTTCAAGAAACAATTTCGTTTTAGCATAATTTTATAAAATGTTGAAGTTTGACCTTGAGAAAAAACAAAATGCATTCTGGAATACACACTTTTTGTTTTTGGGGCTTTTTTTCATGTTTTTTGAGTCTTTTTGGGCTAGAGTTCCCATTTTGAGGTAATAGTTCTCGTTTGACCAGTAACTATGTTTATTGTGGTAGAAGGTAAAATTTTGATCGTTGTACTTTATGTTGATGATTTTATACTCATAGGTGATGAGAAACCCATCAAGTCTTGCAAAGAGGATCTGGCAAGAGAATTTGAGATGACGGACATGGGGCTCTTGCACTATTTCCTGGGATTGGAAATTTGGCAAAGAGATGGGGAGCTATTTGTATCTTAAAGAAAGTATGCCAACGAGATTCCGAGGAAGTTCCACATGGAGGGAAGCAAACCCATAGAGACTCCTCTAGCAAGAAACAAGAGGAAGGAGGATGCTACTTCAGGAAAAGTAGTAGATGTTACCATCTATAGGAAACTTGTGGTTTCACTCATGTATTTGGTGAACACACGACCATACATATGCTATGCAGTTAATCAACTTAGTCAATAAATGGTTAAGCCTACTAAGCTCTTTTGGAAGGCAAGCAAGCATGTGTTGAGATACCTTAGAGGCACTACAAAGCTTGGGCTATGGTACAAACGGAAAGAAGGAGTGAAGCTTTAATGTTTCATAGATGCAGATTGGGCAGGGAGTCCATTCGACAGGAAGAGCACATTAGGGGGCATCTTCAACATTGGATCAAAAACAGTTTCCTGGTACAACAGGAAACATAGATCAATGGCACTCAGTTCAACATAGGTAGAGTACATGGAGGCCAGTCAGGCAACATGTGAGTCCATATGGATGGGGAAGATACTTGTTGGTTTGTTTGGTCGACAGATGGATCCAATGGTGATTCATTGTGATAACCAAAGTTACATCAAACTCTCGGTTAATCCATTTTTTCATGACAGGTACAAGCATATTGGTATCTAGTATCACCATATCAAATATTGTGTGTAGAGGTGAATTATGTCATTAGAGTACAGTTCCACGGAGGATAAAGATGCAAATATCTTGACGAAGGCACTGTCATGAGGAAAATTTGAGTTCCACAGATTGAGGATCGGGGTAGCAGACAATCCCTTTCTTGTTGAGAGGGAGTGTTGAAATTAGCAACAAGAAGGGCTTCTAATTTAATTTTCCCTTAATTAATTTAGAAGGAAATTGTAATTCCACATCACATGACAGCTTGTATGAGTTAACTGAGTCAGGAAGACTTAGTTAGCTCATTCAATTTGAGTTGGGGGTCAAACTGGAGGCATGTAGAGTTCACTCTAAGTTTTAGGGGGTCCAGTTGCAGTTTATTTTGAGTTGTAATTGTTTAACTTAATTATTTGAGTTAAAATCAGTTTAACTAGTTCTAACTGATGGATGAGCTAGTGAGACGTCCAGTGAATTAAATTTGATTTAATTCACATGCAGTGATCAATTAGATCACTAGTAATTCGCTATAAATAGTTGTTGCATGTCAGTTCTAAGAGTAACCTAATTGAGATTGGAGTTAAAGGGAAGTAGACTATTAGTTGTATAATTGTATAACTGTACAGGTCATGCATGAGGTCATTAAGATGCCTTGGATGTATTGCACAATCATTTGATGGGAATTTACTAATTAATAAGGGCTCAATTGCCTCTAGAATTCATGAGCAAGGATGGTCAGATAGGGGCAAGGAATTGGTTAAGTATTGGACCAAACCTGCTCAGATCAGAGTGAGATAGTCAGAGATAGTGCAAAGAGATCTCAAGCCTAAGAGAAGCATTGTATTATTTCATATTCTTTTCTTTATGCAATATACAGATAGTGGGGTTTTTAGCTGAGGCTTTCCACAGATACATCTTTGTGTTGTGCGATTGAAATTCTTTCTATTTCTTGTTGATGTGATTGTGCGATCATAATTGGTTTTCGCAATTTGTAGAATTCAAGTATTTTTTTTAGCATATTACCAGATCATTTGAATCTATGTGGATTTTCTACACACCTCTCCTAGGAAATGGTTGCATGTCCATTGATTTCTCATTTGTTATAGCTAATTAGGTGCCCACATCAACAACCACTCCAATCCATTTTTGGGAAGATGGATTATGTGGAAGTAAATCTAACTTTTAAAATCAACCAATCAACAAGTAAGTTGGCTAGAGGAGATCCAGTTAGCCTAAAAAAGAAGAAAATTGACCAATAAAGAGTCAAGTATACCAAGAGAGGAATGATTCAATTAGATGAGTAGGGTCACCCAACAAAGTGATGAGTTAAATAACAATAGGGAAATCCAATCAACTAGCTAAGGGGTTTGACCAATCAAATAATAGGTTGGTTAGGCAATCTAGTCACTAGCCAAGGAAATAAACCAAGGGATTAATAAAGTTGATTGAGGAATGAATCAACCAATTATAATCTGTGTCAACCAACCTAGGTATGAATTGACCTAGGAAACGAGGGGTGGCTCACACAACACATATATGACATATACAACTGTCATACATATGTGTGGGTGAGAGGAAACAATCAGGAAGGTAAGAAAAATACTTTATGTGGTGAAATTATAGTATAGTGAGGGCAAAATTCACCTTAGAAATTAATAATTTGACAAGTACAAAATTAAATATGTACCTAGATTAAATCACTAATTTAACTAAGTGGACTAGGCTTGTAATGGGTTGTTGAAGACTAGTTATGGATTAAGTTGACAAGTGATGAAATTAAATCCACTACACAAATGACAACATCCAAGCATAGGTGTAAGCAAATGATTAGTGAGAAAATGACTTAGGTATGTCCAATGACGTCTAAACACATAGATACATTCTAATTTCTAAATACAACCTGGTTGAGAATGAAAACTAGAGCAACAAATAAATTCTAATAGCCATTGATCTTAGATTTTGACAAGAATTAGATAATCAACATTCTAGTGTTTTTGTTGTTCTTGATTCCACTAGAATACAATTAGAGGTATCCAGTTAAATAAGAACTGAACAAGTACACATATCATTAATCAACCATAATGAATTAGCTCTAATCTACGTATTCGTATGAATGAAACGACGATAAACATAACGGTAACAAAAAACACAGATTTTACCCTAAAAACCCAAATGGAAAAACCAACTTGAAATGGGGCTCAATTTCTTCATTCCAACAATCTTTGATACAAAGCTTTCATTGCTCTCCTAACCCCCCAAAAAAAAATCACACCTTGAAAATGACGATAGAAGAAGAAATAGAGAAAAACCAACAACCATGATTTTTAATATCTTATCTATCAAACTTTCTCTCTTATTCTATTTTTTTATTTATTTATTTTTTAAGTTTGTATACTTTTTCCTCTCTCATTTTCATTTGTTTTATTCAACTTTACATTTGTATTGGATTTTTATTCAACTTTACATTTGTATTGGTGTCTTGTTGGTTTATAATGTCACCCCTTTTTGGTATCTTTGTATCTTTGTAATGTGCGGGTTCCACTTCCACTCAACCTCACTTTCAAGGTTTTGGCTCCTTTAGAACTATAAATTTAGTCATGAAATTTCATTTCATTGGTCTATGTGGGGATAAGCTTTGACCATTATTCCAATTTTATTTTGAGTTTTTATAATGTCAAATTGGTTGGTAACTCACATATTCAATTCTAAAAAGATCGTGAAAATCCGAAATGTGATTTAAACCTTATCACTATGAAGGCATCAAAGGGAAGGATCACTATGGAGATTAAAATGATGGGGTCCTAGATGTGATTTAAACATTATCACTATGGAGGCATCAAAGGGAAGGATCACCATGGAGATTAAAATGGGTGGGTGCGAAAACCTTCTTTTGAGAATTTTATCACTCGAGAAATAGATATTAACTCCCGCTTCGACATTTCAATTGGCCATCGCCATCATATATATATATATATATTCCTTTCTAAAACTAAGTCACTTTTAGGCTGTGCTGGTTTTATATATGAAAGATCCTAAAAAAACACTTTCACGCCATATAATAATTTTGTGAGGCGCCCTCTTCTCTACGCTGTATGTTCTAGTCCGTAGGCCCTCGTATTTGTGTTCAGAAAGGTTGCTAGATGGAGCAAATCCACACCGTTCTGCTCGGTCAGGGGTTCGAAACTCACTTCCCTACCTTCTACCATTTACCGATGACTTCCTTCACAATGTATGCCGGACGATCTGCATAGGGTATTTTGTTCATTTTCCTTTGAAATTCATATTTAATGAGACCCTAGGCAGGGCGGGAAATGCACTACCCTTGCCTATCTCGCTTGCCGTGGAAAAAATTCAAGCGCCTGGAGATAAAATGAGTTCATGCTCCCGCTGTATCTGGAAAGAGAAACAGGCGACAACTCCATAATTTTGGGCCACATTTCGGGCATTCGTGGAGAAAATCGTTAAATCCAGCCTCTGTTAACCCCTTTAATTAGGGTTTAATGTATCTTTAATTAGGGTTTAATGTATCTTTTTTCCCAATTTTGGGAAACGAGTCTTGAATGAACACATTGGGAGTCGGGACGTGCACCGATGCGTTCAAGATTTCGAAGGCTAAATTTGGCGATTCACACACTCATTTATTTTGTACACGGCGGACACTTCTCTTCTCGAGTTCTTGCCCAAGTCACCTCTTCGGACTCCATGTCACGTTTTGGTGAAGGATCCATCTCTCCGTGTGTGAGGGTTTCTGACATTCGACGGAACTTATCCTCTGGTTTTCTTTCTTTTGGCGGACGCCTGTTCTGATTTTTAAGCTTTTTGCGCAGCCAAAAGCCGTAATTTCAACGAGAACTTTGAAGGATTTTATTATACATTTTTTTTTTTTTTTTCATAATTTTTAACTGTTTCCGTAAATGCAGATGCGTAATCCAGTAATTTCACTGGAGATTGCTGCCTTAGGTAATTTAACTTTAACTTAATTAACCGATAATTAACGCAGAAAGTTTTTGGTGCCGCACTTCATTTTAAATAACTAGGAACAAGTAGTTGCAATTCATTTAAATAAGTGGTAACAAATAGTTACAGTGGGCGTAGGCTAAAGGCTAACGATCTGGTTCATTGTGGGCAGCGGGATAACGATCTGGTTCTTTGTGGGCAGCGGGATCTGGTTTTTTATCGGCAGCGGGCTAACGATCTGGTTCTTTGTGGGCAGCGGTGTCCTGTAACTCTGCCGATTAAACTCTGCTGCCCGGGCAAAATTCACTGGCAGCGGTGTCCTGTAACTTGCGGACCAAATATTAAGCACTATCATAGGCTTACTTTGTGGTATCCAACCGGGCAGAAATGCCTTGGATGACAATAATGTGGTATCCAACCTGCCAGAAATAACCAATAACCAGCCTGCCACAAGGCGTAGAAATGCCTTGGATCACAATAATGTGGTACCCAACTCATAACCGTTTATGGTAGCTATTTCACATACATAACCCATGGCTAACCCAACTCATAACCGATCTGACATTCTCGCCCATTCATGTCGATTCAGCGAGTCCAGGTTCCGCCCTTCCGGGTCCCATGGCTAACCCAACTCGCCCATTCTCACCCATGTCGATTCAGCGAGATTCAGCGAGTCTGGGTCCCGCCCTCGCCCATGTCAATTCAGCAAGTTCGGGTCCCGCCTGTCACGAGTCTGGGTCCCGCCCAGCACCCATGTCGATTCAGCGAGTCTGGGTCCCGCTCGTCGCCATGCTGGCCCTTTCAACCCTGTTCCTTATGGGTCTCGCCAGTTGCCATGCTGGACCGTTCAACCCTCTAACGCATGTGCGTCAAAAGCTCGTTCAACCCTGTCCCGCACGCTGAATCTGGGTCCTGCCCGTCGCCATGCTGGCACGTTCAACCCTGTCTCACATGTGCTTCAAAAGCCCGTTCAAGCTTGTCCAACCCTGTCCGCACGCTGAATTTCGGTCTCACTCGTCGCCACGCTGGCCCGCAGGTTGGAATTTGGGTTTCTTTTTACCTATCAAATAATTTTTTTTTTTTTTTTACGTTGTGGGTCTTTATGTTTATTTTCAAGAAACTTTATGTTACAAGTTTAGCTCTTCAAGAGTGATGTTCTCATAGTAAATTAAACCTTCACTAATAAAGGTTTGATTAAAAAATTACCTTTCAATAACATAATTATGTTAAAAAACTTCACATATATATCATAAGCAAAAAAAATGAACACTACACACAAATATCTTGAATCTTGGTTTCAAATTGCATGGAACACTCATAATAAAATACCTGGATCCTAGAATCAAATAGCATTTGTATATAGGAGATATGATGAGACATATAAAATGACTAACAAAATAAAAATATTGAATTTCATGAGTAAAATTTCAAAAGTAGAATAATAATATGATTTATGTTGTGGTTACATAATCTAATATATATTATAGGATATAAATATAAAGTACACATTTTGCGGTATATATTTTACCATTAATATTAACAAGATGGAATGCATATTATTTGAAGTTTTTAAAAAATAAAAAAACTAGACTTGTAATAAATAGATATTGTGGATCTATTAACATCATGTTAGAGGATTATGGTATGATTTCCTTCTTCATTATTAGGTTTTCATAGAGAATTGAAGCTTAAACATGTGTGAGTAATAAGGAAAATTGAAATAATAGTTTGGTTGGTATTCTTTTTTATCCTACTCCAATGTGCCTCATATTCCAATGCATTAGCACAGTGATAGATATGGGCCACACTACTATTATGTTTTCCTTTATAAAATATCGCTTTTATGCACCGATGTGTATCTATGTTTAGTACACTTCAAAATCCATTTTTTAAATAAAATAATTTAATGAGACCTTGATGCAATACTACTTATATAAAGATACATTAATGCGGTGGTCTATTTAGAGCACATTATAGCAATGATATGTTTATTGCACATTGCAAAACAATCATATTAAAACTTATTACACTACACAATGTATCACTTGAATCAATGTAGATATTTTATTTAGTGCATAAAGATTTTTTTATCAAATTTTAGCCTAATGTAGTGTGCATGGTATTCTACATATTAGTGCCCCCCTTTTTAATTTATCATTTTATCAAAATTTATATTTCATATTAATCCTAAAACTAGCATGGCTGGTGTTAACAACCTATAGGATTCATAATTTTGACTTGATTGATGGTAATATTGTAAATATGTACATACTTTGCCTTTTGCAAGTTGTATTCCCATATTTTGTATATATAAAAAAAAAAATCAAAAAGAGGGTAAAAATTCCTAAAAGAAAAAACAAAGGACTTAGAAAAAATAATCTACTCCAAAACAAAAATATGAATAAAACATGAAAGTGCGCAAGTCTAAATGCTATTACTTTTACCTTTTGCAGTTGACTATGGCAGAGTGTCAATAAATGCCATAATCCATGATGAGTTAAATAGTTTAACCTTGACTTGTCATGTTTCAATTTCACTTGTTGTAGATAGAGAATGAAGAATTGTCATACAATTTAATCATGACAATTCAGTAGTTAGGTAGAGAAATAAAGAATCCAACAGTTTAATCTAGATTCTTGGATGAAATAAGTGTAGAATTAGATAGTTTACTGCTTTCAAAAAGAATAAATGTTGTAAAGGTTGTTAGCACAAATGCACCTAATCAAAATGGAAGAAAAAATGTTAGCAGTTAAAATTGGTTAGGTAGAAGAAGGTGAAAAGCATCATTGTAAGTATTATTCACCAGGGCTGCAAATAACTGACTTTCCTTCCCCATAGCCATTTATCATTCTAAACTATCAGTCAAAAAGGCTCAAGGCATTTCCTTGACTTCTGTTGGGACCGGACCCAAGGCTCTATGGTTGACTAGTTGAAAATGTTAAGTTGTCATATTAATCTCAAAAATCACATCATTTTCCATTCATGCATTCATTTCCATGAAAAATCATAAGTAAAAAACCTCATTTTACTTCATGATACTTTAAATCCCCATTTGATTAACTCCCACATTTCATGAAAGCATAAAACCCTCAAAATGACATTTTATCCTAAGTTGAAGTGATGAAATTATCATAAATGCAAGTTTTGCTTTGATCTTCACTTTTATTGGTTATAATGGTATGTTTTGAGTATTCAATTTTCCCCTTGTCATATTAACACCTAACATATTTTATTAACTCCTTATTAATTATCTTAGTCCTATTAATATAATTCTCTTTTATTTAATATCCCAAAAACCCATTTAATATATGCTTTTGTGTCAAAGATATTAAGCACATGTTGAAAAACATCCCAAAGTTACCCCTTTGACACAAAACTACCCATAAAAATATTTCCCCTCTCCCTTATAGTTTTAGACCTTTGATAAATCTGAAACTATATAATAAAAATATAAAAAAAGTCATTAAACATGTATCATATGTGTTTAAAACAAAAAAATATAATACCCGAAGTTTAATTTAAACTAAACTTCAAAGAAACCCATCCCTTGTTTATATTCCCTTCCCTGATTATCTAACCCAAGGTTAAAATTATAACATTATCCAATTTCCCGATATATATCCCATTACCGCAATCTTTAACCTTGGGTAAAGCCCATTTTTTCACCCCTCCTGACCACTTTAATCCATGTATAAAATCTGTTTATACATTAATCTTAACAAATCCCTCAACACCATCGGATTCAATCCTGACCATCCGATCTCGAACATCCCATTGAATCAACGATTCTCATCGAACGCGATAAATCAAACCCCAGGCCCATCCTTCCCGATCGCGTTACACTGCAACCACCCGATCATCCTTTGCAATCCAACAATCCATATTTAACGCGATCATTCCACCTTACCTCCATCGCGTTAAATAACAACAATTAGATCTCCAAATAACGTTTTAATCTGACGGCCCATATGCAACCCAACAATTCATTGCTCCTGTCCCCACCATCACTATCGCGCTAAACGTTCACCGTAGATCTACTACTCGCCAGATCTACGATCAGTATTCAAAGCCCCAATCCCACTGCATTTACCCCGCAACTTTCTGAAAGATCCTGACCCTTCGCTTCCTTTATCGCGATCCAACGATGCATATCAAATATCGCGCGACTAAACTGATTGACCAAAGTTCTGAAAAAATTACGCGATAAAATTTGTTTCCCGATACCGCCCGCTGCCTACGTGTCTTCTTTTTATTCGATCGCATGCCAAAAGGTGAAAACAACTTACCACCTCAAAGCTACGCGAAAACCGACCGATCCCAATGTTGAGCCTCAAATTTGTACTCTCCTTCACCTCATTTTACCTCATTTTCCCTTGTCCTTTTCTATTTTAAACCCAATTGATCAATAAAAATAGTTAAAATTACTTCTAGAATGGTTTACATGACTGACTTGTTGAATTTTGTGATTGTTGCCATTGTTAAGCATTTTGACCGGAACTAGCTGCAGAATGCAGGCATTCTGTAGCTAACCGGCGATTCTGCAGCTACCTTTATGTTTGAGCATGTTCCGGGTGGCCTCTTGAGGAAAAACGCATATGGGCATGATCCACGTCGTGCCTACATGGTGTGTTGCTCGTCATGGAAGAGGAAATGAATTCTGGGTACGGTTATGCACGTGGGAACACATTTGTGAAGGAAGACTCCTACTAGGACTGTCTCAGTCCGGGTGTCTTTTCTCTTTCACGCAGCCACCTCAAGGACTCCTAGAATGATTTGGATAAGGAAAGACATCATTCCTAAATTATTGTAATTATTGTTACTTGCATTTACTTTATAAACTCTTGAGTAGGCCGAGAGCTTAGTTAGAAATTTTGTATTAGATTTGCTGCTAGATTTTGTGAAAACTCTGTGTTACGTCTTTGAAGACACGGAGCATTATGTTCAAACTATTGCATCGTTAATGGAGCAGACAAAATTATCTTGAAGGCGTGATTTAATTTTGAAGTTGAATGCCGTCAAGTGGTAGAGGGCCCCTGCCCCTTGAACGGATTTCTTTTGCGTAAACTAGATAAGTTTTTCCTAGCTGTCTTTACGTTCTACATATTGAATTAGTAGTTGTTTTGTTTTATATACTGTAGTCGTACTCATTCTAGTTCTTCCATAAGAAGACACTCTTCCAACAGATCAAAATGATGAATGTTTAAATGACTATGGTATTGTAGGATAGGAGTTAAACTTGTATTTGTTTTTAACTAGCTACTGTAGTCATATTCGTTCCAGTTCTTCCACAAGAAGACACTTTGCCAATAAATTAAAATGATGAATGTTTAATGACTATGGTACTGTATGATAGGAGTTGTATTTGTTTTAACTAGATACTGTAGTTATATTCATTCCAGTTCTTTCACAAGAAGACATTCTTCCAACAGATCATAACAATGAATGATGAATAGCTATAGTATCATAGGAATTAGTTGTAGTTTTTAGTCTTCACTATCACAGTTGCACTTGTCCTAATCACTCTTCCACAAGAAGAAATCCTTCCAAGACATCCTTAAGAAGTTCAAGATATGACTGTGATGTGACAACTTAGTTTCATTTGCTTTCAGTTCATTTGCTTTCAATTGCATACAAGTCCACGGTCAAAATTGTTCTACCTCTTCCACAAGAAGGAACTTTTCCAAAATATCACTCATGATGAACAAACCGATTGTGTAACTTCATAGAATAGTGCATGATAATTAGAATGCTCCGGAGTTTCATTTTGCATTTAATTCATGTCCAGCTACTTCGTTTCAAAGTTTGATGATGGCTTATGGTTTAACATTGTTCTAGTTTAGAAGCATCTTAAGCTCATGTTTAAATCAATTCATTGCACTTACATCTCATAGTCACATTGTCACCCTTTGCACAATAGATCACTTTAGTTGATAGGATTCATAAGACAGCCTTCATTATTTACAAATATCTTTTTGTTCTGAAAACCATCAGTGATCCATAACCTTAGGAACAGAAGATAACATCATTTCAAGGTCTGAAATATCTCTGCAAATCCATCACCATAAATAGAGCTCTTCCTCAACAGAACTACCCTGAAAAGAAACCAATAACTCTTGGAGTATAGACTCTGACCTTCAACTGAAATTGCAGAATAGAACTAGGAATTAGTCATGAAATATATGAGCTTAGAATAGAATGTTGCATCATGATTAATGTCTAACTGTCTAGTTAGAAAACTTGCATATTTAGTGATCATTTCTCAAAGTCTAGTTTGTGTCATTTGTTTAAGAAGTCATCATCAAGCTCTTGTTTCTATTCGGTTATAGTTTAAATGTTGCTTCAGTACTTTTGATTACATTTGCCATTCCATACATTAGGCTCAACTGTGTTTTTGACCACCAATTTCTTTTCATTAGTTTCCTAGGCACTTTCATTGTAAACACAAAACTTCAAAATACCAAAAACATCATAAATCAACATAACAGACCAAAACATCACAAAATACTACACACAACGCACTAGGAAACAAGCACCTAGGTACATATGGTACATTTCACTTCAGCAGTTTACAAATCCTGGTTGACAATTAAATGAACTCAGTTTAGGAGACTAGATTGAGACACAACACCCAAATCAAAACCACTCCCGCCATTAAGCCTGCAATTAATGTGACTTATCGTGATTTGGCTTAAGGCTTGGCCTTAGTTTTTTCACTATTTTTATAACATTTCGCGCATTAACCTTTGAAACCACTGAGAACCCTTTGCAGAGCCTCTTCACGCCATTTTTGAGCCATTTGTGAAGCAGTTTACTTCTCAGAGTCATTTTCTCCGAAATTTATCCCCAAATAGACTGTTCTTGCATTCTATCAGCTGAATTACAATTAAATTGAAGGCTGTGACGAGACTGCAACCTTCATCGACTGCAATTATACATTTTACAGGTATTTTTCCATCAAACCGATCCATAAAATCTTCAATTTCAAAGGAAAATTACCCCAATTACACTGCCATTTCCTAGAATATAGCTAAATTATCCATCTGGGAAGTCTAAAAACCTTCAAAATATAGGGGAAACCCTGTCAAAATTTCTCCAGAATCCACCGTTTCCATTTTTAAGGTTTTAATCTATTCCAAGATCATTTTCACTGCTGAATTTGATCTAGAAGACCTTCTGCACAAAGTAAACCTATTCTGTCACCTTAAAATCCTACCCAGAGTCTCAACTTGCGAGAAAAATTCTTCAATTGTCCCTTGTTTCCCAAAAAGAACCTAGCAAACTTTTTAATTTTGCTCTGTTCATCCAAAATGACTAAAAAACAAGTCACTCCCAAGTCTGGAGGTCCAAAATCTCAAAAAAATGTCTCAAGCAAGTTACCACAGGCTGAATCTTCTAAAATCAATAAGCCTACTCCTGCACTTACAACTGAAACAACTGAAGTAGTTAGACCTGTACAACCTCCCATAACTTCTCAAGAAAGTAGCTCATTGCTTGATCTTGATTATAGAATCTTTGATCCTTCAGTTGAATTCAACTTGTTAGAAGTCCACAATTGGTGTTTTGGAAAGTTTGTAGAAAAGGTCAAAGATAATGTACCCATTTGGGATTCCAATTTGCCAAAATATGTTATTCCTCTTACTCATCAGGCCTTTGATTTTATCAGAATATGTTAGTTGTATTACCTCCCAGATTAGAGGTGTATTGTTAATAAATATAGGGAAGTAATGTTCTATATTAATGTTGAGTCCATTAACTCCATGCTGCAAATGAACCATGACCCTAATTCAGTTTCACTATCAATAGAGGATTTGACCCAACTTTACTTGGATTTAGATTTTCCTACCAGGTTCAATGTCTTTCAGACCTTTTGGCCAAATCATGTTGATGTCCCTAAAGTAAATCCACCTTATGATACATTTGATTTCCCTGAAAATACAAGAAAAATTATCTCCATGCTGTCATTCATACTGGGATATGACAATGATGAATTTAATAATGCTTCTATCTTGGGTTTTCTATCCACATTGACTCCTGGCCAGCCTCCATCCATAATATTCAATTATGCTAAGCTTATTGCTGAGAACATGCACTACCAATTAACAAAATTACTAGAGGAGGGGGTATTTAGATATACATCATATCTACTACATCTTTTCTTGTATTATCAAGCAGAAAAATTCCCTACTGAATTTCAGAAAATGGATATAGAAGGGAAATTACTTTCAGTAATATTTTGGACATCTCTTTTAAGAAAATACAGCAGTCAGTATAACTACATAGATTTCAATGACTTGTTCATAATACCAACTATGAACTTGTTGAATAAAGCTGAAACTCCAAGAATAAATGAAGAGACAAAGAGGATTTTAAAGTTGTCTGAGAACTGTAAAACAGGGGATTGGTATTTATACAGGAATCACATAGAGTTTAGAGTGTATGGTGCACTCTTGGCTTCGTACAAATTACCAAGGTTTGTAACTACAAGAATCTTTGCCTTAGAATATTTAAGGCAAATCTTAAATGCTAATGCAATAAATTTCATGGCCTCCAGGAAGAAGACCCAATTCAAACTCAAGAATCATATTGGACCATTTATAGTTAACAACAGGGAAGCTATGAAAGAGATAACTATCAAATTAAAAGAGTACAAGTTCTAAGAAAGCTTCATGTGGAATTATGACCCTCAGGGTATTTTGAGCACTATCAGGGTAAAGTGCAAGTTGACTCCTTTCCTACATGAGTCAAAGCCACAAATTGAGAAATTTTCCAATCAGAATGAATGGGAGCCAAGTACTTTGATTGATGATGATGCACATGTAATGCAGAATGTTAATACACAGGGAACACAGGTGAATAATGCACAAGCGACTACAATTGATAAAGAAGCAGAGGTATCTCACAAAAGAAGCGGAGAAGAGGTCAATTATATTGCAGAAACCATCACAGGCAAGAAATTTAAAACCTCCTATAGCAAGAGAACCAAATTAACTACTGAAGATAATGATAAAGCAATGGAAATTTATGATAATAATGGTCATGAAACTGATGATGAGGCAACAGTGATAGTAATTGAAACACTCAAGAGAACTTCAAAAGAGCCAATTTGAAACACAGGATAAAGATACAGTGATGGTTGAGAAACAAACTGATGTAGAAATTCCTTCTTCCTCAAAGGCAACTGATAACAGAGATTCAGACATTCAGATCAAGTTCAGGCAAATTAGGGAGAAGAATGAAGAAATAAAAAAATGAAGTCTATTCCAAGTTTCTCAAAGAGAAACCAGGAAATAAAGATAGACTTCTCACTGCTTTTGACTATTTATCCAATAAACTGATAATGTCATTTTTAAAGCCTACAGTGGCTGATCCTAAGATAGTGGCAGATTATTCAAAGAAAAATTTGGAGGTAGATGCAAATGCTATTCATGAATTAGACCAAACAGACTTCCATAGAAACACTACAGAGATGTTGTATTCAAAAGTAGTAAGCAAAACAATGAGTGCTACTATGCTCCAAAAGACTGTATCCAATCTGCAAACTAAAATGAAATTGGATAAGGCATCATTACATGCCAAGGATTTAAGGATAAAATCCTTAGAAGATTTGATAATTGAAACATGGGCAGATCCTTCAAACACTGAAGTTGATAGAAAATTAATAAGGCAGAAGAATGATGATATTGCAGCCTTAAGAAAGCAGCTTAAATTGCCACAGAGTGAGCACCCTCAGGCAAAAGAAGTGCTTCAGGAAAAGACAGAGAAAGAGGAAACTATGCAGCTTGTTTTGAAAATGACAACCCAGATAAAAGAGATGGAAAACCAAATAGAAGCTTTGATGCAAGAAAATGAAAGTTTGAAGAAATCTCAGCAAGTTTCCATCCCTACAATTATTCCAACTGTAAGTACAGTTGTTCCCTCAACATTGGCAGAACATTTGGCACCGAAAGGAGTATTGGCAATTGCAGTGTTAATTACTTCTAAAGACATCTCTGCCACTTCTTCATCAACATCACAAGTAAATACAACAGGGGAAACAACTGCCATAGTCAAGGCTATGGAAGACATGTCCATAAAAGATAAAGAGATAATCAGTTTAAAAGGCACCATCAGAAACCTGGAAACATCTAATAGAGATGCATTAATCACTTCCAAAGGACATGAACAAAGGGCCAACCGACTGCAGGAACATGTTAAGATTCTTCAATAACAGGTAAATCTTACTGAGCAGGTATCTTATATCAAAAATTATCTTTGGAATAACATCACTCAGGGCATACATTTGCAATGACCCTCAATCCAAATAATTTATGAGCAAAAAGAGTTACTTAAAGCAGCACAGATAGAAATACAGAAGACAAAAGAAGAACTGGCTGATAAGCCTGCTCAAGCCTTAAGACTTATCACATTCCTGAATAGCAAACACAGATAAGAACTTGAAGAGTTAAAAATTTAGGATAGAACTGAAAGTATACTCCAAATCAAAAAGGTCCTGAATAAGAGAAACATGATGAATAATTTGGAGGACAGGTGCAAAGATATGAACTTAGCAATCACAAGATTTTGGGCTAAATACACAGTATTATCAGAAGCAGGTTTACCAGATATTCATGCATTGAATGAAAAGTTAATGCCACAAAAATATTATGATAACAAAATCAGGGCATATGCCAAAGAGAAGGTCAACAAACCTTTACCTCAAGGGTCTCCTACTGGTAAAGTCATTTTGGAATATTTTGAAAACTTATTCTTTTTGTAAAATGAGATCAAACATATTTTTTTAGTTAAGCCCAATTTTGTAAAGTATACAGAAGCAGATGAAAGTTACAGGAAGCTAAAGAGCATGAAAATTCCCAATGTAGAGCAATGGCAGGAATTCACTGATTTACTATGAAAATTTGCAGTTAAAGTATATCAAGATGAAAAATCAGTGGTCAAAGTGTATCAGTGGTAAAAGTGTATCAGTAAAAAAAAGATGTTACTGCTGGTTATTCTTAATTTACAGCAGTAAATAGTGAAAGAAAGCAGAGTAAAAGAGTATTAGAGCAGAATGTAAAAGAGGAAAAGTGCACTACAAGTCATCTTCCACAAGATAATGTCCCAAGTGCCAGCAATACTTCCAGCTAAACAAAAAATCAGTTTGAATAAATAAACTGTTCTATTTTTCTTGTAAAAGAGGACAACTTGCACAACTGTTTTGCAGCTGTCCCTTTTCTTATGTAATAATTTCTATTTTTTCTTGAGATATTATCTCAAAATTTGAGATATTTTGTAAGCAATTTATTTGTATAAATACTTCATCTTTCGAAGTATTTTAGTGTGGAATAAAATTATCAAGACTACTATAGACTTTTTTGTTGAAAACATTGGGATTTTATGTGAGTTAAGTTGAAGAAGCGGGCTGGAAACTGAAGCAAATAGACATCATAACTAATGATCCTCGTGCTGATCAGATGAGTATTGTATCTTCCAGTTTTCATTGTTTATTTATTTAAGTTTAATTCGTACATCTTATGTTATTTTCCATCTTAAATGAATAACTAGGAAAGGTATTGCAGAATCAGTGTAAAAAGCTCTCTGTTTTTACTAGTTTTCATGTTTATGTTTTTTGATGATTTCCAGACTTTAGAATTCTTAATTTCTCTTTAGTCTTGTTTGACTTCGATTTCCCTCTTCCTTTTATGTGATCTAAGGATTCTTAACTGCCCTTAGTCCAGATCATACCACTTCATCAAAATAGCCTTTTAAAACCCTCTGAAGATCATCTATCTTGCCCTTAGTATATTTGTTCTTTTGACCTTAGTTTTCTAGTCTTGATTGCTATAAATTTGACTCCATTTCCCAATGGTTAGGTAGATATTTCTATGGTTTCCCTTGTAGTCCTTTATTCCTACCAACATTCAAAAAATCAAACCAAATTGTCCACTCATAGCTAGCCTAAAATCCATTACAAAACAAAGCTAAATCCTAAGGAGAGATCCCTCTCCGGAACTGAGGAAGGCTAGATCCTGAATTCTAAAAGAGGTTCTTGGTTACCCATGGTTTTCTTTAACTATAAACCAAAATCCCACGACCTAAGAATTACTAGGGTGATAACATACTAGCCACCATATTGGGAATCTAACCACTGTCCAGTTTTAAGTTTAATCTTGAAGGAAGATTTTTAACCATATCTTTTCTACTTTAAGATTAAGTTTAAAGGTTGTGGGTATTTACACAATAAACATTCTGGCTACCAAGAAAGTCTATTACACTAGATCCAACCCTGATTCCAACCCTCCAGATATAGTAGACAATCCGGACCAGATAGGAAAAAAGAAAAAAAAAACAAATTGATAGTTTAGAAACTGAAGTACCTCTGAAAAGAGCTGATTCTTTACCCAAAGAATTAGTAAGCTTATCAGACATTGAATTTGATTTGAAGTTTGAAAAATATCTATTTAGAACCAAGTCTGAAACTGATTTAAAGGAAATTGTTTTAGATCCTGTTTTTACTTCTTTTGTGAAAAAGAAACAACAAGTTATTTCAACACCTATTAAATTAGACCAAATTGAAAGTCAAATTCCAGTAAAAAGGGTAAGTGTCACAAAAGTTAAAGACATTGATGAAGCTATAAAGTTAGCCAATTTATTGTCTCAATTTAAACCTCCAGTTTCTCAATTATACACCACCATCTTCCCAGCAGCAGATTCTACTCTATATGCTACCACCTCATTTACAGATTCCACTATCAGTTCACCCCCAGAGCCAGTTAGTCCTGAGTTGCCTTTGTAGCCTAGGATCATATATTTATCATATCCTCAATACACCGCTAGTTCATCCACAGGACCATTCATCTTTAAGCTGCCTTTGTAGCCCAAAGTAGTATTTCCATCATTTACTAAATCCACTACAACTACCGCCACCATAAGCTCTAGCCATACTACTTCTTTTTCATCCCCTTTACCGAGCTCTTCAAGTACATCAACTGTTGTAATCAACACTATCCCTGCAACTATTACTGTACCTCCCAGCTTAGCAAGAATCCAAGCCATGGCAGTCAGATATGCTCCCTTGGTTTTACCTCAAAATTTCCATGACATGCCCCAAAATTACCAAAAGGACATCCCATTGTTTGATAATTTTTCACAAATCACTGCACAACAACATATCACTAGAATGAATGATTTTTGGGAAATTTATGAGATAGATGAGTCTGATGTCAGAATGAGGTTATTTGCACAAAGCTTAACTGGAGAAGTAAAAACATGGTTCAGAAGTTTAGGTGCTGGTACTATAGTAGACTTAGCTGCATTCCATAGAGTTTTCCTAAATAAGTGGGAAAAGAAGAAGAATCCCATGCAAATACTATCTGAGTTTGATGCTGTTAAAAGAGCCCCCAACGAGTCTGTCCAAGATTTTTGCACCAGATACAACAGTGTTTAAAATTCTATTCCTGCAGACCTTAAGCCCACTCCATATTCCGTGCTACTCAAATTCCTTGATTGTTTTGATGTAGACATGGCCTATCAACTTAGAGAAAGGGATGCAGACACCCTAGAAAAAATGCAACTAAATGCTGTTGGAGTAGAAATCAATATCCTTGCTAGAAAAGCTAGAATGAGAAACAAAAGAAGGGTTAATATCAAAGAAGAGGCTTCAAACTAAGATGGAAAATTTGGTTTTATCAACAAAACATTAGAAAAAGTAGTTGAGAGACTAGACCACATTGAAAGAAAACCACAATGGGAGAATCAATCCCAAATCAGGAATCCCAACTACAGGAAAAACGACAATCCTGGGAATTTAGGTAAAGAACCCTCCCTAGATCAGAACATAAGACCCCCATTCCAAGAAAACTTTGCAGAGAGTTCACAAAACAATGTTGAGGAGGAGGAAGACATCAACATAGTTATGGGGATAGATGAAAACAATACAATTTTCCTCACTCAGGATGACCAAGAACTATTTGAGCTACAACAGTTCAAAGTAGAATCTGGTGAATCCTTCGATTATAAACAAGGTTATGACTTCGCAATCAATGAAATTTACAGCCAATATAACCTTAGGAGCAAGAAAACCAATGAGCCTACTATAAATAACAATGCTCCAACTCAACAAAGCCAAAACAAAAGAAGATTGAGGCTCCCAAAACAAAATTTTTGCAGATTCTTCCCAGATAAAATAAACAAAATTCGAACCCACCGAGTCCTAAAAAACAACAAAGTCCAAAGATTGTAGATATTAATGATGAGGTGTCTCAATCCTCCAAAGATGCCCAAAAGGCCAATACTACAAAGACCACCAATTCAACAACAGTCAATGAGCTAAAAAAGAATTCAACTGACTCAAAATCATCAAATCCTAAATCTTCTGCTGAGAATCCCAAGTCTGATAAACCATCTGCTAACACTCAAACTGTTCCTGAAAAAACAATTAAAGATAGCAAAAACCAAGAAACTCAAACAGAAGACAAGAAAAAATCTCAAGCCAAAGGTAAAACTGTTGAAACACAAGAAAAATCATCCCAAACCACAGTTCCAAAAGATGAAATAATCCAAGCCATCAAATCTCAGTCAACATTTAACATGCAATCCGAAATATCCAAGTTAAAGATAGTTGTTCCCTTAGTAGAATTGGCTAAAAATGACTTTTATAGATCTATTATTACTGAAGCATTGAATGTAAATGAAAATGAGGATACGATTAATATGAGTGAAGATAGACCTGAATTAATCTTTGGTCCAAATGTAGATGGTAAGCATTCAGATGGGTCAGTACCTCCATTTTATTTAAGTCTTACTGTACATGATCAGATATTACACAATGCTATGCTAGATACTGGAGCTTCCCATAACCTAATGCCCAGAGCAATAATGGAAACCCTGAATCTAGACATTACCCAACCATATAAAGACCTGTTTTCTTTTGATTCATCCAAATTTCAATGCATAGGATTGATTAAAGATCTGTGTGTAAACTTAGTCCAATATCTTAGTAAAATCATGATCATGGATGTTGTGGTAGCTGATATCCTGCCAAAGTATGGCATGCTTTTTTCTCGCTCATGGGGAGTAAAGTTGCAGGGATCTCTACAACTTGACATGAGTTATGCCACTATCTCGGTATTTGGACAACCCAAAAAGCTTTACAGAGAAACCTTAATGAAGTTCATGATTAGTACTGTTGACAGACCTACCAATTATCCAATCTATTCAACTCCTACTGATCTTGATTCCTTTATTCTCAGTAACTCTGATCATAATGACAACCAAACTGAAATCACTGATAAGAAGCTTAAAATAATGGGTGATTACATTGGTCATGAGGCTTTATGGCATTTATATTTTGATGGATCTGTAAATAAATCAGGAGCTGGAGCTGGTGTATGGATTACCAACATTGAAACAAGCCATTCTGAAGGACATGCCTTTAGATTGAATTTCAAATGCACCAATAACATGGCTGAATATGAGGCTTTAATCTTAGGTTTGCAAATTATTAGAAAATTGGGAGGGAAAAGAATAATGATCATGGGAGATTCTGAGTTAGTTATCAAGAAAATAAACGTAGAATACTCTGTTCACAATCCCAGACTAGCCAGGTACAGGGACACAACACATGATTTGGTTGAGGATTTGTTAGAGAGAAAGTTTGCTATCATCCCTCAGAAACAGAACATACAGGCCCATTGTCTAGTAACCTTAGCCAGTATTTGCAAATTTCCGTTTTCACCATTACAAAAATACACTACTGAAATCAAACACAGACCTATTGTCCCGGATAGTGTAAAATACTGGCAAATTTTCTCAGAAGATGAACAAATCTATCATTTTTGAACAATGAGCGAGAGTTTCAAAACTGCCAAGTTGATAATGATTGTAATAAAGATTCATCTTGTAACATAGATTCAAATTCCTGTCAAATAGATGATTTAGATAATTTATATGTACATAATTTTGATATACCTACTATATTTACTCAGAGTGACATAGATGAATTGGAAAAAGTAGATATAGAGGAAATGATGGAAGATGAACCAGATTTGATTGATTTAAAACATAATATTTTACCCAGAGGTTTAACTCCCCTAGAAGACTTGTTTGATTCCAATGATGTGCCCAAAAGGCCAAAAATGGAACCAGTCAGGTTTGATATAGAAGAGTATAACTTAGGGACAAATGAAAAACCAAAAATGATCAAACTATCAAAATCCTTGTCATCAGAAGAAAAGGTCAAATACATAGAACTTTTGAAAGAATATCAGGATGTCTTTGCATGGAGTTACGAAGATCTGAAAACTTACAACAAAGACATAATTCAACATAAGATTCCTTTGAAATAAAATCAAAAACCTTTTCAACAAAAACTAAGAAGGATTAATCCAATTTTGTTACCTTTAATCGAGAAAGAAGTTAAAAGAATGTTTGATACACAAATAATTGCACCAGTCAGGTATTCTGACTGGGTATCTAATTTAGTGCCCACCAGAAAGAAAACAGGAGAAATTCGACTATGTATAGACTTCAGAAATCTCAATAAAGCTTCCTTGAAAGACAATTACCCCTTGCCTAAAATGGATCATATTTCGTAGAGGGTGGCAGGTTCTTCAAGAATTTATTTATTAGATGGTTTCTCTGGTTATAATCAAATTCTAGTTCATAAAGATGATCAAACTAAAACTTCATTTACTACTCCTTGGGGCACTTTCATGTATGTGAAAATGCCTTTTGGATTGAAAAATGCAGGAGCTAATTTTCAGAGGGCAATGGATATTGCCTTTGCTAAAGAGATCCATGAATTTTTAGTTATTTATCTTGATGATATTACTGTCTTTTCAAAAACGAATGATGAACACTTAGATCACCTGAGACAAGTCTTTATCAAATGTAGAAAATATGGTATATCCCTTAATCCTAAAAAGACTATTTTCGGACTAGAAGAAGGAAAAATGTTAGGTCACATAATCTCCAAAGAAGGCATTAGAATAGACCCTGCAAGAATTGAAGCCATTTTAAACATTCAACCACCAAGGAACATAAAAGAACTTCAAACATTCTTGGGTAAAATCAATTTTCTAAGAAGATTTATCTCTAATCTGGCTGAAATCATAAAAGGTCTCAACAATATGCTTAAAAAGGACTCTACAATAAAATGGACAATAAAGGCTAAAAAATCTTTCGAATCCATAAAACAGGCCTTGACAAAAGCACCAGTCCTCATCAGCCCAGACTATACAAAAGATTTCATAATTTTTTCCTTTGCATCTGAACACACCATAGCTGCAGTTCTTCTGCAGAAAAACAATCAAGGTTTTGAACAGCCAATTGCATTCTTTAGTAAAGCCCTCAGAGATGCACCTCTTAAGTATAATATAATGGAAAAATAGGCTTTAGCCCTGGTTAAAGCCATCAAGGATTTTAGAGTTTACATACTTCATTCACACATCATTTCATATGTCCCCAATGCAGTAATTAAAGATATTCTGACACAAGATGGACCTGATAGTAGGAGAGGAAAGTGGATAGCCACTATCCTTGAGTACGATATGGAAATCAAACCAACTAAGCTCATCAAAGGACAAGGTTTAGTCAGATTGATGGCTGAATCAAATTGCAATGCTTTAGATATCAATTTCATTGCACAAATAGATGACCAGGAGGAGATGGCGACTCCATTGATCAGTGAGGCCTATCTAGACTCACCATGGTACTCTGATATTATATTTGTACTAACACATTTACAAGCTCCTCCTGGGCTAACTAAAACAAAAGCAAGATTCATCAAACAGAAAGCAATGAGGTCTTGTATCTTAAACAATGCACTTTATTGGAAAGAAAATACTGGGATTTTACTAAATTTTTTATTAAAATTTGAGGCTGAAAAAATTCTTGAGGAATTTCATGCAGGTGACTGTGGAGGCCACCTATATTGGAAGAGTACATCTGACAAAATACTCAGAGCTGGTTTCTACTGGCCAACTTTATTTTCTGATTTTAAAAAATTTGTCACCTCTTGCCACAAATGCTAAATTTTTGAAGGGAAAAAGAAACTATTGCCTTTACCTCTTAAGCCTATATCAACTGAAAAACCATTTCAACTATGGGGGTTAGAATTCATTGGTGAAATCCATCCTCCCTCTTCAGGCCAATATAAATGGATTTTAACCGCTACAGATTACTTTACCAAGTGGATAGAAACCATTCCTACTAGGCAAGCCACTGATTCAGTTATAATATCATTTATAGAAAGTAATATTTTATCAAGAATTGGATGCCCACATAAGATTATTAATAACAATGCAGCAGCATTCAAATCCAAAAAAATGATTTCTTTCTGTCATAAATACCATATTACCTTAGGTCATTCCACAACATATTATCCCCAAGGTAATGGTTTAGCCTAATCATCAAACAAAAGCCTAATCAATATCATCAAAAAATTACTCCAAGAAAACAAAAAGACCTGGAACAAAACGTTGATTTATGCCCTCTGGGCTGATAGGCTTACCACAAAAAAGTCTATTGGAACTTCACCTTATCATATTGTTTATGGAACAGATGCAGTTTTCCCTTCTTCCTTGGGTGTTCCAGTCATGAAGATTTTCTAGGAATCACAGGTGGAAACAAATGATATTCAACGAAGAATCAATGAAACCATACATCTCCAACAAACTAGGGAAGAAGTTTATGAAAAATCACAAGTTTTACATGATAAAATCAAAAGGATCTTTGATAAAAGGGTTAAAGAAGATGATTTTTTCATAGGAGATCAAGTTTTGAGATGGGATTCACGAAGAGATGATGAAGGCAAACATGGAAAGTTTGACTTTCTATGGCAAGGACCCTATGTGATTTATGGTTATAGAGGTAATAATTCCTTTTTCATCAGGAATTTGGATGGAACTTAACTTCAAGAAGGACCAGTGAATGGTAGGATGCTGAAACACTACTATTCTTCAGAATCACTCAACAGTTAGATTGATTTACTTTATCATTGTAAATATTCATTGCAAGTGTGTAGATTGGATTGGAGATTTTATCTACAAAGTTGAAGCTCGAAGAGAAGGCCCTAAGCTTTGCGGTATAAGATGTCATAAATATGAATTGTTGCAGAAAACATTAGACAATTACAAGATCACCAAAGTTAAAGATGAAGGCTACTGATCTCAGAGTTCTTGACATTTCACCAGGAAATGCCATCCCCAAGTGAAGTCGATGTTAGCAAACTATAGGATTCATAATTTTGACTTGACTGATGATAATCTTGCAAATATGTACATACTTTGACTGATGGTAATCTTGTAAATGTGTACATACTTTGCCTTCTGCAAGTTGTACTCCCATATTTTGTGAAAAAAAAAGGAGGGTAAAAAGTCCTAAAAGAAAAATCAAAGGACTTAGAAAAAATAATATACCCCAAAAGAAAAATATGAATAAAACATGAAAGTGCGCAAGTCTAAATGCCACTACTTTTACCTTTTGCAGTTGATTATGGAAGAGTGTCAATAAATGCCATAATCCATGATGAGTTAAAAAGTTTAATCTTGACTTGTCATGTTTCAATTTCACTTGTTGTAGATAGAGAATGAAGAATTGTCATACAATTTAATCATGACAATTCAGTAGTTAGGTAGAGCAATAAAGAATTCAACAGTTTAATCTGGATTCTTGGATGAAATAAGTGTAGAATTAGATAGTTTACTGCTTTCAAAAATAATAAATGTTGTAAAGGTTGCTAGCACAAATGCACCTAATCAACATGGAAGAAAAAATGTTAGCAGTTAAAATTGGGTAGGTAGAAGAAGGTGAGAAGCATCATTATAAATATTATTCACCAGGGCTGCAAATAACTGACTTTCCTTCCCCATAGCCATTTATCATTCAAAACTATCAGTCAGAAAGGCTCAAGGCATTTCCTTGACTTCTGTTGGGACCAGACCCAAGACTCTATGGCTGACTAGTTGAAAATGTTAAGTTGTTATATTAATCCCAAAAATCACATCATTTTCCATTCATGCATTCATTTCCATGAAAAATCATAAGTCAAAAACCTCATTTTACTTAATGATACTTTAAATCCCCATTTGATTAACTTCCCACATTTCATGAAAGCATAAAACCCTCAAAATGATATTTTATCCTAAGTTGAAGTGATGAAATTATCATAAATGCAAGTTTTGCTTTGATCTTCACTTTTTATTGGTTATAATGGTATGTTTTGAGTATTCACTTTTCCCCTTGTCATATTAACACCTAACATATTTTATTAACTCCTTATTAATTATCCTAGTCGTATTAATATAATTCCCTTTTATTTAATATCCCCAAAACCCATTTAATATATGCTCTTGTGTCAAAGATATTAAGCACATGTTGAAAAACATCCCAAAGTTACCCCTTTGACACAAAACTACCCATAAAAATATTTCCCCTCTCCCCTATAGTTTTAGACCTTTGATAAATCTGAAACTATATAATAAAAATATAAAGAAAGTCATTAAACATGTTTCATATGTGTTTAAAACAAAAAAATATAATACCTGAAGTTTAATTTAAACTAAAATTCAAAGAAACCCATCCCCTGTTTATATTCCCTTCCCCGATTATCTAACCCATGGTTAAAATTTATAACCTTATCCATTTTCCCGATTTATATCCCATTACTGCAATCTTTAACCTTGGGTAAAGCCCCTTTTTTCACCCCTCCCGACCACTTTAATCCATGTATAAAATCTGTTTATACATTAATCTTAACAAATCTCTCAACACCATCGGATTCAATCCTGACCATCTGATCTCGAACATCCCATTGAATCAACGGTTCTCATTGAACGCGATAAATCAATCCCCAGGCCCATCCTTCCCGATCGCGTTACACTGCAACCGTCCGATCATCCTTTGCAATCCAGCGATCCACATTTAACACGATCATCCCACCTTACCTCCATCGCGTTAAATAACAACCATTAGATCTCGAAATAATGTTTTAATCTGACGGCCCATATGCAACCCAAAAATTCATTGCTCCTGTCCCCACCATCCCTATCGTGCTAAACGTTCACCGTAGATCTACTACTCGCCAGATCTACGGTCAATATTCAAAGCCCCGGCCCAACTGCATTTACCCCGCAACTTTCTAAAAGATCCCGACCCTTCGCTTCCTCCATCGCGATCCAATGATGCATATCAAATATCGCGCGACTAAACTCATTGACCCAAGTTCTGAAAAAATTATGCGATAAAAGTTGTTTCCCGATACAACCTGCTACCTACGTGTCTTCTTTTTATTCGATCGCGTGCCAAAAGGTGCAAAAAACTTACCACCTCAAAGCTACGCGAAAACCGCCCGATCCCAAATCAAAACCACTCCCGCCATTAAGCCTGCAATTAATGTGATTTATCGTGATTTGACTTAAGGATTGGCCAGTTTTTTCACTATTTTTATAACATTTCACACATTAACCTTTGAAACCACTGAGAACCCTTTGTAGAGCCTCTTTATGCCATTTTTGAGCCATTTGTGAACCAGTTTACTTCTCAGAGCCATTTTCTCTGAAATTTATCCCCAAATAGACTGTTCTTGCATTCTATCAGCTGAATTACAATTAAATTGAAGACTGTGATGAGACTGCAACCTTCATCGACTACAATTATACTTTTACAGGTATTTTTCCGTCAAACCGATCCATAAAATCTTCAATTTCAAAGGAAAATTACCCCAATTACACTGCCATTTCCTAGAATATAGCTAAATTATCCATCTGGGAAGTCTAAAAAACTTCAAAATATAGGGGAAACTCTGTCAAAATTTCTCCAGAATCCACTGTTTCCATTTTTAAGGTTTTAATCTATTCCAAGATCATTTTCATTGTTGAATTTGATCTAGAAGACCTTTTGCATATAGTAAACCTATTCTGTCACCTTAAAACCCTAACCAGAGTCTCAATTTTCCAGAAAAATTCTTTAATTGTCCCTTGTTTCCCAAAAAGAACTTAGCAAACTGTTTAATCTTGCTCTGTTCATCCAAAATGACTAAAAAAACAAGTCACTCCCAAGTCTAGAGGTCCAAAATCCCAGAAAAATGTCTCAAGCAAGTTACCACAGGCTGAACCTTCTAAAATCAATAAGCCTACTCCTGCACTTACAGCTAAAACAACTGAAGTAGTTAGACCTGTACAACCTCCCATAACTTCTCAAGAAAGTAGCTCATTGCTTGATATTGATTATAGAATCTTTGATCCTTCAGTTTAATTCAACCTGCTAGAAATCCACAATTGGTGTTTTGGAAAGTTTGTAGAAAAGGTCAAAGATGATGTACCCATTTTGGATTCCAATCTGCCAAAATATGTTGTTCCTCTTACTCATCAGGCCCCTTATTTTGTCAAACTATGTCAGTTGTATTAACTCCCAAATCATAGGTGTATTGTTAATAAAGATAGGGAAGTCATGTTCTATATTAATGCTGAGTCCATTAATTCCTTGCTGCAAATGAACCATGACCCTAATTTAGTTTCATTGTCAATAGAGGATTTGACCCAGCTTTACTTGGATTTATATTTTCCTACCAGGCTCAATATCTTTCAAACCTTTTGGCCAAATCATGTTGATGTCCCTAAAGTAAATCCACCCTATGATACATTTGATTTCCCTGAAAATACAAGAAAAATTGTCTCCATGCTGTCATTCATACTGGGATATGACAATGATGAATTTATTGATGCTTCTATCTTGGGTTTTCTATCCACTTTGACTCCTGGCCAGCCTCAATCCATAATCTTCAATTTTGCTAAGCTTATTGCTGAGAACATGCACTACCAATTGACAAAATTACTAGAGGAGGGGGTATTTAGATATACATCATATCTACTACATCTTTTCTTGTATTATCAAGCAGAAAAATTCCCTACTGAATTTCAGAAAATGGATGTAGAATGGAAATTACTTTCAGTAATATTCTGGACATCTCTTTTAAGAAAATACAACAGTCAGTATAACGACATAGATTTCAATGACTTGTTCATAATACCAGCTATGAACTTGTTGAATAAAGCTGAAACTCCAAGAATAAATGAAGAGACAAAGAGGATTTTAAAGTTGTCTGAGAACTGTAAAACAGGGGATTGGTAATTATATAGGAATCACAAAGAGTTTAGAGTGTATGGTGCACTCTTGGCTCCATACAAACTACCAAGGTTTGTAACTACAAGAATCTTTGCCTTAGAATATTTAAGGCAAATCTTAAATGCTGATGCAGTAAATTTCATGGCCTCCAGGAAGAAGACCCAATTCAAACTCAAGAATCAGATTGGACCATTTATAGTTAACAACAGGGAAGCTATGAAAGAGATAACTATCAAATTAAAAGAGTAAAAGTTCCAAGAAAGCTTCATGTGGAATTATGACCCTCAGGGTATTTTGAGCACTATCAGGGTAAAATGCAAGTTGACTCCTTTCCTACATGAGTCAAAGCCACAAATTGAGAAATTTGCAAATCAGAATGAATGGGAGCCAAATACTTTGATTGATGATGATGCACAGGTAATGCAGAATGTTAATACACAGGGAACACAAGTGAATAATGCACATGTGACTACAATTGATAAAGAAGCAGAGGTATCTCACAAAAGAAGCAGAGAAGAGGTCAATTATATTGCAGAAACCATCACAGGAAAGAAATTTAAAACCTCCTATAGAAAGAGAACAAAATTAACTACTGAAGATAAGGATAAAGCAATGGAAATTGATGATAATAATGGTCATGAAACTGATGATGAGGCAACAATGATAGTAACTGAAACACTCAGAGAACTTCAAAAGAGATAATTTGAAACACAGGATAAAGATACAATGATGGTTGAGAAACAAACTGATGTAGAAATTCCTTCTTCCTCAAAGGAAACTGATAACAGAGATTCAGACATTTAGATCAAGTTCAGGCAAATTATGGAGAAGAATGAAGAAATAAAAAATGAAGTCTATTCCAAGTTTCTCAAAGAGAAACCAGGAAATAAAGATAGACTTCTCACTTTTTTTGACTATTCATCCAATAAACTGATAATGTAATTTTTAAAGCCTACAGTGGCTGATCCTAAGACAATGGCAGATTATTCAAAGACAGATTTGGAGGTAGATGCAGATGCTATTCATGAATTAGACCAAATAGACTTCCATAGAAGCACTACAAAGATGTTGTATTCAAAAGTAGTAAGCAAAACAATGAGTGCTACTATGCTCCAAAAGACTGTATCCAATCTGAAAACTCAAATGAAATTGGATAAGGCATCATTACATGCCAAGGATTTAAGGATAAAATCCTTAGAATATTTGATAATTGAAACATGATCAGATCCTTCAAACACTAAAGTTGCTAGAAAATTAATAAGGCAGAAGAATGATGATATTGCATCCTTAAGAAAGCAACTTAAATTGCCACAGAGTGAGCACCCTCAGGCAAAAGAAGTGCTTCAGGAAAAGACAGAGAAAGAGGAAACTATGCAGATTTTTTTGAAAATGACAGCCCAAATAAAAGAGATGGAAAACCAAATAGAAGCTTTGATGCAAGAAAATGAAAGTTTGAAGAAAGCTCAACAAGTTTCCATCCCTACAATTATTCCAACTGTAAGTACAGATGTTCCCTCAACATTGGTAGAACATTTGGCACCGAAAGGAGTGTTGGAAACTGCAGTGCCAATTACTTGTAAAGACATCTCTGCCACTTCTTCATCAAAATCACAGGTAAATACAACAGGGGAAACAACTGTCATAGTCAAGGCTATTGAAGACATGTCCATAAAAGATAAAGAGATAATCAATATAAAAGGCACCATCAGAAACCTGGAAACATCTAACAGAGATGCATTAATCACTTCCAAAGGACATGAACAAAGGGCCAACTGATTGCAGGAACAGGTTAAGATTCTTCAACAATAGGTAAATCTTACTGAGAAGGTATCTTATATCAAAAATTATCTTTGGAATAACATCATTCAGGGCATACATTTGCAATGGCCCTCAATCCAAATAATTTATGAGCAAAAAGATTTACTTAAAGTAGCACAGATAGAAATACAGAAGACAAAAGAAGGGCTGATAAGCCTACTCAAGCCTTAAGACTTATCACATTCCTGAATAGCAAACACAGAGAAGAACTTGAAGAGTTAAAAATTCAGGATAGAACTGAAAGTATACTCCAAATAAAAAAGGTCCTAAATAAGAGAAACATGATGAATAATTTGGAGGATAGGTGCAAAGATATGAACTTAGCAATCACAAGATTTGGGCTAAATACACAGTATTATCAGAAGCAGGTTTACCAGATATTCATGCATTGAATGAAAAGTTAATGCCACAAAAATATTATGATAACAAAATCAGGGCATATGCCAAAGAGCAGGTCAACAAACCTTTACCTCAAGGGTCTCCTACTGGTAAAGTCATTTTGGAATATTTTGAAAACTTATTCTTTTTGCAAAATGAGATCAAACATATTTTTGTGGTTAAGCCCAATTTTGCAAAGTATACAAAAGCAGATGAAAGTTACAGGAAGCTAAAGAGCATGAAAATTCCCAATGTAGAGCAATGGCAGGAATTCACTGATTTACTATGAAAATTTGCAGTTAAAGTATATCGAGATGAAAAATCAGTGGTCAAAGTGTATCAGTGGTAAAAGTGTATCAGTAAAAACAAGATGTTACTGCTAGTTATTCTTAATTTACAGCAGTAAACAGTGAAAGAAAGCAGAGTAAAAGAGTATCAGAGCAGAACGTAAAAGAGAAAAAGTGCACTACAAGTCATCTTCCACAAGATAATGTCCCAAGTGCCAGCAATACTTCCAGATAAACAAAAAATCAGTTTGAATAGATAAACTGTTCTATTTTTCTTGTAAAAGAGTACAACTTGTCCATCTGTTTTGCAGCTGTCCCTCTTCTTATGTAATAATTCCTATTTTTTCTTAAGATATTCTCTCAACTTTGAGATATTTTGTAAGCAATTTATTTGTATAGATACTTCATCTTTCGAAGTATTTTAGTGTGGAATAAAATTATCAAGACTACTATAGACTTTTTTGTTGAAAACATTGGGATTTTATGTGAGTTAAGTTGAAGCAGCAGGCTGGAAACTGAAGCAAATAGACATCGTAACTAATGATCCTCGTGCTGATCAGATGAGTATTGTATATTCCAGTTTTCATTGTTTATTTCTTTAAGTTTCATTCATACATCTTATGTTATTTTCCATCTTAAATGAATAACTAGGAAAGGTATTACAGAATCAATGTAAAAAACTCTCTGTTTTTACTAGTTTTCATGTTTATGTTTTCTGCTGATTTCCAGACACTAGAATTCTTAATTGCTCTTTAGTCTCGTTTGACCTCAATTTCCCTCTTCCTTTTCTGTGATATAAGGTTTCTTAACTGCCCTTAGTCCAGATCATACCACTTCATCAAAATAGCCTTTTAAAACCCTATGAAGATCATCTATCTTGCCCTTAGTATATTTGTTCTTTTGACCTTAGTTTTCTAGTCTCGTTTGCTATAAATTTGACTCCATTGCCCAATGGTTAGGTAGATCTTTCTATGGTTTCCCTTGTATTCCTTTATTCCTACCAGCATTCGAAAAATCAAACCAAATTGTCCACTCATAGCTAGCCTAAAATCCATTACAAAACAAATCTAAATCCTAAGGAGAGATCCCTCTCCGGAACTCAGGAAGGCTAGATCCTGAATTCTAAAAGAGGTTCTTGGTTACCCCTGGTTTTCTTTAACTATAAACCAAAATCCCATGACCTAAGAATTACTAGGGTGATAACAGCTGGTAACATGATGTACATGTGTATTGTACTTAATAACAAGCATTAGGGAAATTATACGTTTTCCTTACGATGTTGCATTTTTTTCAATGTATGTATTTTACAAAATTTTAGCATGGGAGGATGCATATCTATCAAGAGAGAGAGAGGTTTTATGAAAATGTAATAGTCAAGACTTTAAAGGTTTACGTGCTCAAAAAATACTCTTCTAAAAACTTTTCCTTGTCTATTCACCTCCACTTAAAAGAGAACAAGAACAAGTGCGTTTGTTAAAAGTTCTGTTAATTTGTGTTTGCTTTGTAGTGATTGGACCATTCTTTGTTGGAGGACATTCCC
The DNA here is from genome assembly GCA_034641835.2 of Pinus albicaulis. Taxonomy (NCBI): domain Eukaryota; kingdom Viridiplantae; phylum Streptophyta; class Pinopsida; order Pinales; family Pinaceae; genus Pinus; species Pinus albicaulis. The sequence continues at coordinate 921,149,271 of CM076573.1, forward strand.
CTACTTAGCTTCTATATTAGGAGCTCAAGGTGTTATGAGAGCCATTAATCTTATTACCCTCTCATAGGTCTTATGGAGATGGTGCCTAACCCAACTTGTGATTTTTAAGGTGGAACTTGTAGGTATACATGCTTATGTCTCTTAATATTTGGTGTAGTTTAATTGTTCTATATTTTGGTATTTTTGTCAAAATTTGGTAATAAAATTCTTGGCATGATTGTAATTTTTTATTATTTATGTTGTGTTTTTGAAATCATAAATGGATTGAATGCCATAAAAAATTCTCGGAGCACTTGAATTGTGTGGAATATATAACTAAAATTTTACAATCCAACAGATCCATTAACCACAAAATTTACTCAAAAAATCCAAACATAGGACAATTAAACTACACTTTTAAATTTTAATATCACCCTAGATTTGAAAAAATACTTTATCTACATATAAAAGTACAAAATTATATATTTTTTGTAAAAAAAAGAAGTAACTAATATATTTAGATTCCATCACAAAGTAAATATGAGAAAAGAATGTAATTGTTTTTTCCAAGTTTGTTTAAAGCTTAATGCTTTGATATATGAATGCTAATATATATATAATTTTTTATGGGTTAATGAAAATTTTTAAAATTGTATGTGAATGATTAGATTTTAATCATTAATATTTAATTAATTTAAAATACAAATAAATTTATATTATAACTAGTAATAATTTAAATATGAGGAATTGATAAATTTAAGATCGGTTATATTAATAAATATGATTGATAAATTTTATCTTTTAAAATTAATGGGTTGATTCACATGGTGTTATTTGTGATTTGATAATTTATGTGTGATTTCATTATTGCATTAGATAAATGTAAAAAGGTAAGTATTGATAACCAGAATAGGAGATAACTAGAATATGTCAACAACTTAGATTTATTACCATTAAATAAAGAGTTATATTAAAATATAAATTAATATATGAATATGCCATAAAAATTGTCTATCGACATAAATAAAAACAAATTTTTATAAAAAGATCTCAACCATTTTCATAACAAAAAATATAAATGATTTGTATGATAAAATTAAGTGTTATACATAACCACATTTAAATTTATTTTATTGTTATTTCAGTGGTGTAACTAAGGACAAATTGATTGAATTATTCAATATCCACATAAAGGAAACATGGCATATTTTGTTATATTTTATAAAAACAATATTTTACAACTATCACCGTACTATTATTTTTAAACGATTCTCACCCACCCAATCGATCATTTATATAAAATTTTTACATCATAAATAGTTAATTATCACATTTCTAATCTCCTATCTAAATAAAATTGTTATATTTTGTTTTTTTTCATCTCTATATTAAATTTCAAAGCACATGCAAATACATCGACAAAACATATAAAATAATTGAACAAACAAACCCAATCAGAAAATTCTATATATTTTATTTCCTTCACATTAATCCTCAATCATTGTACCAAGAGAATAAAAATTCATTATGAGTGGTTATCGTGAACCTATTTCATATAGGTATCTAATTCTCAAGAAAATGAAAGTACTAAATTATATATATTTCCAAATCTTGATATGAAAATAGAGATATTTTATGGTGATTAAAAGTTTTTAAAATTCATAATCACTTTAAAATGATGAAAATTTTACTAAGAAAGTGGAATTTTATAGTGATTAAAAGTTTCTAAAATTCTTAATCACTTTAAAATGATGAAAAAATTATTAAGAAAGTGGAAGACTAAGGTGGTCACTCAAGTGTATTATCACATAGATTTAATCGATGGATTTTTGATTAAGTTTGCAATGCGCGAAGGCTTTTGAAAGTCACACAGGAATTGGGAGTAAGAAGATGTAGCATTCCCCACGATGATTACCTGGAATATTCTGTGCAACCACGCTGTATATAATCGATGCCTTGGGGAATGCCATGTATGAATTCATATAATCTCTTACATGGCATGTCATTCATACAAAGAATACACGTAACTAAAATAAAACTTAAATTTTTTGAAACACCGTTCATGCCACGTGGCAATGGAACTTTGAATAATATTTGACTTAGTGATGGCGGCAGCGTAGTAACCTCGTTCCTTATTTATATGAAGGAATGTAATGCCAGTTGCCAACAACTCCCAGACGCTGGAACTTCATCCGTAGGCAAAGTATTTACATCATAGCAAAGGTATTAATGACGTTTTGGAAAAAATATTAACCATCATAAATACATTTTCCACTATTACAAGCCCATGAAGAAAAACGGGCAGTGAAAATTTGTAAACGTTAAATACGGTAAAAATGGCTTATGACGGGCAAAATGCCCATCAAATTCCATCTCTGCTGGCCCGTTCAAACTTGTCCCGCGGGTGAAATCCTGAAGTTGGGAAACAATTTTTGGCGGATGGCTAGAATTTGGGTGAAATTTTTAATTTCTCTTCCGAGAAAACAGTCCACTCTATTTCTTGACCGAGAGTTTTTAAAACTCTCATCCGAGAGATTTTTAATGTTTTTCCCGAGAGTTTGATTGGGCTTGACCGGAGTTAAAATTCTCTCGGATGAGAGTTAAGCATTTTCTCGTCCGAGTGTTGTATTGACATAAACTCTCGGGAAGACTCTCGGATGAGAGTTTTTTAACTCTTGTCCGAGAGTTTTTTTAACTCTTGTCCGAGAGTTTTATTCTTATAATAAAACCCCAAAATTCTTAACTCGCTCGGCATTCTGCACTGTCGTTTTCACGTTTTCTTGGACTGGAGCTGTCGCCGCCGAGCATTCAAGCCATCGTTATCATCTAGCCAGGTAAGCTTCTTCATCTAGCCATTGAATATTTCTTTTTCAGAGAAAGAAAATGTTGTATTAGATATATAAAACAATACAGAAGCATGGATAATGGCACCTTCACCCCATGAGTGGAGTAATCAGTTTCACAATGCCTCTATAATCATTAAACATAATTTGTTAACATCACATGCAGTGGTAGCTCGATATAGATAAACATGATAAAAAATGTGTTGCCTTGCATATAAACCCCATAGTCATAGCATCATAATATACCAGTTTCAAAACTATTGAAAGGTCTCCTGAGCCAAAAAAGGAAAACCCTGTCCGGTGTGACCCTTTTGATGATGGTAATAAAAATTTAAACCCCAAAATATATAGTGAATGGAGAATCTTTCGTGATTATCGATCATTATTAGTCTGAAATCTTTGCAAGGGTCTTTCACATGGATTAGGGCGATCTTGTTTATCTGGCACGGGGTAAATGTAGGAATCTTTTATATTTAGATTAGGGCCTCTCACTCAATGTGGAAGGTTACTCAATGCATCTTTATATATCTCCATGATGAAATTTGATGACTCTATTTTGAGGCTCGATGATTTTGGTTGAATGGATTTGTTTTGAGGCTTGACAACCAACCCTTTTCGTGCAATACTTTGTCCACTTAATTGTATCAATACTTTGTCCACTTATTTGTATCAAGTTTTCCCTAGTTCACAGTACTAGGGCACACCAAGCAACCTCTAACAAGCCTCCAAATTCACTATAATTAGGTCACTTAACATTATTGTTCAAACATATACAAGGGCAGACCATATCTTCTAGAAAATAATCGAAATACAATACAATTACTTACCCTTAAGGACGTTAACTTTTGCTCATGAAATCTTGGCCATGTGCACACTTTTAATCTCTAAATATTCAACCTCAGTTAGGGCTTCTTGTAGCTAATGCTACAACTCCAATTCTAGCTTAAAAACCACTTGCAAATAGACCTTATCTTCAACGCTGTTTCACTAGAAAATTTGGCCCTTAGACATAGGTTTGTTCTAGCATTGAATGACCTCAGATCTGATCCAATTTGGGGCTCAATCCTCTGGCAACCAACTCAGAATATGCAGCCCTATTCCCAAGAAAAATCAGCCCTCTTGCATGCACAAAATCATCCACGAACTCATCTTGTTGCCTGCCTTGATTTGGTGCTCCAAGACATGCCTTACAACCCTCCAAATAGGTTACCATAGGGGCTCAGCCTTACGTCCAAGACACAAAAATTATGCAGCCTATTCACAGAGATTTTGTCACCAAATATGCCCAGAAATACTCTAAACAAGATTGGCTAGCCTCCTTCCTTACTCGGCCAATCAGATCATACACCATAGACACCAAAACTCTCCTTTTTCCACTTCGGCTAGGGCTCTCAATCCCGCGGCTACCTCTGATGCAGTTAATATGATTTAAATGAGCTCTATGGCCTTCTATTTATATAAATAGATGGAGTAATCAAGGGGTGCCTTTTGGTGTCAATGTGACCCTTCATTTGTGAGGTTGACTTTGACGAAAAGCCTATTTTAATTTTCCCTCGAGAATATTTAAATATATTCACCTTGATGATTGCTCAGCCAAATAAATTTTATGCCACATTAAATAGGAGGAATACCAAGTCGATTTGAACACATTAATAATAATAATTTTCCTTTTTCCAAATAAATTTTCTTTGGGTCAAGATGGTTTCTCCTTAGGGTAGTTCGGCTTCTCTTGGGGGATTTCATCCCAAAGCTGCTCCAAATTTCAACACTCCCTCTCAAAATTGGTTGGGTGTAAAGAAAATTTCCCAGAAATGGCTATCCAACACCCCTTAAACAATAACAATATTTACCAAATCCTTAAAAACCTATAGTATGTGAAAGTATAATGGCTCAAGGTTTGGGATAAATATAAAGCAACATTGGGTGGTGGATCACCATGGCCCTTAGGAGTTAGGCCCCAATCATCCACAACAATTTTAGGGATAACAATAATAGGTTCCCATCCATGATTGGTAGGTCCAATAGGCTTATTGGCTTTTGGTATGGTGAGATCAATTTTTTGAAAACCACAACCAAAATCAACTAGTTAAGGGTTCTACCAAACCAAAACAAGAAAGTGGTCCATATAGACTAGTTTTTTAACAAATTTACTAAAAACAACATAAAATATTAAAAAAATAATTAAAAAATACATATTCATGGACTTCAATGTAAATCCAAATAATTAGACACCAAATATGAAAAGTTTAGGTAGTTGGAATGCATGGAGTTTGTAGTGTGGTTGGGTTTTTTTCCACCCAACTTCTTACCAACAACAACATAGTTATAGGCATTATCAGTGATAACCTAAACAACATTCTCCACACCTAGCTTGAGGACAATCACATTTCATAGCTGAAATAACAAGTTTGCATATTAATCCCAGTTAGATGCATTTATTGATCTCAAAAACAAGGATCCTTGTGTGAAAATAAAAAAGGAAATTAATCATCGTAAGAGACTTTCCATCATTCCATCCATTTGAGAAAAAATTGCCCTTTTTTTCCCCATGATTTTTCAATCTCTATAAACTAGTCATTTATGGATTAAACAATTTTTTTTTTTAATCTATCAAAATGGCCTTTGAAGCTCTTACTAACAACAACTATGAACTCTAGAGTAGATTGATAATAAGCTAAGTAGGAACTATTGAAGGGGATATCTTCATCATACCACAATTTGGCCATGTACTCATTTGCATATTCCTTGTACTTATTCCAATGGTTTCTGTTGTGGATGATTTTGTCACCCCCCTAGAGACAGCCTAGAGTTGCCACAGACCAGTGCCTAGGACATCTTAATATAGCAAGGAGCTCTTTATAGTTTGGGTTGTCAGTCCAAGGAGCTCACTTACTATCTCTTGTTTGAAACAAGGAAACTAGAATTTGAATGGGACCAATCTCTCTCAGAAGCTGACACAAGAATAATGTAAGGACATCAGGTAAAAACTTCAGCATGCAAGCATCAGACAGTTAAGAGACCGCTTACTGTAAAGAGGGCCGATTCAAATAATATATCACAGAAATCAATTATCAGGAAGTGAGTGCAATGAGGGAACATAAGAAGATATTACTGGCAGAAGGGCGCACCAATTTACGAATCCTTAAGCCACTAATATAGCAGAAAATATGAAAGAGTGAACATGGAACAGCATATCACTTCTAGGCCTATTTAAAGCGCTTGACTAATTCCAGAAAGGGCACCACTTAAGATGAATCCTTACTGCAAACTAGTGAGCCACTCGCATTCTAGAACATGATACAAGAAGAAATTTTGCATGAAAAGAGATGATATATTAACACATAAGAAAAGTTACATACTGTGAGATACTAAAGACCAGAATCCTCAATACAGTCATAACCCCTCCTCACTGAGACCCTACGGGCTCTGAAACTTCATACAGAAATGTTACAAGATGAATACAGTAGTCTTCTCGCTGCACAGTTTGCTGACAGAAATCTGGAACCTATACAATGTCTTATTTTTGAGTATTTATAGAGAAGACAGAAACTTCCCGAGGAGGAGGAAAACGAGGCACAATTACTGACTCAGTTTGAAACCAAATGGCGGAAAACATTCCCGCCTTCTCTTATGAATGACTGGCTATAAATGATGGTACTGAACAACCTGTTCATGAAATAAATGCTGGGAGATAAAATCTCCTTATATACAAGACGGGAGTAATAAAATATATACAATTTGTTGCCCGCGGCTGAAAGAAAATCTGTTGCCGTGAGAGATTTGGAACAATCTGGGTTTTAGTACTGTACTCTCGGCCTTCGGCTATGGATTTGAATCCTAGATTTTTAATGCGGGGCGGACGCATCTGGAGAGTTCTGAGAGTTCATATCCATGTCTTCATTTAATGGTGGTCATCTCTCCCACCTACCCTCGGCTCCCTCCTTTAATTTTTGCCAGTATGATATGTCCTTTGTTATACTCTAGATCTTTCAATGGAGGCGGAAAGTTAGAGCGCCAACAAAGCCAAATTAAAACCTGAAAAACCCGCAAATCATTAGAGAAAAATGACTCGGTGATATGGAGTGTGGTTACAACAGCGGCCATGGAGTCGGTAATACATATTAGGCGAGACATTGAGAGGATGCAGGGTGACAGGAAACACATGAACACAATGAAGAAATGGAGAGTGACGAGGCAGAAAACAATGGGGCGACAATGAATGAACGGGCTAAGGGTTCATAAACCATGACACGTCATCAGAACACATGAATGGTGGAGGAAGAACGCAGCGTACACTTGTGAAGCATGATGACACGACCACAGGGGGTGGGACCCGAATTGACAATCGGAATCGGAAAGCGGAGTGAGTAGAGCAGGAGTGGCACATCTTTTATGTTCTGATTACGATTGAAAGCAGGGCTGCGATCAACCCAGGACCGTTCGATCTTGAAACAGGATCAACGGCTGTGTTTGCATCGGAGGAAAATAAAGTGGTGGAGTCATGAGAACCGCCGATCGATTTGCGCGTGGACCCTATATAGGAGTTGATTTCCTCACCGTCGATTGGAGCTAGATCGGATGGCCAGCATTGCATCCGATTGTTAAAACAGTAGGCCCCTTCTTGCTTTGAATTGTGGTTCTCTGACCCGGGTCATATAGAGGCCAAAACGGGAGGGAGCCAAAATCTTAAAGGATCGGCCCGATTGTTTAAATTTGAGTTTTTAACTACTGCGATGCAAGTTTTCGGGCGGAGATAGTAACGTCAAGCAGGGTCACGGGGTTTTAGGCTACGACAGAGGTGAATATGTACAACATCGGCTCCATCTGGGGACGGCATGTTCGTCCCCGGACATGTCGAGAACATGCAGACCATCAATTATTTCATCTTATTTTGAATTCCCCTGCACTTTTACTCCAAGTAATTCTCAGCGTTCTTTTCCTTTATAAAAGTAAAAATAAAACTAAAACAAACTATATACAATATATACAACCAAGCATTCCTAGCCTAGATCAGAATTGAAAATAAGGCTTGAGGAACTGGCCATTCACGGGCGCATCCAACAAATCACCCTGTAGATTTTCTAAAGTGAAGGTGTTGTTTCTCCCCAGCTCGACTATTTTGAATGGCCCGAACCATAATGGATCGAATTTAGCATGTTTGCCCTTTTCTGCTCTGCGAACATCCCACCTAAGAACCAGGTCTCCAACTTGAAAATTTCTATCCTTCGCGTGCTGATCGAAGACATTCTTCATTTTTTCTTGGTATTCCATCAGTCTCTGATCTACCTGATTCCTTGTTTCCTCCAATTCTACCAGCTGATTAATTCTTCGGATCATGTCATCTGGTTCTTCCTGGTTCTCCTGCATGAAACGTGCCACTGGCAATGCCAATTGCAAAGGAAACATTGCAGCCCGCCCATACACTAGTTCATAAGGTGACTTTCCGGTGGCTCTTTTGCTGGTTACCCTATTTGCCCATAGGGCAAACTTTAATTTAGAATCCCAGTTCTTCTGATTTTCAGCTATTGTCTTCTTTAGGGCTCTCACCAGGGTTTTATTAGATGACTCTGCCAGACCGTTTCCCTGTGGATAATATGCTGTAGAATGAGTGAGAATAATGTTGTATCTTTGGCAGAATTTTACGAACCTGGCAGACTTGAAGGCCTGTGCATTGTCGGTTACAATTCTCGCAGGACAGCCAAACCTAGATATGATATTATCTTCTATAAAATTCATTATTACAACATCTGTAGCATTTCTGGTAGGTATGGCTTCCACCCATTTCGTAAAATATTCTGTGGCTGTCAATATCCATTTATGTTGGCCACTTGATGGGGGATGTATCTCTCCTATAAAATCTAATCCCCATTTCTGAAATGGTTCATTTACATGAATAGGGATCAAGGGCAATGCCGCTAATTTCTGTCTTTCTGCAAACCTTTGGCATTTGTCACACGATCTGACCCAAGCAAAAGTATCTGAATACAATTTCGGCCAGTAAAAACCAGCCTTCAAGATCTTATGGGTTGTTGCCCTCCAGCTGTAATGTCCTCCACATATCCCCTCATGAAATTCTGTCATTACATTTTGCACTTCGTTTTCGGTGAGGCATAAAAGTAATATGCCTAGAGGGTCTCTCCAATAGAGCTGTCCATTGGCAATTGCGTATTTCTGAGATTTCATCCTTACAGCTCTGTATTTCACCTTGTCACATCCTGGAAGACAGCTAAGTGTTAACAAATATTCAACTATTTGCTTATACCAAGGACTAGTCAGATATTTCACATGTATCTTTTGTGTAGCCGTCTCTAGTCCATGTTGCTCTTCTTCTTTTTCTGATTCTTCATTTGCTATCACAGACAGATTAATTCCCAAAGCTTGATGATTTGATTCAGACAACATCTTGGCAAGTCCCTGTCCTTTGATTAGTTTGGTAGGCCTTATATCCAGATCATACTCCTGAATTTTTGCAATCCATCTTCCCCTCCTACCTTCGCTGTCTCCCTGAACCAGAATGTCTTTGACCGCGGCTGTGGGGACATAGGCTGTGACGTGAGATTGAAGAATGTAGACACTAAAAGCTTTAAGAGACTTTACCAGGGCGTATGCCTGCTTCTCCAGTATATTATATTTCAATTCAGAATCATAAAGCACTTGACTGAAGAAAGCTATGGGCTGTTCGTATCCGTCTTCATTTCTCTGCAATAACACTCCAGCAATTGTATGGGGTGAGGCAAATGAGAAAATCATAAATGGCTTTTTGTAGTCTGGCCCTGCTAACACAGGAGCTTTAGCAAATGCCCGTTTTATCCTTGTGAATGCATCTCTAGACTCCTGGGACCATTTTACTTCATTTTCCTTTTTCAACATATTGGTAATGTGCCTAACTATCTCCGCGTAGTTAGGGATAAATCTTCTCAAAAAATTTATTCGCCCCAAAAACACCTGCACTTCTTTCTTATTTCTTGGCAAAGGAATGCTGTTTATCACTTCAACTCTCTTAGGATCAATTTTTACACCATCTTTAGTCACGATATGTCCTAAGAGTTTTCCTTCATCTAATGCAAACAAAGATTTTTGGGGATTAAGAGAAAGGCCATACCTTCTGCATTTGTCGAAAGTTCTTCTCAAATGCACAATATGCTCATCATCATTCTTAGAGAACACTGTGATATCATCAAGATACACCACCAAGAACTTGTCCTGTTCTCCGACAAAGGCTATGTCCATTGCCCTCTGAAAAGTAGCCCCTGCATTGATTAATCCGAAAGGCATCCTTGCATACATAAAGGTTCCCCAAGGCGTAGTGAATGCAATTTTCTTCTGGTCTTCTGGGAACACGGCTACCTGATTGTAACCGGAAAATCCATCCATCATTGACATTCTAGATGCTCCCACTACCTTCTGCAGGATGTGGTCCATTTTAGGCAGTGGATAGTTATCTTTGAGAGATGCTCTGTTCAAATTCCTGAAGTCTACACACAGCCTTATTTCTCCATTCTTATTTCGGACAGGAACAAGATTCGCTATCCATTCTGAGTATCTTAATGGTACAATTATCTTGGCTTTCAACAACTTCTTGATTTCTTTTTCAATAGAAGGAAGAAGCAAAGGATTTATTTGCCTGAGCTTCTGTTTGTATGGCTTTGCGTCTTCCCTCAACGGAATCTTATGCTGTATAATATTTACATCAAAAGTTTTTAGGTCCTCGTAGGACCAAGCAAAAACATCTTTGTAAGATTGAAACAACTTCAAATACTTTTCTTTGTATTCTTCTGGGACTTTTTTGGACAATTTAACAATTTTGGGGTCAGTGGAAGTACCCAGATTCAAATCTCCTACTTGATTATCTTCTACTATTTTATTTGGCTGCACGGGTACATCATCTTTATTGAATAACCTCTCTAGAGGTACCAACCCTCTAGGTATGACATTACCCTTCAGCTGCAGTACTTTACTACTTGCTATTCTTTCTTCCCATTTATTTTCAGCAATATTTTCAACTTCTTCTTCTTCATTATCATCAATCTCCAGATTGGAGAATTCTCCCACAGTCTCTATAAATATTTTCATCTGTTCATCATCTTCGAACACCTGCCAATGCTTTATATTGTCTGGAATGGATGGTTTGTAACGTACCTCCACCTCATACCTTAGGAGTGGGTTTTGAGGAGGACGGAAAGTACTGGCAGCTACCGCAAGAGAGTCTGCTATTCTGTTTTTCTCCCGGGGCATGAACTGTATGTTAAATGCTGAAAAGAAGTTTTCTATCATGTCTCATACTTCATTTCTTTATGCTCTGAGCCGAGGATGCTTAGTTTGACATTCATTTTTAATCTGCCTTACGACCAGCTCAGAGTCTCCAAACACTTTTAGACACTGGATGCCCATGTTTCTAGCTGTCTGCAACCCCAGTAATAATGCCTCATACTCAGCTACATTTTTTGTAGCCTCATATTCCAGTTTAAAAGACAGTGGCACCCACTTTCCTGCAGGGGAAATCAACAACACCCCTGCTCCATTGCCTTCCCTTGAATTAGCTCCATCAAAGTGCAAAATCCATATTCCTGATTCCTGCTCTTCTTTAGGCTGCTCAGCCTGAACTTGACCAAAAAGGGTCTCATGTGCATAATCCTGATTTTCTTCCAACATTAAACATGAAAATTCCCCTTATTTGTTATAAATTGGGGCATTATCTGAGCAGTCAGCCCTGGTTACCGTCTTGACAAATCTGGTCTCCCTGTATAACCTCCTTTCTTGACCTCCGAAGACTGGGACAGTGGCATATGTTAGATCCAATTTGATTGACCCCCCAATCTTGGTACCCCAGGACCTTGACAACAGCATGCCAAAGCGGGCTGGGATATCAGCAACCACGATGTCCATGACCACACTTTTTGCTGGGATTTGAGCCAAATTAACCACCAAATCTTTAATCATTCCCAAGCATTTTACTCTTTTAGAATCAAACGAATATAAATCTTTATATGGTCTCGTAATTTGCAGCCCTAGTTGCTCCATGACAAAGAGAGGCATGAGATTATGGGAGGCCCCAGAATCTAACATACAATTATGTAACAGCAGGTCATGAATGACTAGAGACACATAAAAAGGGGGAGTAGAAGGATCTATCTCCTCGACATGTGGGCCAAAGACTACCATGGGTCTTTCTTCTTGAAGATTTAAACTATCAGGTGCAGTTGGTAGTTCAGGAGGAAGAATGAAAGAGGTAATTTGAGACTGATATGCAGGTTGTTTTAACAACTCACTCAGAGGGACAGGAATCTTAATCTTCTCGAGTTCTTTTTGCAAATTGAAAGAAGATGTGGATTTTTCTATCGCAGCTTCTTTGGACTCCTTATTTTCGACTGAAGATTTGACTTCTTTTGACACTGGCTCAGCATTAGGAGGACCGACTAATTTAGAAGAGGAGGGAATCAGATCATTAGACTGCAAGGGGGTGTTCAGGAGATTCTTACCTTTTTCGATGCACCTCTTTGCTGCTGATTCCTTATGAGTAGATGTTTCCTCTCGAGGCTGTTCTTCTTCTTGCTCTCGAGTTCGGGTCCTCTTCCTTGAGGATCTAAGATCGTATTTGACGTTGAATTGTGCTTCCATGAAATCAGCAAATTGCTTGCAGTAATGGTCAATCTCTGCTTCTTCGTCTTCTTCTTGCAGGGGGCACTCCATATCATCGTCATTTGAAAAGGCCAGGTTTGAATCTTCTAGTTTATAAGCTGCATCTCTAGCGGAGTCATCTGCTGGTCCTTCCAGGTACAAGGGATGAGGTACCTGGTCTTGCTGTTCTCTTGGCATTATCTGTAATGGGGGCTTTCTGTACTGAGGATTATATCCTCTGTTTGGAGCATTATAATAGTTCCTGGGAGCTGCATTCTTAGCTTCCAGTTCTAGCTTGACCATCTTCTTTATCATCTTGCTTATCTCATCCATTTTGTCAGAGTCTTTGTCTTGATTGGAGGTAGAAACCTCTTCTTTACCTCTCCTTCTAGTATCTTGCTCGACTTTTCCCTTTGACTTACCAGTGGCGGCGAAGTTCGCCTCCAATTCCAGAGCATCCGTTTGAGCATCATCCAGGGTGACAGGCATTCTTTCTCGCAGCGAGAAACCAAAATCGGAGTCAAAAGCTGCTATGAAAATAACTTTGGCTGCAGCTTCATGTGGCTTCATTTCAGGAGGTAGGCTCAGATATAACTTGTTAAATCTCTTGATGAACTCTGATGCCCCTTCATTCTGTTTCTTCTTTATGGTATTAAATTCAGTAAGGCACATTCCATAATCTTTCTTTTCCCCCCACTTCCTGAGAAAAGCATTTTCCATTTGGTCCCAGGTGGTCACGGAATTATTCCCCAATGTCTTAAACCATTTTCTGGCTTCACCTTCTAAAGACTGCACAAACAACCTCAAAACCACATCCAAATGTTCAACATTTAAGTTCTCTGCGAAAGAGCAGAAGGTCTCGAGATGCTTCTGAGCATCAATGTCATTCTCACCATTGAACCTCGGTAGGATCTTCAGGTAATCTTGCGGCATATCATGTAGTACTGGGGGTAGGGCCAGAGGAGCATATTTATTTAACAGAAAAGCAGGAACATTGGCCATGGGGGGAGGTGGGGGTTGCACAACAATTTGAGATGCAGATGAAGGGAGAGAAGAAGGAGGAAGTGAAGTATGAATAACAATGGGAGTATATTGCACAGAAGCCTGAGGTGTAAATGGGAATAACTCACGGTTGATAGTAGCTACTTCTGTGACCTCTTTAATTTCTTCAGCCTCGAAAGTAGGGTGAGATTCTCCTCCAATCCAGGCGTTTTCCTTACGTGGAGCTTCTGAGTGAAACTCGGGTTTTTCTGTTCTAACTTCTTGAGAAGAAGAGGGCGGATGGCCTTCAACAGAATATTCAGAATTTTCGGAACGAACCGACTTCTTCTCTTTCCAACCTCTTTTATGAATAATATTCTCCGGGTCAGACACGGGTGTTTTCGGTGGTGAGGTATCTGACCTCAAATGGGGCCTCCGGGAAGCCAGAACTCCCAATAAAATTTATCAAATAAAGACTAGTGGAGTCGCCAAGGTGAGAAATCTGCAACTCTTCACCTCTTTGTGCTCACCTGACTAGAGAGTGAATATAGGATGTCGAACCCAGGGAAACAGATATTCTTGAATTCGTTCCCCGGCAACGGCGCCAGAAAGATGTTGTGGATGATTTTGTCACCCCCCTAGAGACAGCCTAGAGTTTCCACAGACCAGTGCCTAGGACATCTTAATATAGCAAGGAGCTCTTTATAGTTTGGGTTGTCAGTCCAAGGAGCTCACTTACTATCTCTTGTTTGAAACAAGGAAACTAGAATTTGAATGGGACCAATCTCTCTCAGAAGCTGACACAAGAATAATGTAAGGACATCAGGTAAAAACTTCAGCATGCAAGCATCAGACAGTTAAGAGACCGCTTACTGTAAAGAGGGCCGATTCAAATAATATATCACAGAAATCAATTATCAGGAAGTGAGTGCAATGAGGAAACATAAGAAGATATTACTCGCAGAAGGGCGCACCAATTTACGAATCCTTAAGCCACTAATATAGCAGAAAATATGAAAGAGTGAACATGGAACAACATATCACTTCTAGGCCTATTTAAAGCGCTTGACTAATTCCAGAAAGGGCACCACTTAAGATGAATCCTTGCTGCAAACTAGTGAGTCACTCGCATTCTAGAACATGATACAAGAAGACAATTTGCATGAAAAGAGATAATGTATTATCACATAAGAAAAGTTACATACTGTGAGATACTAAAGACCGGAATCCTCAATACAGTTATAACCCCTCCTCACTGAGACCCTACGGGCTCTGAAACTTCATACAGAAATATTACAAGATGAATACAGTAGTCTTCTCGCTGCACAGTTTGCTGACAGAAATCTGGAACCTCTACAGTGTCTTATTTTTGAGTATTTATATAGAAGACAGAAACTTCCCGAGGAGGAGGAAAACGAGGCACAATTAATGACTCAGTTTGAAACCAAATGGCGGAAAACATTCGCGCCTTCTCTTATGAATGACTGGCTATAAATGATGGTACTGAACAACCTGTTTAAGAAATAAATGCTGGGAGATAAAATCTCCTTATATACAAGACGGGGTATCGCTCTATACAATTTGTTGCCGCCGAAAATTTGAAAGAAAATCTGCTTTGCCATGAGAGATTTGGAACAATGGGAGTTTTAATCTTGTACTCTCGGCCTTCGGCTATGGATTTTAATCCTAGATCTTTAATGCGGGCGGACGCATACGGGAGAGTTACACGAGTTCATATCCATGTCTTCATTTAATGGTGGTCATCTCTCCCACCTACCCTCGGCTCCCTCCTTTAATTTTTGCCAGTATGATATGTCCTTTGTTATACTCTAGATCTTTCAATGGAGGCGGAAAGTTAGAGCGCCAACAAAGCCAAATTAAAACCTGCAAAACCCGCAAATCATTAGAGAAAAATGACTCGGTGATATGGAGTGTGGTTACAACAGCGGCCATGGAGTCGGTAATACATATTAGGCGAGACATTGAGAGGATGCAGGGTGACAGGAAACACATGAACACAATGAAGAAATGGAGAGTGACGAGGCAGAAAACAATGGGGCGACAATGAATGAATGGGCTAAGGGTTCATAAACCATGACACGTCATCAGAAAACATGAATGGTGGAGGAAGAACGCAGCGTACACTTGTGAAGCATGATGACACGACCACAGGGGGTGGGACCCGAATCGACAATCGGAATCGGAAAGCGGAGTGAGTAGAGCAGGAGTGGCACATATTTTATGTTCCAATTACGATTGAAAGTAGGGCTGCGATCAACCCAGGACCGTTCGATCTTGAAACAGGATCAACGGCTGTGTTTGCATCGGAGGAAAATAAAGTGGTGGAGTCATGAGAACCGCCGATCGATTTGCGCGTGGACCCTATATAGGAGTTGATTGCCGCACCGTCGATTGGAGCTAGATCGGATGGCCAGCATTGCGTCCGATTGTTAAAACAGTAGGCCCCTTCTTGCTTTGAATTGTGGTTCTCTGACCCGGGTCATATAGAGGCCAAAACGGGAGGGAGCCAAAATCTTAAAGGATCGGCCCGATTGTTTAAATTTGAGTTTTGAACTACTGCGATGCAGGTTTTCGGGCGGAGATAGTAACGTCAAGCAGGGTCACGGGGTTTTAGGCTACGGCAGAGGTGAATATGTACAACAG